>BSBK01004615.1:285000-557500 GCA_027943335.1 Chamaecyparis obtusa | reverse complement strand
AATAATGCACTTTTTAATTATAATTTCTAACTCAACTTTTAACTTTAAATTCTAATTCAATTTTCACTTAAACCAAATGTACAACTTAAATTGCATATAATTACTTAATTAATCAATAAATACTTTAGCACATAATTAACTTTGCAAACTAATAAATTAAATATTAAATAAATCAAATATACCCTTTAATTTTATATTTATATTTAATAATTAATTAAACCCTTTTATTCCAAAGTTAAACTTTTAATCCAATCTTTTAATTAACAAAGGTATTTAATTACCCTCAATAATTAAATATTCTCTATATCTAATATTTCCACATTCATAAAATATAACTATTTTAATCTCATAATTACTCCTAATTTAATTATTTAAATCAAATAATTCACACAAGAAAATCCACTTGACTCCCAAAACCCGAAAATCAACTAACTCTTTATCAAACAAACACCAAGGAAGGACTCACAAATTCACATAACTTTGATAAATTCGAATGGGTAGAAACAAATACTTGCCCAATATTTAGGACAATCAATGGCTTGGGTTTGGATTTCGATTTTTATTTTATCTCCCCTCTCTTACCATTGATATTTTGTGATAGGGTACGCTCATCTTGGCAATTCAAGGAAGTCGATGCCTGGTACCTGTAGACCTGCATAAAAGACAAGCATGTACATACATGTATAAATATAAACAAGCAATGGTGGGGATCAACCGATCATGTGGATCTCACAAGCAACTACAACTCCACCCCTCAACCATATCAAGCACGTCAAATAGAAATATAAAACATACACATCGACTATACACATGCAAGTATGTGGCTAGTAAAACCATAAGCATCCATGATACCCTAACATATAAATCATCCAAATGAAATAACCATCACACATAAATAACATCATCATTTGCATTCAATCAACATGGAAATAAATCAAAAACATCTAATTCATGATTATTCAATAAAATGTCATACATTCATAAACCTCAAATATCTTTGAAATAAATAACACACACATGAAAATGGCCTAAAAGAGTTTGGCAATAAAACTGAAAAGAAAACTATGGGAGGGGCATTACATTAAATGTAAACCATATGTTGAATTCTCTTATGTTTGAAAGTATTACTCATACATCATATTTTAATGCTTTTGTATACTACAAATTATAAGGTTCCAATCTTTCTATCCTTTGTTACTTTGATGAATTATCTCTATATAGAAACTAATGGAACTTGATTAAGAAATTAAAAATCATTACTTTTTTTTCACTCTTATTTCATTTCTCATACCTATTACACAATTGATAGTTATTACCTCATGTATTCCTGTGTGAATGAATAATTAAGTGAGAGATATAATGTGGGCTTTGCTAGTACCTATTTCACAATTTCTAGGTACTACTTCTCGTTGCTAATACGTACTCCATTCTATTATTGTCTTGAAAGCAACTACTAGTTTTAACAGACCACCAAATTTGAATTGTTAATATATATAGTTTGTTGGTTTGTCATTTGAAACATTCAAAACCCTAATAAATAAATAACACTTTTGAGCTATCCTTATATCTCAAAGTATTAGGGTGTCAATAATATAGAGATTGTTTACATATTTATATCTCAAGTATTAGGATGTAACTCATATAGAGAATCTTTACATATTCAAAATTCTTAATGATATCAAGTTTTCACAAATTATTATTGTCTTCAATTTGGTTTCTAGATTCAATTGTGTTGAATTTTTTCATAGAAAGATGGATGTAGAGTGTGATCTAATGAACTTTATTGAAAAACTCCAACACAATCAAATCTATAAACAAGATTGAACAATTTTAAAATGTTAAATATTTCTCTTACATTTTGTATGATCTAAAAAATTAAAAATAAGTAATTATTTTCTTCTACAACTAATTTAATTTATCAGAAGACATAACCATTCAACCTCCACTGCTATTTTACCCACTTCCATACCTCTAGATATTATATGGAGTTTGGGATTAAGATCCCTCCAATCGTTTAATTTGACCTAATTGTTTAAGATCTTGGACTTATTCTCAAAAACTTTTAACTAAAGAGACTTTTTGATATTGTTGAAAGTTATCTGAAATATCAAAAATTTAGTTTAAAGTTGACAAAATTGTTCGTTATGATTTGTATACAAAGTTTTCCCTTTCCCCTAAAATTTTATAAGATACTGAAATTTCTACCTATATATAATACAGAGCAACAATATAAGTTGTTGAGACCAACTTATGTGAGCGAATTTCATAGGATCCTGTGGATTCTGGAGATTGAATTCTAATTTTTTTAGAGTAAATGGTCTTCTTGGTTCCACTAGAAGATTGTTTGTCATATGTTATTTTTAGAAGACAAAACATATAGTTTAGGAGTGAAAAATTTATACATTCACTGTATCTCATCAATATATTGGAACAATTTTTAGGCATTTGTGAGGGATTTTGTTCCAAGTGCCCTCACATTTTTTTATGAATGGTGAGCCAAAGATAGTGAAGAATTTCCTATTGAAGACTCTTCAACTTCAAGCATGGGAAAAGAAAATAGACCATTTTACTTTGGGAGAAGGAGTTGTCTTCCAATTTCAAAGTACTTCATGATCCTGTTAGAAATATTGATACCATGATTGCAGATTTTAGGGAGAGTGCAATAGGTAGGGTTGCTCCTATTGATTCTGGGTTTTGGTGGATTATTCTTCTACGGGCCTACAAAAAGTCTACAGGAGATCATTCACTAGTAGATATTAGGGTTTTCTTATCTATGAATGTTTTGGTACATTTTTTATTTTTTGTGGAAAATATGGTTCTTCCATGAATTTTTCCAGAGTACAAATGCAATACTCATATGTGCAAGATATTGTAAGTACTGAGTGAGAGATAGAGTCACTTGCACCTTTCCTTCCTCCTGTGTTGAGGCCGCGCCAATGGAATAGTGAGGCCAAACCAATTGAACAACAATTGAAAAAAATAAGACATGTTTATATTTTATCAAGCAGATTTTTTTTAAAGCAATCAGGATAAATCATAATTTTTTGCATATTATCTAGGGTATAAATGCAATACTCATGATTGGAATTGTAAGTACTGAGTGAGAGATAGACTCACATGCACCACTCCTTCCTACTGTGTTAAGGCCACATCAATAAAATAGTGAGACCACGTGAATGGAAGAGTGTATTTGTGCCAATGGAACAACAATTAAAATATTTAGTTGTTTTACCTCTCAAGTGGAAATCTAAAGTTTTAAATTTATTACCTTTCATTATGAACTATATTATATATAGTTCATAAAATACTATCCATGCAAGTATATGTTTTTTACGAGGCTAACCCTAAGGGATTTTTTTACTTTTTTTTTTTTGCTTGGACAGATGTTCATTGAAATTCTAATGAAAATTAACATCGTTGGAATTCCGACGAATGTCATGCAAGTTTTTTTTTTAAAATAACAATTTGACACATTTTTTCTCATAATATCCGATGATACAACAAATTTCACATGTTTCGTTAGAATTTTTTGTCAGAATTTATTGTCAAATGAAGTAGTGCATTAATGAAAAAAACAATGATATCATCAACATCATATTTTAACATATTATACACTCACCATGTATCCTCATTGGGGTTCAGGGTCACAGCCCCCAAGGAAAAAATTTTAGAGTTAGGATTTATTTTTTGCCAACTACCTTTGTAAACCACTTAAAAAGCCTTGATAAATAAGTGTCTATGGTGTGAAAAATCACTAGATTATAATTTTATCTTTGTTGGATAATAAAATAAGTGGATAGTTGTTTCTCTGGTGGATGTGGCCCATATTGGGTGAATCGCATTAAATCTTTGTGTCATTTCATTTCTATCTTCTCTTATTTTTACATTATCTTAATATTGTTTATTGCTCATATTTGCTAAGAAATCCTAACATTCCTCCCCTTGTGTGTGTTCCTTTGATCCTTTGGATAATGCTCAGAAGGAGGCAATGACTAGTGGGAGTATGAATGTAGGCTTGGATCAAGATTCCTTGATAGTGTGTAAAAAAAATTTCTTGTTTTTAGTCAATATTGTCTTGAACAAATACAAAAGGCTATGACTTCCCCTATTGCCTCCATGCCAATGTCTGATCTATTGGCTTGTCCTATTTCAAATTCTATTCACCATAATATTGAATCTACCTTCTCTATTGAAGATTGAAGGGTGACCTTTTCTAATGAATCCATAGCTATTTTTATTCACGATGATAGTATTAAAGTAATTACTAATGATATTAAGGAATGTTCCCCAATTTTGAGATTTTTGAGGAGACTTCCATATTTGGACGTAGTTATAGAATGGGTTAAAGCTTCTTGGAGTAACTTGTCTCCTCCCTTGATTGAATCCTTAGATTTTTACTTTTTTAGCTCACCTTTCACTTAATGGAAATTTATTTTTTTGTGGTTTAGAATGGTCCTTTTATTTTTTGGGGCATCAAGCCTCTTTCTTTCTCCATGGACTCCCCTTTTATCTAGCTACTACCATGATTACTAAGGTTTCTATTTGGATTGGGCTTTATAATCTACCCTTATTTATATGTGGAATTTTAAACTCATTAGTTTGTTGATCAATCAAGTGGGGGAATTTTTTAATCTTGATTGAGAAGAGGTGGCTTTTACTTGAAGGTATCAAAAATTTTGTGCTATGGTGGATTTCCACACCTCTATTTGTTTATATTTAGATATAATATTATTTTGGTTCTTTGATTCAAATTTTAAACTATGAAGAACTTCACTACAATAATTTGGGACATAAAATAGAGGCTTGCACTCTCCAGAGAGAGTATGGAACTAGGAAGGCTAGCCTAAAAAAGTGGGTCAATAAGGTTGGCTCCCTGGATGCTAATTTCATTAGGTGAAATCATGGTAATTTTATGGACCCTCAACCTACCATGGATCTTTATCTTGTTCTTAACCTTCATATTCTTCTCTTTTGATTCACTATCTACAATGTCTCCAACAATGCATGATAATATTTGTGATATGTCATCAGAGGTGTAGGAGGATGATATTGAATTTGAAGGAACTTATTCTTTTATGGAGGATATAGATAATTTTAATCCATTTTTTTTAAATAATGACTTTGTGGTGGCTCTCACCTAGAAATTTGGGATATCTCAAACACTGAGAAACAAATCAAAACTAGACTGTAGGTCTAAGAAGAAGAAATGTAGGAAGTTTGAGGCTAGAAAACTTTGTATTGAAGGCAACACATTAGTGGAGGGCTCTTAGTGGACTATGAATGATCTCCTATCAAGACAAAAGTTTAATTTAGTTGGAGTATGTTGATTGAGTTTTGTTTGGCTTGGATTCTTTCATTTTCTTCTAGTGGTCTCTTTAGGATTCTTCTCTCTCCTTTGGACCTTTACTTCTCTTTCTCACCTGTATTCTTATATGCTTTATGTATGGCAGACTTACTATAACTTGTTTCTTTTATGTTTAATATATTCACCACAATCTTGGTTGCACCTTACCGAGTAAAAAAAGGCAACTATTAATGCATCTTTCTTTTATGTTATATGTTTTATGTAGCTTGTTGGAATTCAAATTCAAAATTTGAGGCAAGCACCTTTTTTTTCAAATTCTACTAATTGAGTAATCAAGATAATCACACAAAAGATCAAGGGTGTGTGGAGAATCTAAAGAATCAAAAGTATGGACTTTATCTTTTGACATAATAAAACAAATAATTTTTTTTCCTATGTCACATATAACGATTTTAGCAAATTAACTAGAAATAATAAATCTCAAAATAAGAGTAGGTCCATTGCACTAAATTTGCAAATTGTAAAGAATTTGTAAGGTAAAACCAAATCAATGATAGATCAATAAGGAAATCAATGATACAAGTTGCCTAAGAAACCAATAGAATGTTTCCAAATATTGGAGAAAATCAATGATGTTTGAAAGATCTCACAAATATTGGAGATTGTTAGTTGGATCCACTTTACTTATATATAATTTTAGTAATAAATAATATTCTCAAATGTTGCATGATAAAGACAGGACATATTCCAATTATACATAATCACTTGAAATGTGGTCATGAAAATTTTCCATTTAATGCCACATCCATAAGAAGACAATAGATGAGCTACTTAGTCTCTTGGAATTTTTCAATTTGTGTCTATTAGAGAAGACAAATGGCCAATAATTTAAGTATGGTTTAAACAAATAAGTTTTGGCATTTTGTATATATATTCAAGTTGTAATTTTGTTTTATCAGAAAATTATTTCTATTATCTTTTATTTTTAATTGAGTGAAATTATTATATATTGTATAACTTTTATTATAAATTTTTTTAAAAATCATGATTTTTGGAAAATAACTTAGTTGGCATTTTGTATATATATTCAAGTTGTAATTTTTTTTTATTAGAAAATCATTTCTATCATCTTTTATTTTTAATTGAGTGAAATTATTATATATTGTATAACTTTTATTATAAATTTTTTTAAAAATCATGATTTTTGGAAATTATATTATGAACTTTAATTTTCATTATATAGATATTTTTGATTAAATAATTTATTCATTATTAAATTTGAATTAGTTCTAATAATAATTTTAAATCTATAATATTCTATAATACATTTCTCTTAGCATGTGTATGTGTGTATGTAACTTTTTTTCATCATTGAAGTAATAACATCTGAAGTGAAATGCATTTTAAGGAAAAAAATATACCAATATTAATTTTCTCAATGTCTTGAGAGGTCATTATTTTCTCATAATAGATCTACATTCATTATAAAATAAAAAATGGTATTAAAAAAATACATGTAATAGTTTTTGGAAAGCTAAAAATGACAAATCCAAATAACATCATTTGATCCCCAAAAGGTGAAGCAAAATTACTTTTTTTTACAAACATTTTCTTATGTGAAACAAAATTACAATTTTTCAATATTTTGGTAGGTGACTCTATTCATGATTTAATTTAAGCTAAGGCAAGTTCTATCCAAGGAGGTTTTCATTTAACACCTACCAATCAGAACCCTTAGATAGAGTCTTCTAAGCTTAAATCATTAATTTTTTTTAAATGCATTTTCAAGTAAATATTAGGCTATTCCACAAGTGGGACACACTATTGTGTGATCAACCCTCAAGACGAGTTAATTGAGAAATCTTAGTGTTCTGTTCTAGTTTTAGAAATGAAAAACTAATGTATCTTCTTTGCTTTCTACATGTCTATGGTTAAACATTAGTGTGTGTGTGAAAATTGTACCTGATCTGTAGACACAACACTTCAGTAAAACATTAGAGGTTAGCTATAATTGAAATCGTGCAAAATTGAAATCTAATCTAACCAAGCGATTTACTGTCTTCTAGTAGGTGCGAGATTAATGTTCTCAGATTATAATCGAGATCAGTGACCTAGACGACACCTAAATGAAGGATTTGAATGCAAAAGATGGATATGAAATTGAATGCAATTAATCTATATTTTTGATATTTTCTATGCAATAAGAATGATAAACTGATATGCTATGAATGCTATTGAAAACTGATATGCTATGAATGCAAAAATAAGATTGATCTCACAAAGATGTCGATTCGCAAGAGCTTTGATTCTTCAATTCCAATTCTCCAGCGTGATTGTGCAAAATATGAGATGAATTATGAAGAGCTGAGCCTTGTTTTTATAGAAATCCAAGGCTTTGGAGGTGCATGAGAAAAAGCCATAAATCACTCAAATAACTCAACTTGATTTTGAGTTATTCTTAAATACAGATAATTAAGTCACAAAAATCATGCAAAAGCACAATTCAACTTGAATTAGAAGTTTAGATCAACTTTAAAACTCGAAAAGATGTTGAGTTTCAAAAAGCTAACAACTTGCATTGATTTTCCAATTTTGAGTTTAACTGGTCCTTGAATGTGCACATGGATAATTATGATTTAATAAATAAATAAAGTGATTTATTCTCAACTTAACTGCTTTTTGAAATAAAATAATTAATTTATGGGTTAATTAACTATTTTATCAAACTTTTATTAAAAATTATATTATTAAATAATGACAACATGCTTTAATTAATTAAATAAGAATTTAATCAATTATTCATAGGAATTTTGATTTATTGTCAAAATTAAATAATACAATTAATAATAGATATAATTAAATTTAATTAAACAATTAAGTGGCAAATATTAAATCTAATTAATTAAATATGCAAAATATTTAATTAATCAAATTTTAGGATAAATGTGATTTATTGCCAAATAATTATAAAATTAAAGATAATTATGATGATTAGGAATATTACTAGGAATATTCCCCGATGTAGAATTTAAGATAATCAATTATGATTCGATGATGTTTAGATGTGCCTTAGATTAGGACTTTGATGTCGATTTCGTTTGAATTGAAGATGTAGGAGATTAATGAACTTATAGCCCATTTTTGGGGTATTACATTTTGCCCTTTTTTGAATTACTGTGCAAAGCGCAGTGGTTCAAAGATAGTCTGTGTTTGATAAAGATATGAAACTGATGTTTGAAATTGATAATTGATATGAGACAGAAGCTGATTGATATTGATTTGATATGAAGATAATAGGTCCTGAATGACCAAAGATAATGTTCACTATAACAGCAAATGAACCGAGGATTACGAAAGAGTGTCAAAATGCCTGATTCCAAACCTTAGGATTGCAAAGAAGTGAGTGACCGGTTCTAGACTCGATTGTCTTAGTAGAACTAGCAGGTATAACATCCAAACCCTTAAGTTGTCGAAGAACCAAGGAAAGAACACTATGATCTGATGGGTGCAAAAACTGATATAGTTTACAAGATTAGGAGAATACCAGATTGATATGGATCTTGATGAATCTGATATGCCCCAAGTGATGGTAGATTTGCCCCGAGCGATGAGGTCTTTTTGATGAATCAGTAACTAGACGTGATTATTGTCTTGATTACTGATGAAAGATATTGATTTCCAATTTGATTACAGACTTTGAATGATATGCAATACCATGCCCCCTTCGGGATTAAAATTGAAATCTGACAAGAAAAGTCAGTGTTGAGAGTTTAGAAGCATGTTAATTGATTTGAGAAGTGGTTAAACACATCCGGTGAATGCATTCTGCATCGTTTAGAGGTCCTGGAGACCAAGGTTGACTAGGTTTGATCATGAGTTGACCATAGTTGACCAAGTTGAAATTTTGATAGTTTGATGTAAGATAATCAGTTAAGTTGAAAAATGGATTTCTACTATGATTGAAGGTTGATTATGCAAGTAGTTAACAATATGAATGATCTTAGATTTTGATTTTGATCCCGAAAAAGGATTCTACTTGCTATTTCATTGGAGGAACCTTCATGTGAGATTTAGTTCTTGTTAGACTTGAAGATGCGATTTGAAGAATCATTTAAGCATTGAAGTTCATTTAATCATTGTGAGATCATGCAAATATGCAAAATGCAAAGAAGCATGCAATATGAAATGCAACCTATGACCTAGGACCTAGTCACTGATCATGTGTCGATTTGTTATCATCATTGAACTTTTAGGTAACCGGATAAATCAATACAATGCCCACTAGCCATGAAACCATAGACATATGAATATCGATTTGTATGCACAAGAATCAATACAACACCCACTGGACAACAACCATGGATATATGAATATTGACTTTATTTTCAAAATGTCAGATTAGATATAAGCACCAAGGCACAAACGCTAGGATAACCTGAATATCATGTCCATTTTGATATAGCAATTTGTACAAGCATCAAAACATAAACGTCGTGATGACCTGAGTACGCCTTGCATTTAACATACACATCAAACAATCAAAAGATCATTCTAAATCTAGTGTGAATTACCTGTAGTGACCCTTTATTGTTCACCTCCTTAGGCAAGATCGCGTTTCACAGTAGGAGAAAGAATTTACTTTAAAAAGATAATAGTTAGATCAAACGTCCTTGAATTTTTCAGGTATCAATGGTCGAGGTACGCATGGCCATCCAATTCGAGATAGAGGCTCTTACAGTCGGACACCATTTCAATCCAGAATTTCCAAAGTTGTTAGATTTTCACATACAAGCAGAAGACAAAGAAAAGATTATGCCCCCAGTCATCACCCTCTAAATCCTGTAAAGGACATCATCGAAGAGCTCGAAGGGACACAATATGAAAAAATCTTAATGTGGATCAGCAAGCATACAAGGAGATAAAAGCATGAAAAGCACAAATTGTTTTCAGTTGAGTTTTGATGTTTGATTGTTGTAGATGCAAAATCCTTTCTGGAGATGAGATAGACAAACTGACTCAACTGGAAGCTTCAAAGGACTCTGACTGGATAGGAAATGTCTAAGATACATGGGAGACCATAGGATATGACATTGATTGCCCCCAAATTTGAATATTGATAGGATACAGACGCTTGAGCTGATTGGTGTATAGACCGACTTATTGAAACCAGGATATGCAGAAACAAACCGGGAGATATGTACAAACTAAAGCAAGACTGAAAGCTGGGAAAGACCAAGATTGTGCTGATAGATGGAGCATTTTGGAACAAGTGGCACCCGTTTGCCGGGTTTTCACCATCTTGGCAGAGATTCTATTTTTGCTACCAAGGCGCCTGTTTCCAAGTTTTCACCAAGGCACTTTTTCTTTTTTTTTTCTTTTTTTTGTATTTTTCATTTTTTTTCAAATTTTTTTTGAATTTTTTATTTTTTTTTTTTTTTTGAATTTTTTATATTTTTTTATTTTTTTGTGAATCATCAAGGCGCCTATTGCTAGGTTTTCACCAAGATGTTCATTTTTTTCAGGACTTTTTCTGATTTTTAAGATTTTTTTCAGGACATTTTACCATAGACGAAATGCCCTAGGCATAGAATTTTTTCAGATGGAGAACGTTGATTGGTTCTCAGAGCTGTTCTCCCTCAGTCATTGAGAGTTGATAGGCACCAGAGCCAAAAGTAGCAGTGATGACAAAGGGACCCAGCCAATTGGGTTTGAACTTCCCCTTGTGTTCTCGATGTGATTGATTTTTAGGATTTTCTCTCAAGACTAGATCACCAACTTGAAATTCTCTGTGTCTGACTTTCTTATTGTAGCCTCTAGACATTCTCTTCTGATATACTCTGAGATGATCATATGCTGCTTGTCTGCGCTCATCTAGTAATTCAAGTTCTTGTAACCTAGACACTTTGTAGTCTTCATCAGTGACAAGTCCATGCATTCTGATTCTAAGTGATGGGATTTCAACCTCAATAGGCAGTACCGCTTCAAACCCATAAACTAAAGTGAAAGGTGTAGCCCCTATAGGTGTTCTGATACTAGTTCTGTATGCCCAGAGATCTGGATTGATCATGAGATGCCAGTCTCTTCCTATTTTATTCACTGTTCTGTGCAAGATTTTCAAGAGATTTTTGTTTGAAGCTTCAGCTTGTCCATTCCCTTGAGGATAGTAGATAGATGACCAATGTTGAGTAATCTTGAATTTGGCACATAAGTCATCTAGGTCCTTATTTTTGAATTTTCCCCCATTGTCTGTGACTATGGAATGAGGGATCCCATATCTGCAAATGATGTAGTTCAGGATGAACATAGAGATCTGTTTACCCGTTGCTTGTGTTAGAGGAACTGCTTCTACCCATTTTGTAAAATAATCTATAGCTGTGATTATATGGGTATGTCCATTGGAAGAGTGCAGATGGATAGCACCTATGAGATCAAATGCCCATTGTTGAAAAGGCCATTGTGTAGTAAAGGGAATTAGATCTCTCCCTAGAGCATGAATCAAGTTGCCATGTACTTGACACTGTTGACAGTTTTTAGCAAATTTAATAGCCTCTTTCTCCATTTCAGGCCAATAGTACCCGGCCCTAATAAGTTTTTGAGCTAACGTTAAACCGTTCGAGTGTGACCCACATATACCCTCATGGACTTCCTCTAATGCACATTGAGACTCTTCCCGTTCTAAACATCTAAGCAGTGTACCATCTAGACCTCGTTTGTACAGATCATTACCAATGATGACATATCGGGATGTGGATCAGATAAGGTTTCATTTCTCAAAATGGTTAAAGGACTCAGGGATGATTTGGTCATGGAGATAGGAGAATAGATTTTTGTAGCGAGATGAGTCATAACATACAACAGTGCATATCATGCGGGTTTCAGGGGAGTCATATGCAGGATAGGATAGGGCTTCCACCAGGAACTCATAGCGTAGCTCATGTTCGGGCTGCTGTAAGAGAGTAGATAGTGTCGCCATTGCATCAGCAGCCTTATTCTCCATTCTAGGTATTTGCTCAAATGTGATAGAGATGAAGTATCTCTTTAAATCATCTACCATTCTCTTGTAAGGAATGAGCTTTTCATCTTTGGTTTGGTACACATCATTGACTTGGTGGATAACCAGTTGTGAGTCTCCATGGATGTGCATCTCTGTAACTCTCCACTGTATTGCCATTTTCATACCATTGAGAAGTGCCTCATATTCAGCAATATTATTTGTGCAAGGAAACTTTTGTCTGAATGCTTTGGGTATCGAGTATCCTTGAGGAGTGATGAACAATATGCCTGCTCCAGATCCATTTTGTGTGTAGGAGCCATCAAAGAATAACTACCATTCTCTAGAAGAGAAGTGCATGATAGAGGAATCAAGAAATTCCATTTGCATGGGTGTATCATCAAACAGTGGTGCTTCAGCTAATTGATCAGCAATGACCTATCCTTTGATAGCTTTTCTTTCAACATATTCAATGTCAAATTCGCTCAAGAGCATGACCCATTTAGCTAGTCTACCTGTGAGGGCAGCTTTTCTTAGTAGGTACTTCAGTGGATCAATCTTAGCTACCAAATGAGTGGTATGAGCTAACATGTAATGTCTCAGTTTCTATGATGCAAAGATCACAGTGAGACAAGCTTTCTCAATCATAGAATAGTTCTTTTCATACGCCACCAATGTTCTGCTTATATAGTAGATGGCTCTTTCCTTTTTGTTCTCATCATGTTGTGCTAGCAATGCCCCCAGTGATGTATCTGTTGCGGAGACATATAGTATTAATGGCTTCCCATGAATAGGAGGCATTAAGATAGGAGGATTCGAGAGATAATTCTTGATATGATCAAAATTCTTTGCACAGTCTTCATTCCATGCAAAGGTCACACCTTTATGTAATGTCTTTGTGAAAGGTTGTGATATGTCAACTAACTGTGATATGAATCTTCTGATGGACTGTACTCTCCCTTACAAAGTTTGCATTTGACTGATATTCTTGGGAGGTTGCATCTCTATGATAGCTTTCACCTTAGCTGGATCGACCTCAATGCCTTTCTTTGAAACTATGTATCCTAAGAGCTTTCCAGAAGTGACACCAAAAGCACACTTCTTAGGATTTAGTCAGAGACTAAACTATTCCATTCTATCTAGGATCATGCTCAAGTCTATTAGATGTTCAGTTCTAATCATGGATTTTGCCAAGGTATCATCCACGTAATCCTCCATTGTTTTATGCATCATATCATGAAAAATAGATGTCATTGCTCTTTGATATGTAGCTCCAGCATTTTTGAGTCCGAATGGCATAACATTCCAATAGAAGGTTCCCCACGCACATGTGAAAGTTGTTTTCTCTTGATCTTTTGGAGCAATTTTGATTTGGTTGTACCCAAAAAAGCCATCCATTAAGGAATACATTTCATAGCCCACAGTCATGTCCACTATCATATTAATGTTAGGCAGTGGAAAATCATCCTTAGGGCATGCTCTATTCACATCTCTAAAGTCTGTGCACACTCTGATGGAACCATCTGGTTTTGAAATAGGTACAATGTTAGAGATCCACTCAGCATAGTCTATGACACAGATGAATCCAGCTTTTAGGAGTTTTTCTAGTTCTGCTTTGACTAAGAGTGCAACATGAGGATGCATCTTTCTCAATTTTTGCTTGATTGGTTTTACTCCAGGAGCAATGGATAGATGGTGCATAATGAGATTGGGATCCAATCCTGGCATATCTGAATATTTCCATGCAAAATTGATCTTTTTGTCTGATAAGAATGTAGTGAATTTTTGTTTCTCTTCTTCTGATAGAGATTGTGCTACATGTACCAATTGTGGTTCCTCTATTGTACCCAAATTGATGGATTGAGTGGGCTCAATTAGAACTGGAGATCTATCCTGTAAATGACTCGGAAGGACATCAAATATCTCATCCTTAGGCACCTCAGAGAGGTTTTCACCTTCAGATATGTCTTTTCTTTTTACTTTTGTAGGTTCTGAGACTGCCACAAAATGGTTTTCACCCTCAGAACTCTTTTTCTTTTTATTTTTATTTTTTTGACTAAGATATTTGATGTCTGACTTGGTCATGCTGATGCTCGGTTCGCTGATGGAAGTCCTCATAGGCTCGACTACATTGAGGTAACAAGCAAGGGCATAGTCACTGGAAAAGGTGTAAACACTGTGGCTTGGGTTTGTGGAAGTTTGGTCGATAAGATCAGGGCGTTGGATAGTCAAAGCGGGAAAGGCTTGGGATATGGTGTTCACAAACATGGATATGTCATCATTGGTCCTAACCTGACGCTCAAGTTCAAAGGTGATATTACAGCTCAAAATGTTCAATTCGTGAATAGGCTCAACATCATCATGGGAGTCCTCTTCAGCCATAGGTGGATCAGACACGTTAAGTTCATTGTTTCGCTCTAGACCTACATTGGGTTGAGATACATATTGGTGAATAACATCAATATATTTCTCTATGATAAGCTCATCTTCTTCTGGAATGGCACCCCATTCATAGTCATTTGACTCAGCTTCTGATTCAGGATCTCTAGGAAATCTTAGAAAATGTGTGAAATCAGGATGAATACCCCAAGAAGGATTACCCTCAGTCTCTGACTTGAATTCATATTCATGGGAATCAGTGTCAGAATAACTACCCCCTTCTTCTTGATCAGTTTGATTGCCTTCGAGATTGGCCATCTCTTGCGCTAGAGTAGGTTCTTGTGTTTCTACTACATTAATTCTTCTGATAGGATCATCTTTATCATCAAGAAGATCTTTGATCTCTTTAGGAAATTTTTCATAGGGGATAAGCTCAGAGCTATCTGAATCATCATCAGAGGGTTCTGTTTCTTCTTTCTTAAGAAGGGGTTCTCCTGGTGCAATTTGTTCTATGACATGAGAACAACCACCTTTGAGATGATAGGGTTTCTTCTTAAACCATAAGCCACCAGTATCTTTGTTGGCTCTACCAATATGTGAAATGGGTGTCACAAGACCCTTTCCTCTGATTCCTAGAGGTCCTTGACCGGAATATCCCATCTTGGCTATCAAGTTGTTTCCTAGACCATATGAATTAGAAGGGATTGTAGGTGCTATAGATTCACTAGGTTGAACAATTTTAGATTCAGAATCCTCTTTATATAGCCATGCCAGCACAGCTTCATCCTTTTTAAATTCTTGTTTGGATACTTGCTCCGCCACAAAATTTCTTTTGTATGCTTCCATAGGTTCCTTAGGTTCTGATTTAGACTGCTTCAAGGATTGTCCATATGACTTAGGTGAGATTGGGAGAGATGTTAGAGACAAGACTGGCTCTATAGTGTATTCTCCCATCCCATTTTCTTTGATATTGATCTCTTTAGCAATGTCATCCATCTTAGATGTGGAAGCCACATTTTGTTGCTTGATGGAAGATTCTCTGTTATTGGGAACAAGCTTATCGGCACTTTCCTTCAATGTATTGCAAGTTGTACTTAGATCTGCTAGGACAGTAACCTCCACTCCTTCATAGGGAAATTTCAAGCATTGATGGTACGTAGAAGGAATAGCTTGCATTTCATGTATCCAAGGTCTCCCTAGAAGGATATTGTAAGCTAATGGTAGATCAAGCACCTGACATGTGGTATCTTTGATGACCGGACCCACTCGGATGGGTAAGACAATGGTGCCTTTAGAAGCTCTTTCTTGTTCGTCATAGGCTTTTATGGTGATCTTCTTTCGAGGATCAATAGCTATCTCTGAGAATCCCAACTATGTGATTAAGCTGTAAGAACAAATGTTGAGGCTTGCGCCCCCATCTATCAACACACGTTTGACTCGACGGTTCTGGATCAAGACTTCTATGTGCAAGGGCTGATTATGTGGGTGACTTAGGGAGTTGTCATCTTCCTCTGAAAAGGAGATATATTGTGGAGACGTTAGATGACCAACCATAGTCTGGAACCTGTCTAGATCTAGATCATCAGGAATATTAGAGCTGAGCAAAGCTTTGTCTAGGATATCTCTATGAGCTGGAGATATTCGAAGTAACTCAAACATAGAGATTTTGGCATTGGTATGCTGGAGTTGTTGGACGATGCTGTAAGATGTAGGTCTTGTATCCTTTGGATTGGAAGATTTCGAAGCAGCCTTCTGTTTGGAAGCAGATGTGAGGCTGAAAGGTATCTTAGGGACATTAGATGAACTTGGTGTTTGTCCTTTCAGATGAGCCTAAGCTTGTGATCTGGTAACTACATTAGTTGAGGAATGATTTCGGTCTCTTCACACAATCGTGATGACATTGCAGCTCTCAGAGAGACATGGTTCAACCATATTGAAGACAGCATTTTTTCCAGGGTAGGCATAGTTGACTTTTTCCCCCATGTTAGGCTGAGAAGTGGAAACTCCCTTGCCATGTTGTGGAAATGGTTCTGTAAATGCTCTGTGATCATTATTGCTAGTAGGATTATCGATCGTGATGTCCCCTTGATCTATCAAGTCTTGAATGGTATGCCTCAAGTGGAAGCATCCATTAGTTTTGTGGCCTTTAGTCCGATGGAAAGCACAGAATTCATTATCTTTCCACCAATATGGTTTTGGATCCAGATCAGGTTTTCGGATTGGTGGTAAAGAGATCATGTTATCAGCTATCAGGGTTCTCAAGGTAGATTCCAAAGATTCTCCCAGGGGAGTAAACTTTCGTTTATTATCCCATCGTTTGAATGGCTTCTTTGGAGATGGTTCAGCAGATTTTTGCTCTGAAGCTTCAATGGCTTTGGTGGCAAGGGTGAGATTGTAGGCCGGTGCCTTTGATGGGGTGCGGATAGTATCAACAACACCATCAGAGATGATACCTTTGTTTCTATTCCAGCTCTTGTTTTTATCTTTTGAGCTAGATCCAGATTCAGACTTGTCCTTTTGAAGTGTGATTTCTCCTTTCTTGACAAGTACTTTCTCAATCTTGATTGCATTATCCACCATTTTATCAAAAGATACATGATCTTGCATTTGTAATGGATAATTGAGCTCTGGAACAAGGTTATTGATAAAGATTTCAAGTTTCTCCATTTCGAGAATTTGTCTAGCATATAGAGAGAACTTCTTTCTCCACCTCTTGAGGAAAGTTAGGAATGATTCCCCTAGATATTGCTTGAGGTTACAGATATTGATCATGGTGACCGGATGTTGAATATTGTAGGAATATTGTTGATAAAACAATTTAATCAATTCCTCAAAAGTTTTGATCGTAGAAGGTAATCTTGAAAACCACTGAATGGATGCTCCTCCCAAGGATCTAGGAAAAAGATGCATTAGATAAGTCAGTTCATGCATGAATTCCATGGATTGTGTATAGAACTCTCTAACATGATCTTGAGGATCAGAGTGTCTATCATATTTGTCATACTTTGGTATCTCCACTCTTTTTGGGAATGGTGGCATATACAAGTTTTTGTCGAACGGGAAAGGACATAGGGCCTCCATGGAGAACTCTTTGGGTTCCTTCTCCTTCTTAAGATTGTTAAATTTGACTTGTATAGCATGCATCTATTTTGTCATAGTTGTGAGTGGAGTTTCTTCCTCATGTGTGATTATATCATCAACGTTAAAGTTGGGAGGAAGCTTAGCCCCTTCCTGGGCTAATTGTAAAAAGTATGCCTCTCTATCCACTTTCAAGAAATGCCTCATCATTCTCTTGAATTCATCGTCATTCTGACATCGATGGATTTCAGAGGGTGTAGGTTCTTGATCAGCATTATGTTGAGAATGGTGTCCCTGGGATCCTCCTCCTAGAGAACCGTAGTTTGTCCCTGCTTGAGACATGGTAGGAGTTTTTGGGCTCCCTGGAACAGATTGAGGAGGAGTTTGTTGATTACCTCTGTGAGTTGATAAAGGAGGTATGTAACCAGTTTTCAATCAAAAGTTACCAAGACCGTCGTCTTCATAAATACCTGACTTGATGAGTTGTTCAAGAGTTGGACCCAGGGTATTGGTCAAAAGTAAGTTCTGAGATATTTCTTCTGATTTCTTGTGTGAAGAAGCTCTGGTCTCCACCCTTAACTTTGAATGAAACAGAAGAAAAGGACAAAGACAACTGAAGAACAATTTGATTCAAGAAAATCGGATGGCGCAACCTTGTCAAGATTATGATAGTTTTGAAGGTCTGATGAGATGTGGGTGAAGGAAACTGTGCCCTGGATGTATGGGATAGATCGCCCAAAAGATAGCTGACACGAGTTCTCAACACTTAGTCTATTTTTGAAGATTGATTGAAGATTGATAGTTATGACAAGGTTTTGACACGAGATAAAAAGGACTCAAATTGATCAAATAGAAGGCTAGATCGGATTCAAAAGATTAATCTTAGAAAATGGTAGAATGCTCAATAGCTATTGCTCTGTTCCTGACACAATGATATTTTTGACAGATTCTGGAACTAGGCTGGAAACATTGGATATCTTGCAATTTGACAATTTCTGACAACTCTCTCAAATTTTTCCAAATGACACTCTCCAGACTCGTACGACACTGGGTAGTCTATGAAACGACAGTTGTTAAACTCGTACAATAGTTGGGTAGCAATGAAACGACAGTTGACAAAACTCGTACGATAGTTGCTAACAGGGTTTTGACTTTCTTGAATTTGCTAGTTTGAAAACTTGTACGACACTGGATTTTCATTCATACGACAGATGGGCAATACTGAAATGACACTTGACAAAAACTCGTATGACTTTTGACTTCCTGAAATGACTTTTGACTCCAGAAAAGATTTTATGTCAATTTTTGCAAAATTTAAGGTTTTTAGTTTTGGACTGTTTGCAAATTGTACTGTCTAGATTTGAAGATTATACCAGATTTGATCATTTTTAATAGCCAAGTAGATAAACAAGCACACAGAATAGCAAACAAGTGATTCCAAGCACGTCTGAAAAAAATGAACAAGGGAAAAAGCAACCTTGCGCATGAACAATCAAGTGACCAAATTGTGCTAATCCCTAAGAGTACTAATTGTGTATGTTCTGAAAAGTTTTGCAATAACACACATATACCTGAAAATAAAAAATTGGCCTCTCTAGAGTTTTTAGTAATGGTTTGACTCTGCAACTTTTATGATTCAAAGGGGTGAACTCCAATCCCAGCGCACCAGGGTTTTGACATAGTCCGAGAACTTAATCTTCAAGAGCTGCTAGGGAGACCTGACAACCCAACAATGAACCATACCCATGGAGATTTTTTTCACAAGGACATTTATATAGCGGTTGTCACTACCATGGTGAAAATAGCTATTACCGCTTGAGGTTCCATCAACGTAGTTTTCCCTGTAAAGGGATTGTCTGCTATGATTAACCCTCTCTAAAGGTGACTCACAGATTTATACCACAAGGGGACCTGGCTCCAGATTCAAGGTTTTGACACCTCTTCACTTTTAACCCAAACAAAGCAAGCAGATTAATCTGACACACTAAGACAAAGTTTTGTTCCACCAAGGTCTGTGATATCAACTCCATGTGATCTATCAACCTCTCCAAGGAGAGAATGTATCAATCAATAAGAGAAGATGCACTAACCAATTTTGATTCATCAAAGCTCGTGATATCAACCCCACGTGATATATCAACCTCTCCGGAGAGAGAATGTGTCGATCAATAAGAGAAGATGCACTAACCAAGTTGAATGTGAAACGCACTAAGTATCCTCCCTACCTACAAGGATTCTGTCGTCAAGAAAGATTTCTCTAGGAATCTAATCTCTCAAGAATCACGAATAGTGTTCATAGGGCCTAATTACTATGTGAGCACAGATATATTCTCGAAAGCAAATCTACCAAAAGTACCCAAAAAGCAGAAAGAGGAACACTTAATGCTTAAAGTGAATATGAGATGAGTCCACAAGGTGGAACACTTAACACCTCACACAAGCTGAAAATGAGTCCCCAACTTAGAAAACAAGTGAGTTCCTAAAAGCACAAAAGGGTTGCCAAGTGGAACACTTAACGTTTCTATCCTGTTGACCCCTCCCCTTTATGGCGCTGAGATTGCAACCATGAGGCAGAAATGAGGGGCCAGTAGATTAGCGAGTCCAATAACCCAAGATAGAAATCAAGATCAATCACAAGTATCTAAGACTACTTAATAAATCTTTAAGGGGTCACAACTTAGTATCAATTATGCAAGTGTGTAGAAATAAACAAAAGCATGAAAAGATGCACACAAGCCAGACACATAAGAGATTTATTTTAAGTCGAAATCAAAATTTTATTAGATGAAGGAGAATACCTGGGATCCTCACAACGCACTTAGTAGATTTTACCTGATTTTTAACAATTCTTGTTGAACTTTTCCATGCAAGCAAATGACGAATTCTCCAACAAGCAAACAAGCAAACAAGATATGCAAAATATATTCAACTTATAAAAACCATAGGGTTAGCTCTAAAAATAAATTATTATCAGCAATAATAACCAGAAATTAACCCAAATGACAACTCATATCATTCATTGAATCATATGAAAAATAAGTGCATACCCATCACAAAATTTTAATTTTTTTTGCACTGCATTTGACCTAGTCAACAAGATCTAATTTTTTTGATATTATTTTGGCCAAAAAAATAGAAATTCAGAATAGAGACCCCTACTAAAAAATAGAGAGCTTTCAAAAAATGTAAAAAATTTAGAAAAATCTCTTCATTTGTGCCCTAGAGACCCGTTTTATCAAAACAGACCAATGTTTGTAAATTGACTATTTGAGCTATGATATCATGTCTAAATTTAAAACACAAAGAATGGAACCCCTATAAAATTTAAAGAGCTTTCTGAAAATATAAAAATTTCTGAAAAATATGCTGATTTGCGTCAGATATTAATTTTTTCTAGAATTTTAAGAAAAAATTATTGAAAATTCAAAACATCTCAGAAAATTCTAAATTTTTTACTGTAGCTTTCCTGACATGTCACCAACCTACAAAAAAAATTTCAAACCAAAATTCTAAGCCGTTTGGGAGATAAAATTAAATCTTTGAAACTTTGGGGTTTTAGCTCCCAAAAAAAATCAAAACCAGCATGCAAAGGTGGGTTGCCCCACGGTGGGCGCCAGAAATGTGTGTGTGAAAATTGTACCTGATCTGTAGACACAACACTTCAGTAAAACATTAGAGGTTAGCTATAATCGAAATCGTGCAAAATTGAAATCTAATCTAACCAAGCGATTTACTGCCTTCTAGTAGGTGCGATATTAATGTTCTCAGATTGTAATCGAGATCAGTGACCTAGACGACACCTAAATGAAGGATTTGAATGCAAAAGATGGATATGAAATTGAATGCAATTAATCTATATTTTTGATATTTTCTATGCAATAAGAATGATAAACTGATATGCTATGAATGCTATTGAAAACTGATATGCTATGAATGCAAAAATAAGATTGATCTCACAAAGATGTCGATTCGCAAGAGCTTTGATTCTTCAATTCCAATTCTCCAGCGTGATTGTGCAAAATATGAGATGAATTATGAAGAGCTGAGCTTTGTTTTTATAGAAATCTAAGGCTTTGGAGGTGCATGAGAAAAAGCCATAAATCACTCAAATAACTCAACTTGATTTTTGAGTTATTTTTAAATAAAGATAATTAAGTCACAAAAATCATGCAAAAGCACAGTTCAACTTGAATTAGAAGTTTAGATCAACTTTAAAACTCGAAAAGATGTTGAGTTTCAAAAAGCTAACAACTTGCATTGATTTTCCAATTTTGAGTTTAACTGGTCCTTGAATGTGCACATGGATAATTATGATTTAATAAATAAATAAAGTGATTTATTCTCAACTTAACTGCTTTTTGAAATAAAATAATTAATTTATGGGTTAATTAACTATTTTATCAAACTTTTATTAAAAATTATATTATTAAATAATGACAACATGCTTTAATTAATTAAATAAGAATTTAATCAATTATTCATAGGAATTTTGATTTATTGTCAAAATTAAATAATACAATTAATAATAGATATAATTAAATTTAATTAAACAATTAAGTGGCAAATATTAAATCTAATTAATTAAATATGCAAAATATTTAATTAATCAAATTTTAGGATAAATGTGATTTATTGCCAAATAATTATAAAATTAAAGATAATTATGATGATTAGGAATATTACTAGGAATATTCTCTGATGTAGAATTTAAGATAATCAATTATGATTCGATGATGTTTAGATGTGCCTTAGATTAGGACTTTGATATCGATTTCGTTCGAATTGAAGATGTAGGAGATTAATGAACTTATAGCCCATTTTTGGGGTATTACAATTAGTACATTTTCTATTTGTTACAATATAGATATGACCTTTCCATATGACCATGAACCAAGAAAATTAAAATTTAAAGATTTAACAAATGTATAAATTAAAAAAAAGGTTTTTAAGAAAACTAAATAAAAATTTAAATATTTTATTATAAATAACATATACTACACCTTAGCCAATAGTAGGATTGTGTGATGGTTAAGTTATGATGTTCTTGTTCTTCCCATCAAGGTTCAAACCCCACTGGGGTGGTATTACTAAATATTTAAATAGGGAGGAGATCACTATAATGCCTTGCTAAGAAACCCAAGAGGATAACACTAATATGCTCAAATCAATGGCGCAAATATTTTATTTTTTTTTAAATAAAAATTACTACAATTTTATTAATAATAATTATGATACTTAATTTTAACATATGCATAATAATTTGCACCATAATATGGAAGTAGAATAAAGTTACATTACAATATTACTCTAATGATTATATAACGTGAATGTAAAACTAACCAACTACTCCTAAGTCCTCACAGGGTTTCCTAGCATTGCTACTTGCAACATAACTACCAAGTACCTAACCTTGGAGATACATTAATGAAACACATCATAAAGACATAAACATAGATCCATTAAATATAGGCTCTTTAAATTCTAGGTTCATTTTAAAACACCAAATCAAGTGTTCCTAGATTATTTCCTATCACCATAACATCATCATCACAAGATCATTAAGATAACCAATCTATTTATTACTAACCTAGTCATTCCTTTATTCTCAATTATTGACATTAATTAACAAGTGTAAACACCTATTGCTCTAATGTATTAATTTTACTAACATTCATCTTAAATTGTTAAATAATCTTTATTATTTTCAATTTGTGTCTTTCTATTATATTCTAAGTTCAAAATCATCATTTCTCTTTAATTTAATAATTTAGTGATTTTAGTTCATTACTTTAATTATTGAACGTCTAATCAATTATTCTTCTATAAATTAATTAAATAATTAAACATTATTTAATTATTCCCTATCTCATTATAATTAATTAATTAATCATATTTAATTAATATTCCTTCTTTCTTATTATTGTATTTATATAATAATTAAATCAATTTCCCTTTTACAATTTTAAATAAATAACATTTATTAAATTAGACTAATTATTCCTCTCTCATAAATAAATAAACATTTATTTAATTAATTCTATATCTCCACATGTGAAAGTAAATAATTTATTTTATTTATTTAAATCATAAAATTCTTACTCATACTCACTTTGAGTTAACTTCTCAATCACATCTTCTAACTCCACAAATCTCTCTCTCTCTCTCTCTCTCTCTCTCTCTCTCTCTCTCTCTCTCTACTAACCAATCACAACTCTTGACTCCACCAATACCTCTCTTGACTAATCAATCTTCTATTCCACATCATCAGTTAACTCTTCAATCAAATCAATCAACTCTTAATCTATTTTGCTAACAGATCAACCAATCATGTTAAACAAAGCAATCAATTGAGTTGAACTCTCACTCACTCTGAGTTCAACTCCTCAATCATAATCAATCAACCCATCAATCAAGGAATCCTAATTGAAACCCCCAAAATTATTATAAATAAAGAGCTAATTCTCTTATCCAAGAGACCACACACTTTGAATTCTTATGCTAACATGATCTTGAGCTCAATTTTGAGAGCCCAACATTGCATTGACAAGGAGAACAACAAAGGAGGAATTAAGGGTTTGTATATGCTTTTGTGTTATTTGATTTCAATATCTTGATTTGTGTATTCTTTTCTCTTGTTTCCTTTCATCTTTTGGTATTGGGATACTAACTACTATTAATGATCTTCTTATGGTTAAGATCTTATTGTTATTGCAGGCTTACAATTACCCGATTACCCTTATTACAAATAGTGAACCCGACGTGAAATCACAAGACCTTTTAGAAAATATTTTATTTTGTATGTGTGTGTATTTTGTAGGTATTCTTTTGTTAAATGTTGGAAATTTTTGAAAAGATAGATCATCTATTTCCCTCATCTACATCTAGTAGCCTCAATGTGACCAAATCATAGGATTTTCAAAGATTTGGTCATATCTCTCAAATGGATTTGAATTTTTCTATGAAATTTTTTTTGTAGGTTGTCATTGATACAAGGAGCCTACAGTCCAAAATTTATTTTTTTCATATTTTTTTTTTTTTAAATAATTTTTTATGATATTTCATTAAAAAAAAAATCATTTCTCGGCACAAATTATCATTTCTTTTTGAAAAAATCACATTTTTGAAAATTTATTGAAATTCTACAAGGGGTCTATTCTCTGTGATTTTAATTTTGATGAATAATATTGGCAAAAAAAAATAATCTTTGAAAATTGGTTTGTTTTGATAAAATGGGTCCCTAGGGCACAAATTAAGGAATTATTCTATGAATTTTTTTTACAGGTTTTTATTGATACAAGGAGAATATAGTCCAAAATTCAAAATTTCCATATTTGTTTCTTTTTTTTTATAACTCTTTTACGAAATTTCATAATAAATTATTTATGGGCACAAATTAGCATTTCTTTTTTAAAAAGTTACATTTTGGAAAGGTCTTGAAATTCTAAAGGGGTCTCTTCTTTGTGATTTTAATTTGATGAATAATATTTGCCAAAAAAATAGATCTTTGAAAACTTATTCTTTTTGTGTGCATGTGCAGGTGATAATCATTTTATCAAAGACATTGTTTGAAAACTACTAACGACATATTCTTCTCTTTTGTCTAAAAATATGATTCTCTATTGTATTAAAACAATGCACTTGATGTAATGAAAAAAGCAGTGAGCCACCAAAACACAAGAAAGTCAAGATCCAAGAGCTAATTGAACAATGAGAGAGAGAGAGAGAGACCAACTCGCGTACTACGGATCAATGCCTTGGAAGCAGAAATTGGAGAAGATGGACTTTTTAATGCATACTTGGACAAGGTATTCAGAGTCTCTAAAAAATTTAATTGTCATGATATTAACCTTAGTGCACTCAGGAATTACCAAGACTAATTGCTAGGTTTTTAGTACTAAATTTTCCTTTGTAGCTTGTAGCATGGAAACGGGGTTAATTTTTTTAAATAAAAGATAAATTCATCTTTCTTTTAGTGCACCTAAAAAGAATAGTGCATGAACACATGTCACAAATTCATCTTTTAGTTTGGTGCTTAAAATTGACATGGGGGTTTAAAATTGAACACGGTAAAATACATTTGAGATTGGTGCATTTAAAACTAAACAAGGAAAATCTCATCTAGTTTAGTGCTTAAAAATGAAACCATGTTCTTGTATGGATGGTATACTAATGAAAATTTGATCTTTTGTGCTTAATTCAATTAACTTGGTGTCTTGTGTGTTCAATGTGCTTGCACATTCTATTAAATTAAAAACTATTTTTCTTTTTTAGAGAGGCTTGTCTAGGGGGTGTGCTTAACCCAACAGAGGATGACCTCAAACTAGAAAATCCTTTTGGTCAGTATAGAAACAAGACTATGAGAAAATGTTGGTCTTATCTAACTAAGCTCAGGTGAGGTGTGTTGATGATATTCTAGATCGAGTGAATATACCTATGTAGCCAACTTGGTCAACTAGAGATTTAAGTGTCTCACACACATACAAACCAATCAGGTAGACTTCATAGATCTAACTAAAATCTTGTTAATTAGAGGCCACCTAGTTCACCTATGAATCATTATCTTATTATAGTGCAAGGGGGGGGAAGAATATCCTCCCAAGACCCTCATCATATGTGTTCTAGGGTATTGTGTTATGAAAGAGCTCTTCATTAACACAATAATAATACCTGGCAAAAGGCAAAAACATAGGTGTCTATAATGAGGACTTTTAATTAAGTCTAGTAGTGTGACAATGGATGTATGAGCTGATGTGCACCCAAGAAATGATCCTATAATATTACAATTGAAGCCAATCTGAGCTTAGATTTGATTCTTGTCTCTTTTTTTATTGTGGAAGACCTTGTGAAAACTTACAGCTTGAAAAATTTGTTGAGCATACACTGATCGTTTCCTTTTTTCAGTTAGTCCTACAAATATATACTGAGTGGTGATTGTTGAGTTTGTACACAACTCCAAAATTTGTCCTACATCAAAGAAACTAAATCAACATGAGTCCTACCAACATTGTCTTACAACAAATAAAATTGAATCAACATTAGTCCTACCAACATTGTCCTACAAGAGAGAAAACTAAATCAACACAAGTCCTACCAACATTGTCCTACAGAAGAGAAAACTAAATCAACACTTTTCCTACAAACATTGTCCTACTCAGAGCAAAGAGAGTCAAAATGGGTCCAAAAACATTCCACTAGTATTTTATCCTAAAATCCAGTGAACAACACACCCTTACATATTAGTCCATTTCTCTCAGTTTAGTGTCATCCTTAGAATCTTGTTCTTTTGCATAGTCATCATATAAGTCCAAAATCCAAAAACTCCAAAAACATATCTTTCATATCTCAGGGTCAAGTATTGCACTTCCTAGAGTCATTTCCCAAATTAGAGCGTGTGTTTTATTAGGACATTCATATAGTGGTCTTGTGTATTATCTTGAGTTTGTTGAAATTTTGATACAAAACTTTCATCTACTTGCCTTGTCTTAGGCACTTATCATTTTGGTTAACATTTATCTTAGATAGATATTATTTCCATAATTTGTCACTTTTTCCCTACCTTTTTGAAGTCAAGATAGTCCACAAAATTATTTGGGTCTTTCCATAGAGGTTTTACCACTAAAGTTTATAGAATCTCCCTTAGGGTACAATACCTACACCTTATGCATCATTCTAGACATTCATTCATAGATTGCATCAGCATCCCAAAATTAGAAAATCCAAAAAAAAATAGTTTCTCTTATTAGCATTTCCCTTATTGTCTCTTGCAGCTCAAAATCCAAAAAGCCAAAAAAATTAGAGTCCCAATCCAGTGCACTTACAACTACATCGACACCTTCCATATTTCCCTTGACCCATCCAGCGAGGACTTCACATACAATGATAATAAGTTTGTCCAGTATGGCTTCCCAAGGTCACAACCCTAGTGGTCTTCAACTAGGTGCCCCATCCAATCAAGGACCACTCCCACTAGGGGAACCTCAACAAAAACCTCCCATTGCTTTCCAATCAGGCGTCCTTCCAATCCAGGACCACCCTAAATCAATCAAGGGGTACCTCCATCCAAACCTCATTACTCATCGGCTCTTGTTGGCTTTCTCAAGAAAATGGTGGAAAATGGGTCCAATCCTTCCCATCCTATAACACTTCAGTATATCCTAGCACCTCAGCATGTCCCAACACCTCAATATGCCCCATCACCTCAACATGTCCCACAACCTCAATACATTCCAATACCTCAGCATGTCCCACCACCTCTACTTGTCCCACTACCTCAACATGTCCTAGCACCTTAGATGGATTCTCACATTCATCCAAATTATATTCATCTAATTCTTTCAAAAAAAAATTCATTTAGGAATTAGTTATACATATGTTAAGACACCATTCCCAAACATGATCAAAATCATATACCTGTATCTAGAAAGGTCCCACAAGAAACCTCCATATCTCCCATTGTTTCTTCCTCCACACTATCTCCACGTAGAAATGCATCTAATAATGAAATATTTGTAGTCTACCCAAAAGGGCTATCCCTAATACAAATCCAAGGTAATCCATTATGTAATGCCAATCCCTTCTATAATTCAATAGTCTTAGATCCAATTCCACCATATACTCCACTCCCAAGAAGAGCTACTTCAATGAGTCCCATTCAAAGTCCATTCACATCATACCCAAGCATCAAGTCCTTTCAAGAATCCACCATACAAATCCAAACTCATGCCCCATTTCAAGAGGATAATCCAAAATATAAAGAAACATGTCCTAAAATTGGTCAAGATCAAGATACCAAGAATGTCCAAATGCATCCAATATTTGACCAAGATCCCATATTGCCAAAATCTCATGATGATCCCATTATCCATTTGCCTCATGTCCAACATAATTTTCTTCCATCCCTAGAGAAAATTATTCCTCTATTTCCCATTCATAATTTACCTCCTAAGAAAGACCATGATGTCCCTTATACTCCATCCAAGAATCCTCTTCCCTGTCAAGATCAAAGTAACCCTCCATCTCCATGGCATAATCCTTCATATCTACCACAAGATCCCATAATCCCTTCATCTCCATTTCATAATCCTCCCTATTGACCACAAGATCCCATCATCCCTCTGTCACCATATCATAATCTTTCTTATCTACTTCAAAATCTTGTCAACCCTATCCAAGTTAATAATGAGCCTATTACATATAAACTTCATTCATCCACTTTCATTCAGTCTAGTTTACTTCATAGCCCTACTATTCCATATATGCCTCCTTCACCTCAAAATGGACTTGCATCTTGTTTCAAAAATAATCGGTACCCAATTGCCAAGAATATTTGTCATAAAATGCATTATCAAGGAAAGGGGTTAGGCCTTAATGAACAATGTATATTAGAACCCCTTGATATTATTGGGGCCTTGGCTATATAACTCACCATCAATATGTTGATATCCCCTCTACATCCAACATTCCCCCATATGAACCCACACATATACATTCCCCGTCACCTCTTCAATCCATTTTGGGTCCTCAAATCTCAAAGTCATTCTTTGTCCCTTCCATCCATCTTAGGTTCATATATTCCTATATCCACTAGTTCAGAATCTACTTAAGCTTTCCCTCATGCAAGTTAGAAAAGGCACACCTCCTTGAGAACCATCTACCCATCCAAAAGGCTTCCATACAATTCCTATACACCCATGAATACCACTTCCCTTCTGAGCAATTTGGATGTCAAGCATAAATTCCATTAGTCAAGCAATCCACATGAAATCAAGGATCAACATGTCCTGTCTAATAGACATGTAAAAACAAAGCAAAATATGATCCAAAACAAAACAAAAATATCCAAAAGGCCACAAATGCCAATAAAGAAAAAATAAAATTCAAAATCTATATGGGTTCCTAAATCCCTTGTGCAAGCAATGCATTCCAAGGAACCACAAAATAAAACCATGTGGATTCCCAAGCAACTCTTCGAAGCACAATATCCCAAAGAAAAATCAAAATTTGCATCCAAGCTTGCTATTCCAAAAGCTCCCATCAATCTTCCACATAAGTGTCTTCCATCTTCCAAATCTATTTTGGGTCCCTATATCCCAAAATCCACTACCTTAGATACTCCATCACCTCCTCCATCCATTTTGGGTCCTTATCTTCCAAAATCCATGTACACTACTCTATCTAAATCCAAAAATCCAAAATCCATTTTCTTTCCATCACTCCACCACCCCTCAAGGTGTGTTCTAACATTGATCTTTCCAACATTTCCATCCAGCCATACAAAATTCTTCCAACACCCCATTCATTATCCAATGCCTACTTTCCATCCTTCCACCCCTTATCTAATCCTATGCATAAACCCTTATCCTAATCCATTTTTATCACTCTTTCCATCCTTGTTTGTCATCACCTTATCAACATCTTTGAGTATACTTTTAATATACATCATCCATTATAACATTCCTTCGGGATTACTATCCATAGAACAAGATGCTTGAGTCATTTCTTCATATCACTTCCTACATCCATTGTCTTCCAAAAAATTAAATATTCAAAAAAAAAATTGTCACCTTGATGAAAACTTGGTAAATAGGCATCTTGTCTGACAAAAAATAAATAAATAGATAAATAAAAATAAAAATGAAGAGAAATAATTTATCCTATGGTAAAAGCACTTCTTGTGGCACCTTAGGCAAGTACCATTATGTAAACTTAGCAATTAGGCATTATGTGTAAATCCATTACCCTCTTCCACTCTACACTTGGGGGCAAGTTTCATTCATGCAATCCTACCTACTGTGTGTGTGAAAATTGTACCTGATCTATAGACACAACACTTCGGTAAAACATTAGAGGTTAGCAAAAATGAAATCGTGCAATGAATTGAAAGCTAAACTAACCAGGTGATTTACTGCCTTCTAATAGGTGCGAGTATGATGTTCTCAGATTGTTATCGAGATCAGTGACCTTGATGACACCTAAATGAAGGATTTGAATGCAAAACTTGATATGAAATATGAATGCAATTAATCTATTTTTTTTTGGATTTTAGATGTAATGATATGATGAAAATTGATATGAATCTATGCTAATATGGAAATTGATATGCTAAAATGATCTAACAATAATATGAAAAAAAAAGTGATCTCACAAAACATGGTTGATTCGCAAAGAAGTTCTCATTCTCCAGATGGCAATTCACTAGCATAAGCTCGCAAATTATGAGATTCTTGTGGATTTGAGAGATGATTTGTGAAGAGCTAAAGCCTTGATTTATAGAAATCCAGGGCTTTGAGGATGCATGAAAGAAAGCCATAAATCACTCAAATAAACTCAACTTGATTTTTGAGTTATCTGAAAATAAAGATAATTTAATTCACAAAAACATGCAAATCATGCAAAAATAGCTTTTTAACTCAAATTAGAAGTTTAGATCAACTTTAAAACTCAAAAATGATGTTGAGTTCCAAAAATTCAATAACTTGCATTGATTTTCTAATTTGGAGTTTAACTGCTCTTTGATTGTGCACATGGATAATTATGAATTAATAAATAAATAAAGTGATTTATTCTCAACTTAACTGATTTTGAAAAATAAAACAATTGATTTATGGGTTAATCAATCATTTTTTAAACTTTTATTCAAAATTACAATATTAAAAATTGACAAAATGATTTAATTAATTAAATAAAATATTTAATCAATTATTTGTAAGATTTTGGATTTATTGTCAAAATTAAATATCATAATTAGGAATAATAGAATTAAATTCAATTAAATAATTAAGTGGCCAAATTAAATCTAATTAATTAAATATTTAGAATATTCAATTAATCAAACTTTAGGATAAATATGATTTATCACCAAATAATTATAAAATTAAAGATAATTATGATAATTAGGAATATTACTAGGAATATTCCCTGATGCAGAATTTAGGACAATCAATTAGGATTCGATGATGTTCAGATGTGCCTTAGGTTAGGACTTTGATGTCAATTTTGTTCGATATGTTGATATAGGAGGTTAATGAACTTATAGCCCATTTTTGCGGTATTACATTTTGCCCCTCTTTGAATCACTGTGCAAAGCATAGTGGTTCAAAGAATAGTCTGTGTATGATAAAGATATGAAACTGATTCAAAATTGATATTGATATGAGACAGAAGCTGATTGAAAGATTTGATATGAAGATAATAGGTCCTGAATGACCAAAGATAATGTTAACTATAACAGCAAATGAACCGATGATTGCGAAAAAGTGTCAAAATACCTGATTCTGAACCTTATGATTGCGAAGAAGTGAGTGACCGATTCCAGACTTCATTGTCCTTAGAAGAATCACGTAGGTATCACATCTAAACCCTTCAGTTATCGAAGAATCAAGGAAATAACACAATTGAACCAATAGTTGCAAAAAACTGATACAATTTACAAGATTAGGAGAATACCAGATTGATATGGATCTCGATGATTCTGATATGCCCCGAGTGATGATTGATTTTCCCTGAGCGATGAGGACTTTTGATGAATCAGTAACTAGACATGGTTGTTATCTTGATTACTGAGGAAAGATATGATATCAATAAAGATATGATTTCAAATTAGATTACAGACTTTGAATGATATGCAATACCATGCCCCTTCGGGATTAAAATTGAAATCTGACAAGAAAAGTCAGCGTTGATAGTTTAGAAGCATGTTAATTGATTTGAGAAGTGGTTAAACACGTCCAGGAATGCATTCTACATCGTTTAGAGGTCCAGACGACCAAGTTTGACTAGGTTTGACCATGAGTTGACCATGGTTGAAATTTTGATAGTTTGATGGAAGATAATCAGTTAAGTTGAAAAATGGATTTCTACTATGATTGAAGGTTGATTATGCAAGTAGTTAATAATATAAACAATCTTAGATTTTGATTTTGATCCTGAAAAAGGATTCTACTTGTTGTTTCGTTGGAAGAACCTTCGTGTGAGATTCGGCTCTTGTTAGTGAAGATGTGATTTGAAGAATCGTTTAAGCATTGAAGTTCATTTAATCATTGTGAGATCATGAAAAGATGAAAAATGAAATGCAAAATGCAACCTAAGACCTAGGACCTACTCACTGATCATATGTCGATTTGTTATCATCATTGAACTTTTAGGTAACCAGATAAATCAATATAATGCCCACTAGCTATGAAACCATAGACATATGAATATCGATTTGTATACGCAAGAATCAATATAACACCCATTGGCTAGGCAACCATGGACATATGAATATTGATTTTGTTTTCAGAATGTCAGATTAGATATAAGCAGCAAGGCACAAACACCAAGATGACCTAAATATCATGTCCATTTTGATATAGCAATTTGTATAAGCATCAAAACATAAATGTCATGATGACCTGAATATGCCTTGCATACAAACACATCAAGTAGTCAAGAGATCATTCTAAATCCAATGTGAATTACCCGTAGTGACCCTTTATCATTCACATCCTTAGGTAAGATTGCATTCACAATAGGAGAAAGAACTCACTCAAAAAGATAATAGTTAGATCAAACTTCCTTGAATTTTCTAGGTATCAATGGTCAAGGTACTCATGGCCATCCAATTCAAGATAGAGGCTCTTACAGTCAGACACCATTTCAATCCAGAATTTCCAAAGTTGTTAGATTTTCATATACAAGCAGAAGACAAAGAAAAGATTATGCCCCCAGTCATCACTCTCTAAATCTTATAAAGGACATCATCGAAGAGCTCGAAGGGACACAATATGCAAAAATCTCAATGTGAATTAGTAAGCATACAAGGAGATAAAAGCATGTAAAAATAATAGATTATTTTCAGTTGAGTTTTGATGTTTGATTGCGTTGTTGATGCAAAATCCTTTCTGGAGACAAGACTGATTGACTGACTCACATGAAGCTTCAAAGGACTCTAACTAGATATGATACATCTAAGATATACTAGAGACCATAGGATATGATTGTGATTGCCCCCAAGTGTTGAACATTGATAGGATACATATGCTTGAGTTGATTGGTGTACAAACTGACTTATTGAGAACAAGAATGCAAAAACAAACCGGGAGATATGTACAAACTAAAGCAAGACTGAAAGCTAGGACAGACCAAGATTGCACTGATAGATGGAGCATTTTAAAATAAGTGGCGCTTGTTTGCCAGGTTTTCACCATCTTGGCAGAGATTCTATTTTTTCTACCAAAGCACCTGTTTCCAGATTTTCACCAAGGCCCTTTTTTTTTCATTTTTTTGTATTTTTCATTTTTTCAATTTTTTTTGTACTTTTGATATTTTTTGATTTTTTTGTGAATCATCAAGGTGCCTATTGCTAGGTTTTCACCAAGATGTTCATTTTTTCAGGACATTTTCCAATTTTTAAGATTTTTTCAGGATATTTTACCATAGACTGAATGCCTTAGGTGTAGAATTTCTTCAGATGGAGAATGTTGATTGGTTCTCGGAGCTATTCTCCTTCAGTCATTGAGAGTTGATAGGCACCAAAGCCAAAAGTAGCAGTGATTACAAAGGGACCCAGCCAGTTGGGTTCAAACTTCCCCTTGCACTCTCGATGTGATTGATTTTTAGGATTCTCTCTCAAGACTAGATCACCAACTTGAAATTCTCTATGTTTGACTTTCTTGTTGTAGCCTCTAGACATTCTTTTCTGATATACTCTAAGATGATCATGCGTTGCTTGTCTGTACTCATCTAGTAGTTCAAGTTCTTGCAACCTAGACACTCTATAGTCATCATCAGTTACTAGACCATGCATTCTAATTCTTAGTGATGGGATTTTGACCTCAATAGGTAGTACCACTTCAGACCCATAAACTAAAGTGAAAGGTGTAGCCCCAATAGGTGTTCTGATACTTGTTCTGATACTAGTTCTGATACTTGTTCTAATACTGGTTTTGATACTGGTTCTAATACTTATTTTGATACTTGTTATGATACTTGGTATACTTGATAGCATCTTTTTCCATTACAAACTCCCAAGCAAGATCATATCGTGCAGTCCCAATGTCTAGCAAGGTGGAGAACAAGAAGGATTGGCAAGTTGGTGGAAGAGATGGAAGACAAGAGAATAAAGGAGAATGAAGGGAAGAAATCCTCAAGGGAAAACTCCTCAAGGGTACCCAAGCTAGGGAAAAATTGTCATGTAAAGGCACTTTTGGACAAGCAATGAAAGGCCAATATAGGATAAGTCACAAAATCATAATGCCAAAGAAGGAAAGGATGTAGTCCAAAGGAGTAGACATGTCCAGAGGCTTCATAGCACCGTGTTTCACTCTTTTTCTTTTTTTCTTAGATCAAGACCAAAGGGGAGAAGGATAGTGATAGGCAAAAATGAATAGAGGAAGATGGATATGAAGGCTAAACATGGAAGGAATGAAAGCAATATCATCATAAGACAACTCACAAAATAGCCAAATGTTCATGTATAGGTCAACCTTGTCAAGATCAAAGAGAGAAGATGGAATGGATGAAATATGTAGAAGAACTATGCATGATGCCTTATTGCCAGGTTTTTATCATGGTACTTATCCAAGGTGCCACAAGGGAGTGGTTTTCTCCATAGGATGAATTTATTTCTCTTTACTTTTTCTACCAAGGTGCCTATTTCCAGATTTTCACCATGGCACATTTTCAATTTTTTTTTTCATTTCTCTTTTTTTTCTTTTTTCTTTTTTGGAAGAAGGCAAGCTCTTTAGATAATGCTCCTTGAAAGGATAAACCATGATATGCCAAGGATTCAAGATGATATGCTTAAAGATGCTGATAGGGAAAGGAAGATGGAAGAGAGAAATGGAGGATAAGTTTTTATGTAAAGCGAGTGAGGTTGGAAGATAGGAGGAATAAGCAAGTGAGGAAAAAGGATAGGAGGTAGAAAGATAATGAATGGAAGGACTGTGAAAGGGTAGGTGGAAAGGAAGGCAAGATCAACATCAACACACACCTTGAAGGGTGGTGAGAGGATGGAGGAAATGTGAATGGAGGAATACGTGACGGAATATGGTGAATGGATAATAGAGGTTGTGGTTTAGGCGCATGGAATGGAAGAATGTTTTTGGAAGAAGATGAAGTGGAAGTCTTTGGAAGCTTGAATGTCAACTTCACTTTTTGCTCAACACCAGACTCTTTCAAGAGAGACTTTGGAATCCATATAGCTGTAGGCTTTTCATTTCTTTTTGATGATCTAGAGAGAATATCTTTAATGATGGATTTTGGAACCCATACTTGTCTTGTAGTTTTTTTCTTAGATATCTCTTTTGACTTTATGTTTCCATGTCAATTAGAGGATACATGGTGATCTTCTCTTTTTTGATGGATTCTTGTATTGCTTCTTTTTCTTGTATTGAGCATTCAAGTTACTTCCAAAAGACTTGGGACTTGTGGAAGAAGAAGGAGGATATGACTGGTTTAGATGGGTGGGTGGATGAAAAGGATTCAAGGGTGTGCATCTATGTTGATCTTGAGGAAAGATGAGAGATGGAGGTATGTAAGGACCCAAGATGGATGGCGAATTAGGAGAGTTAGGAGGGGAAAGTGAAGGAACATAAGGGCACAAGATGGAAGGAAGGCATGAAGCCCTTAGTAGTGGTGAAGGAGGTCCAAGGATGGACATGGAAGATACAAAAGGATAATCAATAAGCTCATCAGCATCTATATGACAACCAAGGATATCAGCATCTTTAGAGTGAGCATTAGAATTTTCAATAGAATCATGGACATCTTGAATATGAGCACCTTTTTTGATAGGATTGTTCAAAGCTTGCAAAGACTTAGGAAGAGTAGAAAGTGGAAGTGAACATGGAATGGTAGAATAAGAAGATGGAAGACTTTGATCTTGACAAGGATCTTTGGATAGCATAAGCTCATAATTTTTCTCTTGATTTTCAATAGGCTTAACATTGGAAGTAACACCATTTTTACCAACCTTAATGGAAGTATCATCTTTGGAAATTGGAAGTGGGGTAAGTTTATTTTTATTGTCAATAAGCTCAATAGTGTAAGTAGTAGCTTGATCTTGCTTAGGAGAAGACTTAAGACATGGTGGAATGCATGAAAAAGGATGTGTAGGATCAAAAGAACCCTGAAGTGGATAAGAGACATCATGAAAAGGATTGGATGACATGGAGGGTTCTTGATCTTGATCTTTCTTTATGTTTTTTTCTTTATCATTTCTGGAGTTCTCTTGACATGGAGCCACTTCTAAGGACAAGGAAGCATGTTGGGATTGTATGGAAGACTGTTGTAGAGATGGTGAAGGACCAGCTGAAGTAGGCATTGTAGCGTATGAAGGCTTAGGCTCTTTAGGTTTAGCATTATTGAAAGTATTAGCAACCAAGTGAAGGTTAGCTTGAATTTTTGAAGAGGTAGCCCTAGAGGATAACTATAGGGAACCGTATGAAAAGTATCAGGGCTTGTGTCGAATGAAGATTCTGTGAAAGATTTGAAAGACTCAAAAACTTTAGGAAATGTACAGGTATTGGAGGAAGTAGGGGATAGAAGGGAACTATCACAAGACAAAGCTCCAACATTAACATGATCTTGCTTGGGAAGATAATCTTTATTTTCAGCAGGAGATTCCTTAGGAGAAGGATTCTTATAATATTGATGCTTCAAGCTAGCACGATGCATTTTATAGTCCTCAACAGTAGTAGATGGATCATAATCAAGGTATTGTTCACAAAAATCATCAAAGTCTTTTTCAAAATTAGAATCATATGGATCACCATCATGATCTATCCAATGTGACATCCCATTTCCAGTAAGCAGGAACACATGACGAGGAGGACTCTTAGGAACAAAGGTGTCATAGGTATCATTATATTGTCCATCATCATAGTCATCATAGTCTCCAAATATGGATGTGTCACTCTCCGTGGAAGAGGTATCATAAGGATTGTCACGCTGCTCACATTCTGTCTGGGGGCATGGTGATATGTACAAGTCTTTATCAAATGGAAAAGGGCATAGAGCTTCCATGGAGAACACTTTAGGTTCCTTTTCTTTCTCAAGTTTGACTTGCATAGCTTGCATCTGCTTCATCATAGCTGTGATTAGAATTTCTTCCTCATGTGTATTGATTCTTTGAGACATGTGTACTGATTTTCAATGGCTACTATTTTTTTCTTGACACAGTGATTTGTATGACAGATTCTAGAACTAGGCTGAAAAAGCTGGGTATCTGGCAATTCTAACAATTTTCTGACAACTTTTCAAAATTTTCCCAAATGACACTCTGTAGACTTGTACGACAATGGGTATGCTATGAAATGATAGTTGAAAAGCCCATACGATAGTGGGTATGCTATGAAACAATAGTTGAAAAGCTTGTACGACAGTTGCAAAACTCGCACGATAGTTGCTAGCAGGATTTGACTTTTTGAATTTGACTGGCAGAAAGACTCGTACAACACTAGGTTCTCTATCATATGACAGATGGGCAGTAATGAAACGACACTTGATAGAAACTCGTATGACTTTCTGACCTCCTGAGATGACTTTTGACTCCAGAAAAGAATTTTACTTCAAATTTTGCAAATTTTGAGTTTTCAGATTCAAATTGTTTGCAAATTTTAATGTCCAGATTTGAGGATTGTAATAGATTTGTCCATTTTTAATAACCAAATAGATAAACAAGAACACAAAACAACAAGCAAGTGATTTCAAGCATGTCTGAAAATAATGAACAAGGGTAAAAGCAACCTTGCGCATGAATAATCAAGTGACTTATTCATTCTAATCCTCAGAAGCGTTAATTGTGTATGTTCCAAAATGTTTTGCAATGATGCACATATACCCTAGAAAATAAAAATTTGGCCTCGCTAGGGTTTTTAGTAATGATTTGACTCTGCAACTTTTATGATCCAAAGGGGTGAAGTCCAATCCCGGCACACCAGGGTTTTGACACAGTCTGAAAATTTAATCAATCAGGAGCTGCTAGGGAGATCTGACAACCCAACAATGAACCACACCTATGAAGATTTCTTCCACAAGGACATTTATATAGTGGTTGTTACTACCACATCTGAAATGGCTATTACCGCTTGAGGTTCCGTCAACGCAGTTTTCCCTATGAAGGGATCATCTGCTATAGTTAACCCTCTCTAAAGGTGACTCACAGTATGATACCACAAGGGGACTTGGCTCCAGATCCAAGGTTTTGACACCTCTTCACTTTTAACCCAAACAAAGCAAGAAAATTAATCTGACATGCTAAGACAAAGTTTGTTTCACCAAGGTCTGTGATGTCAACCCCACGTGATCTATCAACCTCTCCGGAGAGAGAATGTATCGATCAATAAGAGAAGATGCACTAACCGAGTAGAACGTGAAACACACTAAGTATCCTCCCTACCTACAAGGATTCTGTCATCAAGAAGGATTTCACTAGGAATCCAATCTCTCAAGAATCACAAATAGTGTTCATAGGGCCTAATTACTATGTGAGCATAGATATATTTCTGAAAGTAAATCTACCAAAAGTACCCAAAAGCAGAAAGAGGAACACTTAACGCTTAAAGCGAATATGAGGTGAGTCCACAAGGTGGAACAATTAACCCCTCACACAAGCTAAAAATGAGTCCAAAACTTAGAAAACAAGTGAGTTCTAAAAAGCACAAAAGGGTTGCCTGGTGGAACAATTAACGCTTCTATCCTCTAGACCCCTCCCCTTTATGGCGCTGAGATTGCAACCATGGGGTGGAACGAGGGGCTGATGAATTAGCGATTCCAATAACCCAAGATAGTAATCTAGATCAATCACAAGTATCTAAGACTGCTTAAATGAATACCTAAGGTGTCACAACCTAGTATCAACTATGCAAGTGTGTAAAATAAAAGCATGAAAAGAAGCACTCAAGCTAGACACCTGAGAGATTTATTTTAAGTCCAAATCAAAATATTATCAGAACAAGTAGAATACCTGAGATCCTCGTGATGTGCTTAGTAGATATTTACTTAGTTTTTATCTTTGTTAAGCAATCACGTGCAAGCAAGCAACAAACTCTCTGATAAGAAAACAAGCAAACAAGCAAACAAGATATGCAACGTATCTTCAACTTATGAAAACCCTAGGGTTAGCTCTAAAAATCAATTATTATCAGCAATAATAATCAAAAATTAACCCAAATGACAACTCATATCATTCATTGAACCATGTAAAAAAAATAAGTGCATACCCATCACAAAATTTTATTTTTTTTGCTGCATTTGACCTAGTCAACAAGATCTGATTTTTCTGATATGATTTTGGCCACAAAAATAGAAATTCAAAACAAAGACCCCCACTAAAAAATAGAGAGCTTTCCAAAAATGTAAAAATTTTAGAAAAATCTCTTCATTTGTGCCCTAGAGACCCATTTTACCAAAACAGACCAATTTTTGTAAATTAACTATTTGAGCTATTATATTGCATTCAAATTTAAAATACAAAGAATGGACCCCCTATATAATTTAAAGAGATTTATGAAAATATAAAAATTTCCAAAAAATATACTGATTTGCGTCAGATATTGATTTTTTCCAGAATTTCAAGAAAAAATTATTAAAAATTCAAAACATCTCAAAAAATTCTAAATTTTTTATTGTAGCTTTCCTGATATGTTTCCAACTTGCAAACAAAAATTCAGAGAAAAACACCAAGCCGTTTGGGAGATAAAATTAAATCTTTGAAACTTTAGGGTTTTAGCTCCCCCAAAAAAATCAAAACTAGCATGTAAAGGTGGGTTGCCCCACGGTGGGCGCCAGAAATGTGTGTGTGAAAATTGTACCTGATCTATAGACACAACACTTTAGTAAAACATTAGAGGTTAGCAAAAATTAAATCGTGTAATGAATTGAAAGCTAAACTAACCAGGTGATTTATTGCCTTCTAATAGGTGCGAGTATGATGTTCTCAAATTGTTATCGAGATTAGTGACCTTGACGACACCTAAATGAAGGATTTGAATGCAAAACTTGATATGAAATATGAATGCAATTAATCTTTTTTTTTTGGATTTTAGATGCAATGATATGATGAAAACTGATATGAATCTATGCTAATATGGAAATTGATATGCTAAAATGATCTAACAATAATATGAAAACAAAAGTGATCTCACAAAACATGGTTGATTCGCAAAGAAGTTCTCATTCTCCAAATGGCAATTCACTAGCATAAGCTCGCAAATTATGAGATTCTTGTGGATTTGAGAGATGATTTGTGAAGAGCTAAAGCCTTGATTTATAGAAATCCAGGGCTTTGAGGATGCATGAAAGAAAGCCATAAATCACTCAAATAAACTCAACTTGATTTTTGAGTTATCTGAAAATAAAGATAATTTAATTCACAAAAACATGCAATTCATGCAAAAACAGCCTTTTAACTCAAATTAGAAGTTTAGATCAACTTTAAAACTCAAAAATGATGTTGAGTTCCAAAAAGTCAATAACTTGCATTGATTTTCTGATTTGGAGTTTAACTGCTCTTTGATTGTGCACATGGATAATTATGAATTAATAAATAAATAAAGTGATTTATTCTCAACTTAACTGATTTTGAAAAATAAAACAATTGATTTATGGGTTAATCAATCATTTTTTAAACTTTTATTCAAAATTACAATATTAAAAATTGACAAAATGATTTAATTAATTAAATAAAATATTTAATCAATTATTTGTAAGATTTTGGATTTATTGCCAAAATTAAATATCATAATTAGGAATAATAGAATTAAATTCAATTAAATAATTAAGTGGCCAAATTAAATCTAATTAATCAAATATTTAGAATATTCAATTAATCAAACTTTAGAATAAATATGATTTATCGCCAAATAATTATAAAATTAAAAATAATTATGATGATTAGGAATATTACTAGGAATATTCCCCGATGTAGAATTTAGGATAATCAATTAGGATTCGATGATGTTCAAATGTGCCTTAGGTTAGGACTTCAATGTCGATTTCGTTCGATATGTCGATATAGGAGGTTAATGAACTTATAGCCCATTTTTGGGGTATTACACCTACCACATCCTTCATGAACCTACATCCATCCATATCCCTTTTTCCATCTTTGATCTTGACAAGGCTTCATGCATTCTTTTTGCATCACTTTAATCCATACCCTTCAGTACAATTCATTTGTCTTACCCATCCCTTATGTCATCCATTGTCATATTTCATATTTCATATTTCCTATCCCAAATCCCTTTCTTTGTCTTGATCAAAATTAAGGGCATAAAATATAAGAACACATTTTTAGAAATCTCTTGACATGTCCATTCTCATAGATCCCGTGTCATTCAATGTGTCATGTCATTTGTCTACATAGCTACATATCCAATCCCTTAGCTTGGGTAAACATATTATCCCATTGTGAGATAGTCCTTGCATCCAAATACTCTGATTCACCTATCTATTTCCATCCCATCAGCTCATTCATCGATTCATAGTGTTACATGCCTTGCTAAACACTGGGGCAAATAAGTACAACTATGTTTGAGAATAAATCCTAACATATGACTTTCACCTCATTCAGTGATTTAAAATGTCCTAAAAAAATCCATAAAAATAGAAAATATCATGATCCATCAATATTATGAGAAATACCAAAAACACAACAAAAATTTCTAAAAAATATAAAAAACATAGAATTTTTTTTTGCAAAAATACCAAAAACACAGCATTTTGTTTTTGGAAAATTACCAAAAACATCAAAAAATGTCCCAAGAAAAACAACAAAAACATTACAAAAGACCTTTGAAAAGTTCAAAAAACATCAAAAGAAACATAAAAGACTCATGTAAGGTGACCATGTTTAGGGTGTCTGTGATAAGAGCCTTCACTTATGTGATATGTCACACATACCTCAATTCCAAACATACAAACCCTATGGTGGACCCAAAACATTGTAAAAAGTCTTAAAAAATTGTCCAAGACAACCAAAAACATCAAAAAATCATGAAAATAGTTCTACAATAAATCTCCTTTGCACATAAACCAATTCTTTAGCATTTTTCAACAGGCATTGAGCAATGTCATACAAGTCTAAGCTTCAACAGAACCAAGTCAGAATAGTCAAAACTACTCAACAAGTCCCAAGTCAAACTGATCAAATGGTCTTATCTATCAACCAAATCCCACAAAAAAGTCTTTTTGTCAAAAATCATGTCATCTTAGACTTGAAGGGAAGGAACACTCAAAACCAGATAGGTCAATCTTATACAGGGTACCTTATCCTTGAAACTAGATAGCATCAACAAAACATCAAAATTCAATGTCCAAACTACTGCAAAAACAAAGACACATAACTAGTATGGTTGTAACTTGTTGAGTCAAGTTAGTCTTATTATGTCTTGATTTTTACAAGTCATGTTCTTATGCATCTCTAGGATGTCCAAAAGAAATTTAGAGATGTCGTGATGATTCATGACTTATTTTTCTTTGTCTATTATCTGTGGGATGTTTGACATACAGTCCTAAAAGAGCAATTTGGTTGTCTGTGATAAGAGCCTTTACATCCACCTACAATATCCAATGAAAAAATTGAAATGGATACTTTGTTTGTGATACACCACACATACCTCAACTCTAAATGCCCAACCTACATGGATTGGCCCACATTCCTTGTTGGTTCAAAGTGCCTATTTTAATGCAAGAGGATAATCATACCTAGATCATTCATAGCTTGGTAGGATGGTATCTGTTTTTGCTATAATAAAGTGGCTCAATGATGAAAAATAAATTTATCAATTTAGTTGGAATTCAAATGTGGTTAATAGAATTTGAAAAGGTTTCAATCAGGGTTCATTCTCATTTGCTCCCCTCTACTAATATTCTATCAGTCAATTATAACATTCTATCAGTCAATCATTCCATCATCATTTGTATTATAAAGGATGTATCTTTCTTGAAACCAAACGTTGTGGCTTGTCTTATATAGGGTACGTCTTCCCTGAAACTAGATGTTGTTACTAGTGTTATACAGTATGGGTCCTTACTAAAAATAGGCATGATTCTTATCAACAATCTCTATGTCCAAGGTCAATCAAATAGTCATCATCTACACCTAACATTCTTCACTTCTTACTAACCATTCTTCTATTTCTTCTAACATTCATCATCTTCTTTTAAGAGATCATTCATTCCTTTCTTGCATTAACAATCTCTCAAGGGGGCATCATTTACCTCTTCATCACATTGTTCCCGTTGGGGCATACTAGGCATAATTTTTATTATTCTTTGAAACAACGCCTGAAAATGCATTGTGTCAAAGGAGAAAAATGTAGACACTTAAAAATAGCCTAATGCTCTAACACAATTATTTTACTAACATTCATATTAAATTATTAAATAATCTTTATTATTTTTAATTTGTGTCTTTCTACTATATTCTAAGTTCAAAATCATCATTCTCTTTAATTTCATAATTTAGTGATTTTAATTAATTACTTTCATTATTGAATGTATAATCAATTATTCTTCTATAAAGTAATTAAATAATTAAACATTATTTAATTATTTCCTATCTCATTATAATTAATTAAATAATCATATTTAATTAATATCCCTTCTTTCTTATTATTGCATTTATGTAATAATTAAATCAACTTCCCTCTCGCAATTAAATAAATGATATTTATTTAATTAGACTAATTATTCATCTCATAAATAAATACATAATTATTTATTTATTTCTATATCTCCACATGTGGAAGTAAATAATTTATTTTATTTATTTAAATTGTATTTATTCTCCTAAATTCTAACTCATACTCACTTTGAGTTAACTTCTCAATCACAACTTCTAACTCCACAAATCTCTCTCCTAACTAATCAATCACAACTCTTGACTCCACCAATCTCTCTCATGACTAATCAATCTATTTAGTCTTCTATTCCACCTAATCAGTTAAGTCTTCAATCAAATCAGTCAACTCTTAATCTATTTTGCTGACATATCAATCAATCTTGTTAAACAAAGCAATCAATTGCGTTGAACTCCCACTCATTCTGAGTTCAACTCCTCAATCACAATAAATAAATCCATCAATCAAGGAATCCTGATTAAAACTCCCAAAATTCTTATAAAAATTCTCTTATTCAAGAGACCACATGCTTCAAATTCTTCTGCTAGCATGATCTTAAGCTCAATTATGAGATCCCAACATTGCATTGAGAAGGATAATAACAAAAGGAGGAATTATGGATTTGCATATGATTATGTGTTATTTGATTTCAATATCTTTATTTGTGTATGCTTTTCTCTTGTTTTCTTTCCTCTTTTGTTATTGGGATACTAACTACTATTAACGATCTTCTTGTGGTTGAGATCTTGTTGTTATTGTAGGCTTACGATTACTAGATTACCCTAATTACAACAAGTAGATAGTTAACTCTAACTAACCTCTTTTGATTTCATTTAACATATGTTCATTTATAAAGCAACTAGCATCAACCTTAATCCTTGAATAGTGGTAAAATTGAATCACCTCTATTCAAATGTAATGTAATGCTCACTCGCTCACCTCTATTCAAAAAATGGCTCATGCTCGCTCTGTCCTTTGCTAGGGTTTTTTCACCTTGCATCCATTTCTGCAGTCCCGTCCTTTGCACATACCATAGTTATTACAGGAAATAGCCTAATATATATGGTTTTGACCACTTCCAACCAAGCAGTTGATGTTGGTGCTAGTGTGGTTTCGGATAACAATGGCATCGCCAAGCAAACGCCCCCGCAAGTTTGTACCCAAAGTATTCCAGGAGGTATGGCCCTGCCTGATATTGTTTTACCCATTAATGAATTAAATGATGCATGCACTTGGCTTGAATCGCACACCTTGATTGGCTATTTTCTAGGTTGCAACCCCCCTAAACATGTTCTTAAGGACTGGGTTGCGAAGAACTAGATTCCTCACGGAATCTCCTAGAAGGCATTCAGAGCCTTACCAAAGGCTTTTTTCTTTTTTGCTTTTCTAACCCCTCCCATGTGGATGCTATCTTTAGCAAAGGTCCTTGGAACCTCAGGGCCTCACTATTAATCTTCCAACGCTGGTCTCATGACTTCTCTATCTCTGATGACAAGAAGCTCAAGGTCCCAGTGTGGGTCGAATTCCCTGGTCTTCCCTTACCTTGTTGGCCTTTCATGCAAGCCATGCGCAGAAGCTCGGTAGGGTTATATGTCTCGAGCATGATCATTTTCTTAATCCACGCCCTCACAAGAGGCTCTGTGTTGAGGTTGACCTTTCTAGGGATCTCAAAGAATCCATAGAGATCCAGGTTGGTGATACCACCTTCACCTAGAAGGTGCTCTATCTTAAGCTTCCCAATACTTGTTATCGGTGTCAATCTGCGGAGCATAAGATTAAGGACTGCCCTTTGGTAGTGCCTCGTACCAAGCCTCCTCCCAAGGATGCTATTTCACAGCTGGCTGAGGCTGGCAAGAAAGAAGAGGGTAAAAAAGATGAATGGGTCACTGTTAGTCACCATAACAAGCCCCATAAGTAGCCTATTTTGACTCCCACCTCCCATCTGCCACCTTCTGATAACATGGTTTTCTTGGAAACCCCTGTTATCAAAGTTTCAAACCCTGTCTCACAGGGGAAAGATGTTTCCACCGCCCAAGCTTCCACTCCTCCAACAAGCATGCCTTCGACGGTTACCGAGATTATTTCTTCCAGCTCTTTCCGCCGCTCTCGCAGCCCTTCTGGGCGCGTTGAGACTAAATTCACTAGCATGCAAGACAAGCAGCGTAATATTTATTTAGAATTTTCTAGGTCTAGTTTTTCCCCAGGATATTTGTCTAATAGCTTTGACTCCCTTGGGGACGAGGATGGAATGGACGACATTGTTATTCCATGAAGTACATCTCATGGAATGTTCATGGGTTGACAGACCTACACACAAAATATTCTGTCAGGGATTTGTGTAAGCATTTTTGTCATCTGGATGTTTTATGCCTCCAGGAAGTTAAGATTTCTAGTTTCATGCTTGATGCTGCTTGTAAAGTTATTTGGCCTAAGAGCCTTGCTCTTTGTTCTCAGCATGAGGCTAGTCGAGGTGGAGTTGTTACTCTCCTCTCTCCTCATTGGCATTTCCTTCTGGTTAGCCATGGTTCTGATCCCATGCAACGGGTTGTTTGGGCCACTTTCATTATTGAGAATCATTCCTTTGGCATAGTTAATGTTTATGCTCCCAATGATGTTGTTGAGAGATCTCACCTGTGGTGTTGGCTTGCAGATTCTCTGCCACCTACTACTTGGCTTGTTTGTGGGGACTTCAATATGGTGGAGATGGCATCTGACAAGGATGGTTTTGTACCATTTTGATGGACAACTAGTGAAAGAGAAGTATGGTATTACATGCGTAATAAATTAGGGATTTTTTATCCCAATGTGGGTCGTCGTCATTCTGATAGGGCCTAGCACACTTGGTCTAATTACAGGGCTTCTTCTGACAAAATTCATAAAAGGCTTGATCGTGCCATGATCTCGGCTCAATATTTTTTATCCTTTTCTGAAAAGCAAATCTTATCAATCATTCCTCTTGTTGATGTGACCTTGTCAGACCACTTTCCCATCCAATTTAATGTTTTTTGGTAGACAGCTAAGGCTAGACTTGACAGGATGGATTCAATGGTGGAATGATGCCATCGGGCGTACAGCTCATTTCTTGTGCATCTATGGCAGGCAATTGGCCAACTGTCATCATAGAGCCTATGATGTCAATACCAAAGCTTTGCGTGTTGCCATCGAAGCTTTAGCTCAGGACCCGTTCAATCAAGAGCTGCAAATCAATCTTGCTAAGTTACACCACCAGAAGCAAGTAGTTGACAACCATGCTGCCAGAGGAGCCCAAATCAAATCCTAGCTGCATTGGTTAAAGGTTGGAGACCAAGTTTCAAAAGAATTTTTTACTGCCCTCCATCCTCAGCATACCAGTATGGGCATATGTAGAATTTGAGAAGGTCATTCCCTTTTCACAGAGCTTCCTGATGTTTTGCAAGCCTGTGTTCGTCACTATGAACAGGTCTTTGCTACTCAAGGCCACTCCCCTGCCAGTGAGAAAGCTCTTGTGGATTGCATCACGATGGTTCCTCAGTGTGTCTCCCCTGCTCAGCGATTCTTTTGTGACCAACTGCTTTCCTTGAAGGATCTTCGTGAAGTTGTGTTCGCCATGGCTGATGATAAAGCCCCTGGTTGTGATGGCTTCCCCTATGAGTTTTACAAAACCCTTTGGGATGCCATTGGTCCGGATCTCCACCAGGTCTACTTGGAAGCTTTTCATACCCAATCTCTTGGGGACATCATTAACCAAGGTAATATCAAGTTCATTCCCAAAACTGGGGACCCTGAGGACATTTGTAACTAGTAGCCCATCACTTTGCTCAATGTCTCATACAAGATCATTGTGAAAGCAATGGCTCTCAAGATCCAACACATGCTTCCACAAATTGTCTGGCCTAAGCAAACAGGGTTTATTAAGTCAAGATTTATTCTTGACAACATCATTGATGTTTGGGAAGGTATGGAATGGGCTTGTAAGTCTCACCAAAAAGCCCTTTTTCTCAAAATTGATTTTGCTAAAGCTTATGATCGTATTGAATGGCATTTTATCCTCGCGATGCTTCACACTATGGGTTTTGGCCCAAGATTTCTTCAATCTATGCAGATGCTCTTCAATAATGCCTTCACCTGCATTACCATCAATGGCCACTAGTCTTCCACCTTTGGGCTTTTCTGTTCCATTCGACAGGGTTTCCCTCTGGCTCCAGCTCTTTATGTGTTAGCTACTAAAGGGTTTGGCTATCTGTTAGCTCACTCCATTTCCATGGGAACTGTTAGGGGAATCTCCTTTCCGGATTCCTCCCAACAGCTTGTCAATGCCCATCTCGTCGATGATTCCTTCCTCACTCTGGTGGAGGATGAAGAGAATATCAAGGTAGCCTTGCAATGTTTATACACCTTTTGCTTGGCTTCTGGCTCAGCCATTCAGTGGCACAAAACCCTTTGTTACAAATAGTCAGCTCTTCCTGAGCCTCCCTGGCTTTCTCGGTTTGGCTGGACAAGGATTCAACATGGGGAAATATTTCAATTTTTGGGTATTCCCTTTGCTTTTCAAGGCAATCCTACTAATCTATGGAATGCAGTTCTTGCTAAGATTGAAAAAAAGCTTACCTACTGGATCATGAAGTCGCTCTCCCTCACAAGAAAAATTTAGATCTACTCCAAAGTCCTGGCTACCATGCATGTTTATTACTCCTCTTGTTGGGCCCCTTCCAAAGCTTCCTACAAACGGCTCGAGAAACTTCTTTGGGATTTTCTCTGGGCCTCTGGCATTGATCACGAGGGCTTCCACAGAGTTGCCTGGGACTTTTGTTGCCTTCCAAAGTCCTCTGGCAGGCTTGGATTAATTGATACCCAAAAGCAAGGGCATGCCCTTTGTGCCAAATGGGTTGTGCGGTGTCTCACAGGCAATGAATCCTGGAAAATTCTACTTCATCACTGCATTTCCTTAGGATTTCCTCTTCACAAGCTTGCCTAGAAGGGGATTGGCTTTCAAACCTTGCTAGTTATGAGGGAGCCTGTCCAGATCTAGGGTAATTTTATCGCCAAAATTATTTGGAGAGCATGTGAGTCTGTTAAGCCCTGGCTTCGGTGGGCTAGGAATGGTTTTCGAGATGGTTTTTCTTTCAACCAGCAAAACATTTGGTGGTCTCCTCTCTTTGCTCAGCAGGGGACTCCTCTTGCTAGAATTCAAGGGGTTAGTGCTCTTCAGTTTCACAAGCATGGCATTCAAACCCTCAAGGATGTTTTTTCCAGAGCCACTATGAGTCTTCGATCCTGGGATGATCTCCGGGTTCAATTTTGGCTCATCCACCCAGATCATCAAACTTTTGACTTACTGGTTTCTGCCATCCCACCTCACCTCTTGCATAAAATGGGAATTCAGTCAGTCAAACCGTGGTGGAAAGACTAGAAGTGGTATCCTACCACTCCTTTCACCAGCTACAAGCCTAAGCTTGGGTATTCTTAGCCTATGCCTCATTTGCCCATGATTGATTCTCTCAACCAGCGTTGGCATCTTTCTTCTTCTTAGAAGATCTAGGGCTGGAGATTTCGTACTATTTGGGATTCTATTATTGAGCCTAAAATTGTTCATTTTGCCTGGTGTTTGTTATACCGAAGCTTACCTTTGGGAGCTAGACTTTGGCATATGGGGGTTCCTAACCCTAAATGCCCTTTTTATGGTCACTCAGAGACGCTCATGCATATTTTTTGGTTCTGTCGTCATTCCCAAAACTACTGGAGTTGGATTCATGACTTTTTTGCTCCCTTTAGGCTAGAGCCTTTTTCTTGGCATATGGCTCTTCTTGGTGACTCTCCCAGAATGCCTTCCCAGTACACCCAGACATGGCATACTTTTAGGCTGGAAATTTTGTTTACTCTGTGGAAAGATAGAAACACTATGCTTTTTTCTCACAGTTTTCGGGATAATTATGCATCTCTTTTTTATAAGGCTTGTATTTGTAACAATGTAATGATGTAGATCCAAGTGTAAGAAGATAAAGTGGCCCTGGAGGTTGCCCACTTGCAGGAGTTTCTCTAGCACTGGGGCAATGCCCCTTGTACAGTAGCTCAGCTGCCTCCAGATTCTCTCTCAGCTGACTGTACACCACCCAGGGGCCGATGTCACAGTCAGAGCTCCTTTGCTAGACACTCCAGGACTCTGTGGCAATGGCATTGCTACTCCACTTCCCCTCCTCCTCGGAGGGATGTGGGTTCTATTTGGCCTCCTGTGATTGCTTCCACTGCTGTTGCTTTTGCTCAGCCTTCGGCCTATGCTCCTGATAATCAAGGAAAATTCCCTCACCTAGTGCTAGCTATCTCGCCCAAGCGGGAGGAAGGAGAAGTTGCAAAAGATGATCCAGAAGATGGCTGGGCCATTCCTAATCAGACTCCTGGGCCCAATGTCTAGGGCAATCTAGATGATAAAGATCCTCCCTCTTTTGCTACTGCTCTCACAGCTTGAGGGTTTTTTGGTTATATAGTTTTTTTTTATGAATAGTTGTTTGTTTCCAACCTAAGTGTCGTGTGAACTTGCAAGGTGATTCTTTCCCCCAGCTCTTTTTTGTGAATATTGTACTTTAATATTTTATATTAATAGTGAAGGCCTCTACTCATCAAAAAAAAAATGTAATGTAATGTGTATATGTATGGGGGAAATATGAGATCCACTCCTAAATCCAAATTCCCAAAGGAGAAATCCAATCTGATCAACCAAAAGGTTAATGCACAATCGAATCAATCTATGGTGAATATGTAAGAGAGAAAAAAACCCTATATTTCCCTATGGAGAATTATGCTTGAAATCTGAAATAATTGAAATACAAGTACTAACCTCAAATTAGGGCAAATCTAGAAAATGCCAATTTCTGATGTCTGTGTATACTTTCAGGGAATTCTGTAACCTATTTTGGACTGGAAATGCCGAGACAAAGAAAACTCAAAAATCTTGTCTTTTCGATGGTAGGTAGTCTTTGACCCTCATAAAAGGTCAAAGGCTACATTCTTTATTTGAAGGTTGATTCTAACTTTGTTGGCAGATCTTGGAAGTTCATCGAAAAGGGTATCCAAATCCGATCTCAGATCTAAAATTTTGCACTTGTACCTACAAGAAAAATGGGGGTTTTGTTTGTATGGGGTGTTTGCCTTGGTCAAACCCCAATTTAGGAATTAACCTTGAAATTGAAATGTAGTGTGCATAAACAAAGTAATTGAAACAATTCACCTTGCTTATGTTGAAGTCCTTGTAGAGGATTTGAATCCTCAAATCCACAAGTAGGAATGCTTCAATGGATGTAGGATGTCTCAAATCAATGGCATTTGATCTTCAACACCAATCTTGAATTGATCTTTGCATATAAGGAGGCTTGGATGAATGTAGAAGGATGGATCTTCAAGGGGGCTCCAAAGAGATTGAATCCTTCAATGGCTAATAATGGATCTCCTTGATGGATGAATGCTTGAACACTTGAATGCTTGAAGGCTTTCTTGAATTCACTTGCTTGCACTTGAGAGCTCGCTCATGAAATTGCTTGAAGATGAGATGTGAATAATGGATGTGAAAATGAGAGGGGAAGGCCTCCTTTTATAGTGAACTAGGGCACAATCCTCTAGAGGGGCCACCTTGGAGAATTAAATCCCAATTAGGTCCTAACCTTTAGAAAATATACCTAGATTAAATGCAATTAAAGGACTTACCATTCTGAAACCTAAAATGGCTGACTCAGAGGTGGGAAAACAAATATCCCTGAAACCCGACACTTGGAAATCAAGGAATCTTGAAATTTGGATAGGGGGTCAAGGATGAGGTTGGATTTGACTAGGTCAGGATCGAGGTCGATCTTGACCAAATCAGGATAGAGGTCAACTTTGACCCCATAAAGTTGACTTTGACCTTATGGTCGAAAACCTCAGGATCCTGACCTAGAATGTTATGAAATGCAGATATGAAGTGAAAAATGGGTGCAGAAGGAAGTAGAATAGGGGAAAAGCCAGATACATGCAAAGACCTGATCAAGGTGCTTAACATGACCCTAGACCACTTACTCAAAGGGCTAAATGCTCTTATCATGGAAGTGCTTCCATTTTAAGATGATACATTAAGCCCCCACTTTAGCAAGAGTATGGACTCGATGCAATCTCTTGGTAAAGGAGATCATAATGAAAAGATAATCTTATCGTAATCCAAGGGACAAAGAGAAACTTTAAGCCCCCAGGGACTCAAGTCTTCATCGACTCCTAGATCACAATAAGAGAGACATCTCTAGAGAGAGAAAGAAAGGGTGTGATTACCTCACCCAATGAGAACTTATGTCCCATTGTGAACCACACAAGGAAACAACGCAACTAGAAAGATGGAATTGAACTGCCTAGTGAATGTGGCTACTCACTAGTCAACCCATCAAGGATTCACCCTTAGGAATATTCTTTTCCATAAGAATAAAACCAAAAACAAAAGAGATCCAGTCTTAAGGACACCTCCGACCTTAAGGGATCAAAATATATGTATATTTGAAACTGGAGGAATCAAGAGATCCTAAAATATAAATCCATGCTTTAAGGATTAGTTACTAATCCAAAAAGGTATTTTGAAAAATATATGTGTATCAAAAAGTGTGTGTGTGCAACAGGTGAGTAGAGAGTATGCCCCCATGTTAAATTCATTATTGACACTTTAATAGGAGCAATGGTTTTAATGGAAACATAAACAACTCCACTGATTATGTTTCCATGTCGAGATGCCCCCAGACAAAGACAAATCAAGGGAAATATCATAGAAACATACAGAGAACACAGGAGGGATCTACCTACCTTGGGGTTAGTATGATCATAAGATAATATATATATGATATTATTGAAAATGAATTGACAACATTTCCCAAAGACAGTAGAACTACAATCACAAAGGAGGAAAGATCACATAAGATATACGAAGGAGAATCTTTTCGGACCATGACATGGAGACCAAAAAGAATTAGTGCTACCATATCTTGAATCCAAGCAGATTATACAAGGAAACATTTGTGAACAATAGCACAATTACTACATAACATTAAACAACACATAGAAGAATAGAGATACATATAGAAGAATTTGAACTACAGTTTTGATTCCTTTATCACCTTGTACCAACTGAGTAACAAGGATCGTATAAAAGAATCTAACAACATTTAGCAAACACATTATGGGAGAAGCACACTACAACAGGCAAACACACAACAAAGCTACCATGAAAGACAAGCTGATTAAGCATGCCGCCTACTCTCCCCATCTCATTGTATATCATTTAGGGAAGGTGGGTAACTCGCAAGAGGGACTATATCCAACACAGTAGGAATGATAGCCAGTTCCAAACAAGGATCCTCTTGAGAATCACAATGTTCGACACTAGGTGTAAGAGTTAATTGTGATGAAAGCATATTAGTTAAATCAATGTCAATGTCAATAATCTCATATTCATCATTAACATCATCAGTATCATCAAGAGTATCTTCTTCATCCAAATTAATCAAAATAGGATCTAAGATATGAATAGAATCATCATAATCATGCATATGAACATCATTATTAGTAACAACTTCTTCTAACACATCATGCATAGATTTATCTGAAGAAGATAGAGATCTTTGAAGAACAGAATTACGAGCTTTAGCATGAGCACGATGCTTTTTATGATGTTCATTAGTAGATCAATTACGTTTTGATTTATTTGAAATAGGTTGAGAACTAGGAGGAACAAGATCCTTCACAGGTTCTTTAGGAAGATCAATAGGATTATCAACAATGGGAGGAACAATCACATGATCTTTGATAGGTTCTTTAGGAAGAGCGATAGAAGGAACTTGATTAATAGAACTAGAAGTCATAGTTAAAGGAGGTATAGAAGGTGTAGGCAAAAGACCGCGATTAAGATCCATAGGAGGTATGCTTAATTCAAGAATCTTACGATGTTTATAAGCTTGATATGAACGAAAAAGATTATCAGGTCGAGGAGGACATGAATTAGGTAATGAAGGCCAAAAGAAATCAAGAGCAACACAATCTATAGGCCTAGAAGGTTGATATAAACTATGATTAATCATCTTCCCTTCTTCATCATGAATGAATTTAAGACACTTATGGATAGGTGAAGCAACAACATGCATGGAATTCAACCAAGGCAAACCTAGCTTAACTTGAAATTGATCAGAAGTAGGAACAACAACAAAGGTAGTGTTCACAATTTTTCCATAGAGTTCAATCGGTAAAGTAATAGAACCAAATGATGGATTAAGAAAACCATTACAAGTTTGAATCCACACATCCGATGTATCATAAGAATCACATTGTAAGCTTTTCATAAAAATATTTTCTTCAGTAATAACATTGACTAAGGATGTAGGATCAACAAGACAACCACGAGTAGGTTTCTGAGAAATCCTAGCAGAAATGTAAAGGGGACCATCAGGAGCCTTAATAGTCTCAGAGTCATCAAAGGTAATCAAAAGTTCTTGAGCTCTTTTATTCTTAGATTTTTGTCGAGGTTTAGGTTGAGTTTTCAGTTTAGGTTTAGGTTTTGGTCGAGGTTGAGATTGAACTTGAGATTGAATCTAAGGTTGAGGTTGAGGTTGAGGTGGAGATATAGATTGACCAACATGCTCCACTTGATTAACGACATGATTGAGATCATCCATCTTTGAATCATACACAATTTCCATAGCAGATGGCTGAACAATGGTATTAGTATCATGTGTAGGTAAAGGATTCATATAGATTTGAAGGTTTTGATTAGGAGGAGAAATAGATTTGTTCCCACTATCATCAAGATTATCAATAGATAAAGCATTAGAGTCAAGTAGGTCTTGAACCTTATGTTTTAAAGAATAACACTTCTCAGTATCATGACCATTCTGACGATGATATTGATAAAAAGCATTTTGATCAAATGATTTAGAGACAATCATAACAGGTAAAAGAGGTCAAATAGGAGGTAAAGTAATCATATTAGCAGCTAACAACCTATTCATAATAGCATGTAAAGGTTCAGAAAGAGGAGTAAATGTATGATTTAATTGAAAAGCAGTGGATGCAAAAGTGGCATTATGAGATGCAACAACAACTTGATCAGCAACTGCATTCACTTGTTTGTTTATCTTGACATAGTTTTTGAATTTTTTAAATTTGTTTGGATTAGGAGCAGCATCACTCTTATCAACTGGAACAAGAGCCATTGGAGTGTTGCTCTCAAATTCACTCACTTGTAATTGATAATGATGAAGCGCTACACAAAGTTGTTGAAAAGAGGTAAATTCAGTAAGCAGAATCTTATCTCTAATATCCTTTTGAAAATTTGAAACAAACATACGTTGAATATCAATATTAGGAATGAGATAGGAAATCTGAGCATACAAATGCTTAAACCTACCAATGAATTCAATTAATTTTTCTTTAGTACTTTGTTTACAATGCATCAAATTAGTCAAAGACACTTGTGGGACAATGTTGTTTTGGAATTGTTGAATAAAGGCATTAGCAAGTTTTGGAAAGGAATCAATAGAATAAGGAGGCAAGGAACAATACCATTGTAAGGCCTTGTCATGAAAAGTTCTAGAAAATAGTTTGGCTAAAATCTTTTGGTCATGAGCATAATCACTACAAAGGATTTGGAATGTTTTAACATGATGAACATGATCTCCTTTTCCGTTATAATTCTCAAGATGAGGCAATTGACTTGCTGAGGAATAGGAGTACGAATAATATCCAAGGACAAAGGACTTCCCATGTCACATGTAGGGATACTAAACTTGTTTTGAGTTAAGGAAGCAAGTTGTTGTTGTAAAGATGACATAGTTTGAGCCAAACTGATGATTTTTGAATCATTAGAGGAAATAGTAGGAGTAGCAACATTAGACACACTAGGTAAAGTGTAGGAAGTTGCAGGAATAGAAGACACAACTGGAGGAATACTAGGAACTATAGTTGGAAGCAGATTAGAATAAGTAAAAGGAACATTATGATATGAAGGTTGTGATGTAGGAAGGGACACAGGAGGAACACTCATAGGAGTAGAGGGAATTGTCACAATCACCAAAGAAGGAGTATAGGTAGGAATACTAGGTAAAGGATTAGAAGGAGGTTCAACACTAGTGATAGGAGGAATCAACCCTAAATCTTGAGCTAAAGGTTTAACATTTGAATACACAAGGTGAGTAATACCACGCAAGAGGTTAACACCTTGATCACTATCATGGAGAACTTTCTTAAGAGCCTCTATAGCTTGAATAGAATCTTGATTATGGTTTTCTTGAATAAGCCAATTACCCATTTTATCAAGTTCAATTGAAAGTTTTTGAACTTGTTCAGGAGGAACTCTTAAAGTGTCATCCTCATCATGAGATGAGTGAGAAGAGTTTTGCTCCATTGTAGGATTGGAATCATGAAGAATCAAATTATCATCCAGGACCCTAAGGAAAGGAGAGGAAGATTCAAGATCAAAGGCACCCATGAGTCTACAACTTCTTCTAACCGGAATATTATAAGTAGGACTAGTAGTAGTAAAGCTCATAAACCAATGTAATACAAATGAACTAAGATAAGAACACATAAAGCATGAATATTTTTGTATTTTTGAAATCTAATTAGCATGCAAGATTTAACACAAAGAGAAATCTAATACTAACAAGATAAAAGGAAATATAACACCACAAAACACAATAGGGCATCCAATTCCACAAAAAGAAAGGAGAGTAAGTATGTCGGGTTCACCAAAATGAATAGTGGTAAAATTGAATTACCTCTATTCAAATGTAATGTAATGTGTATATGCATGGGGGAAATATGAGATCCACTCCTAAATCCAAATTCCCAAAGGAGAAATCCAATTTGATCAACCAAAAGGTTAATGCATAATCGAATCAATCTATGGTGAATATGAAAGAGAGAGAAAAACCCTATATTTCCCTATGGAGGATTATGCTTGAAATCTGAAATAATTGAAATACAAGTACTAACCTCAAATCAGGGCAAATCTAGAAAATGCCAATTTCTGATGTCTGTGTGTACTTTCAGGCAATTCTGCAACCTATTTCGGACTGGAAATGCTGAGACGAAGAAAACCCATAAATCTTTTATCTTTCCGACGACAGGTAGTCTTTGATCCTCATAAAAGGTCAAAGGCTACATTCTTTATTTGAAGGTCAATTCTGACTTTGTTCGCAGATCTCGAAAGTTCACCGAAAAGGGTATCTAAATTTGATCTCAGATCTAAAATTATGCACCTATACCTGCAAGAAAAAGGGGTTTTTTGTTTGTATGGGGGGTTTGCCTTGGTCAAGCCCCAATTTAGGAATTAACCTTGAAATTGAATTGAAATGTAGTGTGCATAAACAAAGTAATTGAAACAATTCACCTCGCTTATGTTGAAGTCCTTGTAGAGGATTCGAATCCTCAAATCCACAAGTAGGAATGCTTCAATTGATGTAGGATGTCTCAAATCAATGGCATTTGATCTTCAACACCAATCTTGAATTGATCTTTGCATATGAGGAGGCTTGGATGAATGTAGAAGGATGGACCTTCAAGGGGGCTCCAAAGAGATTGAATCCTTCAATGGCTAATAATGGATCTCCTTGATGGATGAATGCTTGAACACTTGAATGCTTGAAGGATTTCTTGAATTCACTTGCTTGCACTTGAGAGCTCGCTCATGAAATTGCTTGAAGATGAGATGTGAATAATGGATGTGAAAATGAGAGAGGGGAAGGCCTCCTTTTATAGTGAACTAGGGCACAATCCTTTAGAGGGGCCACCTTGGAGAATTAAATCTCAATTAGGTCCTAACCTTTATAAAATATACCTAGATTAATTTCAATTAAAGGATTTACCATTCTGAAACCCGAAATGGCTGACTCGAAGGCGGGAAAACAAATATCCCCGAAACCCGACACCCGAAAATCAAGGAATCTTAAAATTTGGACAGGGGGTCAAGGACGAGGTTGGATCTGACCAAGTCAGGATAGAGGTCAACTTTGACCCCATTAAGTCAACTTTGACCTTATGGTTGAAAACCTCAGGATCCTGACCCAGAATGTTATGAAATGCAAATATGAAGTGAAAAATGGGTGCAGAAGGAAGCAGAACAGGGGGAAAAGCCATATACATGCAAAGACCTGATCAAGATGCTTAACATGACCCCAAACCACTTACTCAAAGGGATAAACTCTCTTATCATGGAAGTGCTTCCATTTTAAGATGATACAATCCTATATTAAGAGTTGAGTGTTCACCCTTACATAAACATTATCACTATCCCATAAGGAAATCAAATCCAATTAACAACTCATCTAACTCAATATTCTATTTACAATATCAAATCCTTTATACTAATTGTATCATCTTAAAATGGAAGCACTTCCATGTCAAGAGCATTTAGCCCTCCGAGTAAGTGGTCTCAGGTCATGTCAAGCACCTTGATCAACCCTTTGCTCGGATCTAACTTGTTCTCCCTATTCTGCTTCTATATGTCCCTACTTTTAGTATATTTCTACTTTTCCTGGCATTATGGACTGAGGTCCTAAGGTTTTTGACCTCAAGGTCAAAGTTGACCTTGAGGGTCAAAATTGACTTCGACTCTGACCTAGGGCAGAGTCTACCTTGTCTTTGACCCAGGGTTCAAATTTTAGATTCCCATGATTTTCGGGTGTCGGGTTTCAAAAATATTTGTTTTCCTGCCTCTAAGTCGACCATTTCGGGTTTTGGAATGGTAAATCCTTAAATTGAATTTAATATGGGTCCATTTCTAGGGGTTAAGGTTAATTGGGATTTAATTCCACAATGTCGGCCTTCTCTAGAGGTTTGTGCCCTAGATCACTATAAAAGGAGGCCTTTCTCTCTCATTTTATCCATCCATTTTTCATAGCTCTCAAGCAAGGTCAAGCAAGCATTTCATCAAGCATTTTCAAGGAAGCATTCAAGTCCTCTTCTCCATTCAAGTTCTCCATTGAAGATCAAGGATTCAAGCATTCAAGTCTTTGAAGGGATTTGGTGCAAACATGCAAGATTCATCATTCAAACCCTAGATCTAGCCATCATGATGGTGTGATCTTCCTTCAAGATCCTTTGTTCATCTTTTAGATCCATTCATTCTTCTATCAAGGTGGATTCCAAGCATACAAGCATGGAGGTTTTGTATTTACTTTCATGGTTTTGATTTACATTTTCCATTGTTGTGTTCAAAGCTTTCATATCAATACATTTGTTTACATTCAAAATACAATTTCATATCTATCGAATTGCATAGCTTCATTATTAGATCTACTTCTACTACTTGCTAGCATTCTCTTTTCAATTTTAATATTAAGGTTGATTCCAAACTGGGGTTTGACCAAGGCAACCCCCTTAAACAAATAATAAAAACCCTCTTTTTCTTGCAGGTACAGGTGCGGAACTTCGGATCTGGGCTTGGATTTGGATACCCTTTTTTGGAAAACTTCCAAGATTTGTGAACAAAATCAAAGTTGACCTTCAAAATATTAATGTAGTTTTTGACCTTTTATCAAGGTCAAAGACTACTTGCTGTCAGAAAGATAAAAGTTTTATGGGTTTTCTTCATCTCGGCATTTCCAGTCCGAAACAGGTTATAGAATTGCCCGAAACTGCACACAAACATCAGAAATTGGCATTTTCCATATTTACCCTATTTTGAGGTTAGTATTTGCCTTTCAATTATTTTAGATTTCAAGCACAACTCCCCTGTAGGGAAATATAAGGTTTTCTTCCTCTTTCATATTCTCCAGAGATTGATTCGATTATGCATTAACCTTTTGGTTGATCAATTTGGATCTTTCCTTTGGGAATTTGGATTTAGAAGTAGATCTCACATTTCCCCCATATATTATAGAAGACCACCTATTTCCTTCTATTCATTTTGGTGAACCCGCGATAGACAACTCTTTCTTTTTGGTGTTAGATTGTATTTTAGTTTAGATCTAGTTCGTGCTCCTGCATTTTAAAATTCAAAAATACAAAAAAATCTATATATTCAATAAAAATACAAAAAAATATTTCTTACATTTCATTTTCTATGGAGATTGTTAAGATGCTTTGGTGTGTGGTCATGTTCTTTGTTACCCTTCTTTTATCATCTCTTTATAATACCTATGATGTTTATGAGAGTATCATTCACTTCCTTATGTTGATGACCCTTCACTTTGCTTTTGCCTATGCTTTTGTCAAGTTGACCGACACTAGTATTCCTACATTCAAAACTTTCATTAAAGATTTATGTGGTAGCCTTATTACTCTTTTGGATTATGTGAAGAATTTGGTAGATGATACACCATCTCCTAATCTTCCTAATCCTATCAATCCTAATCTGATTCCTAATCTTCCTAATCCTAATTTGATACCTGATTCTCCATCTGTTCATCCTTGCTCTTCTTGTACTTATGATGGGATTCAAGCTATAGCTCAGGATGTGGATGTGCAAGATTTCTTTGATTTACCTTCTCCTCCGATGCATGATGATATTAAAGGAAAGGGTAAATAAACTTCTTCAAAACCTATTATTCCACCTTATACAACCTTTACTCATGAACATGATAAACAATCACCTCCTGTAGAAGCTTCACATAATATGTACACTACCGGATATAATATGGTGACTAAACAAGGTTATAAAGGTTTAGGGCTTGGAGTTAATGAGCATGGTATGAGGTTTCCCTTTCATATACCCCCTAAACCAGATATGTATGGTGTTGGTTATTCAAAATCTCAAGCCAAGGTAGGTGATGTTAAACATCGACCTCCTCTTCACATTCTTCTCCCCACACCTATCTTAGATAACCCTAATACTTGTCAAGAAGTGGCTAAAAAGGTATATGTTGAACTAATGAATTCCAAGAAAGAAATCTTTAGACCTATGCCAATAGATGCTTTATACAAATATAAATGTCCTTTTCATTATAGCAACACACATTTACTTTCTGATTGTAACATTTCAAGCTATATGTTAGAGAAAGAGGTGCTTTAGGAATTATATCTCACTCTTGTGCAGTTTTACAATTCCTTCATAATTTTGATATAGGGGATTCCCCTCCTTCTGATATAATGTAGATTTTCTTCCCCTCTTGTCTCATGACTGGGGGGCTAGAGGTGTATTTTCATCTCATCTCCTAGGATCCATTAAGTCTTTTATTGGGGCTTAATTGGTATTCTTTCTCTCCTATTTTTCTATGGTTTTGCATTATGTTTATAATCATCCACAAAATATATTTTTCAAGATATCTTTTCTAAGGCATTCATTTTGCAAAGGTATCCCTTGTCTCTATCCCTGGGGGGCAAGGTACCTCTTTCTTTCTCTTTGTCTAGGGAATTGCTTTCCTTAGCTTAGTGGTATTTGTTTATATTGCAATATTATTTCAACATATTGATAGATGTTTTGACTATGGATAACCTTTTTATATGAGAATTTGTTGTCCTAGGTCATCACCTCTTCTCTATGTTTTACATAATATTCTCTATAAAATCTCACCCTTGCTTTGGTGTTAGAGTTGTTTTCCTCATTCCAAAGATTCCTCTTCCTCTTCTTCGTTGGGGGCTTGATGATTGAATCTTTGTTCCCACTTTTGAAAGATGATATTTTAGCTAAAGAACTCCTCTTTGGTGGGGGTCTTGTTGATAAGATCTTTTTCTTTGAGGATCCTTTTTCCATGAGTGACATATTCTTTTCACCATTATCTATGCTCTTGGATGTTGGGGTCAATATCCCTCGCTAAGAATATGGTATGCATTGTTGTAAACATGATATCTCCTTGCATTGTGAAGTAGGTATCCTCTTCCTCTTCCTTATCATGTCTAGTAGAATGCCATGATAAGGAGGGAGGCATATATAGGGTCTCCCTTGTACTATAGTTGTTTTTTTTTACATGCTAAATCTTGGAAGGTAACACACATAAGTTGCTAAATCCTGAAAAGACACGCATTTATATGCTAAATCTTCTGAAGGTAACACACATAAGTTGCTAAATCCTGAGGAGACACACATTTTTCAAATTTTCAATATGCTAAATCTTGGAAGGTAATGCACATAAGTTGCTAAATCCTAAAAAGACACACATTCATATGCTAAATCTTCTGAAGGTAACACACATAAGTTGCTAAATCCTGAGGAGACGCGCATTTTTCAAAATTTTCAATATGCTAAATCTTGGAAGGTAACGCACATAAGTTGCTAAATCCTGAAAAGACACGCATTCATATGCTAAATATTCTGAATGTAATGCAAATAAGTTGCTAAATCTTGAGGAGACACGCATTCTCATATTCATAGTGATACAAGAAGGTGGATCTATGGGTATTCTAGAGGCCGTCAGAAGATGCATTACAACTACAAGCACAGTTTATGGGTGAACCTATTGGGCTCTCCCTCCAGGGTGATTCATGGTAAGGTGGGCATCTTACTAGGCGAGGTAATCACTCTTTTCCCTTTCTCTCTTTTTGCTTTGATGCTAGTAGGAAAGGATCGTGAAGCTAAGTTATTTATAGTGTTGCTCTTGTCTTTTTTATATAATCACTTATGCTTTTATGATAGCTTTCCAGATATGATATTAGTATGAGAAATGTTTCTTAGTAAGGTTTCTTATGCTAGTTGATTTGGGTTTGTTTTAGTACTAACCCCTCTTTTGTGTCTTTTTCCTTTTTGTTTTCACATCCTCGTGCACGTATGTTGAGTTAGAATCCTTAGCCTGGGGGCTTGTATCCTTAGCTAAGTGTTATCCTATCTCATTTTGAATCCACTAGGATCTATTCTTCCTTCTCCTTTACCAGGAGTTTACATCGAATCCATACTCTTGCTAAAGTGGGGGATTAATGTATCGTCTTAAAATGGAAGCACTTCCATGTTAAGAGCATTTATCCCTTCAAGTAAGTGGTCTTGGGTCATGTCAAGCACCTTGATCAACCCTTTGCTTGGATCTGACTTGTTCTCCCTATTTTGCTTCTATTTATCCCTACTTTCTGTATATTTCTACTTTTCCTAGCATTATGGACTGAGGTCCTGAGGTTTTTGACCTCAAGGTCAAAATTGACCTTGAGGGTCAAATTCGACCTCGACTCTGACCTAGGTCAGGGTTGACTTTGACTTTGACCTAGGGTAGAGTCTACCTCGTCTTTGACCCAGGGTTCAAATTTTAGATTCCCATGATTTTTGGGTGTCGGGTTTCATAAATATTTGTTTTCCCACCTCTGGGTCAGCCATTTCAAGTTTCAGAATGGTAAATCCTTAAATTGAATTTAATATGGGTCCATTTCTAGGGGTTAAGGTTAATTGGGATTTAATTCCCCAATATCGGCCTTTTCTCGAGGTTTGTGCCCTAGATCACTATAAAAGGAGGCCTTCCTCTCTCATTTCATCCATCCACTTTTCATATCTCTCAAGCAAGGTCAAGCAAGCATTTCATCAAGCATTTTCAAGGAAGCATTCAAGTCCTCTTCTCCATTCAAGTTCTCCATTGAAGATCAAGGATTCAAGCATTCAAGTCTTTGAAGGGATTTGGTGCAAACATGCAAGATTCATCATTCAAACCCTAGATCTAGCCATCATGACGGTGTGATCTTCCTTCAAGATCTTTTGTTCATCTTCTAGATCCATTCATTCTTCTATCAAGGTGGATTCCAAGCATACAAGCATGGAGGTTTTGTATTTACTTTCATGGTTTTGATTTATATTTTCCATTGTTGTGTTCAAAGCTTTCATATCAATACATTTGTTTACATTCAAAATACAATTACATATCTATCGAATTGCATAGCTTCATTATTAGATCTACTTTTACTACTTGCTAGCATTCTCTTTTCAATTTCAATATTAAGGTTGATTCCAAACCAGGGTTTGACCAAGGAAAACGCCTCAAAAAAACAACAAAACCCCTCTTTTTCTTACAAGTACAGGTGTGGAACTTCAGATCTGGGCTTGGATTTGGATACCCTTTTCGGTGAACTTCCAAGATCTGCGAAAAAAATCAAAGTTGACCTTCAGAATATTAATGTAGCCTTTGGCCTTTTATCGGGGTCAAAGACTACCTGCTGTTAGAAAGATAAAAGTTTTCTGGGTTTTCTTCATCTCGACATTTGCAGTCCGAAACAGGTTATAGAATTTCCCGAAACTGCACACAGACATCAAAAATTGGCATTTTCAATATTTGCCTTATTTTGAGGTTAGTATTTGCCTTTCAATTATTTCAAATTTCAAGCACAACTCCCCTATAGGGAAATATAAGGTTTTCTTCCTCTTTCATATTCTCCAGAGATTGATTCGATTATGCATTAACCTTTTGGTTGATCAATTTGGATCTTTCCTTTGGGAATTTGGATTTAGAAGTAGATCTCATATTTCCCCCATACATTATAAAAGGGAACACTATTTCCTTTTATTCACTAATGTATTTATAACAATTTAGAATACAAATGCAATGTATAATTTGTCATTCCCATCATCATTAAGTAACCAAGCACATCAATAATCTTTCTAATTATAACTTAATAATTACCTCATACATAGATAATCTATCTCATCTCTAACAAATCCATATTACGTAATCAGATTCATATCAATAAACACTTACAATAACATTCCTCCTAATCTACATAATTCATTGTTCACTAAATACAAATACATCAATAGACATTTACAAAAATCATTTCTTCTAATCTACCATTTCTATTACTTACTAATTACAATTACATCAACATGTGTAATAATACATCAATCTCCCTATGTAAGTATACAGATTATATCAATGTTTATATATATGAGTACAATATAAGATAATAATAGGTACAAGAAGAAGATCTCTAATGCATCATAACTAGAAGTACTAGTACAAGATCCATCCATGCACATGCACAAATTGAACCTCGATGAGAAAGCATTTACCACCCAACCATGTGGAACCTAGAGGCCCACTCCTACTGATCTAATGAGGTAGACACCAAGGCCCCACACCAATAAAATAAATCCAACAAAAAACAAGGCGGTATCCAAAACTCCAAACAAGGCTAAGTAAAGCAATAAAACAAAAACAAGGCATAGTCTACTAGAGGCGAGCCATAAAACCAAATGGAAAAGACTCTAGATCAAATGTAGGGTGAGTTTCATTGCATATCCCTCACCCCTTAGGTTATCCTAGTAGTCTCTCTAGACCTTGAACCCCAAGTAGGCACATGACGAACAACCTTTCATGAGGACAAGGTAGTTCGATCATGCCTATCTCATTAGGCATCTTCCCCCACTCCCATTCTTATTTTGTACTAGCACTCAAGACATGGGAAAGACATAAAAATTATCTTATTAATTTGTATCCCCCTGTCAGTTCATTTATTAGGGTATCACTTGATTAGTCAACTCATTAATGAGTTACCCTAGCAGCCACTTAGGGCCCCAACCCCATTGAGAGCCACTCACCTACCATGTATCTAGGTTCTTTATATATGATACATAAAACCATAAAATAGATATATATATGAGAATCATATACAAAAGAGATACATCATTGGAATTCCATATAGTATTTATAATCAAAATAAACTGGTTTAGGAATACTTATATTGCCCCTCTTCATAGACAACCCTAAACCATATCCATGATTCAAATGTGAATCAGTTGAAAAACCTGGAATCCAAAACACATTCAATTCAAATCAATTGGGCATATCACTTCCCTATAGACCATCCAAGACTGAGAAAACATGATACAAAGCAACCCCATTGCCTTTGGTATACCTACAAACCCTAAACTTGGCAACTTTCTTAAACTAATTCATTTCAAACAATGATTAAATACAAAGAATATCCATCAAAGAAAAATCATCAATATCTTCCACAAAATAGATAATAAAACCAACCACTTCAATAGGAATAAAGGTAACATAATTACAGACTCTTCCTCCAATTTTTATCATGATCCAATGGTGGAAATGAAATTTATGGCTTTTGTTTTAGAACTAAGAACCCTTGTTGAGGTTTGGACTTGCCTTCACTAAAATAGATGTATCTTTCATTAAATATAATGAAAAACCACCAAACACAAAGCATATGAAATTTAAGACACATGCATATCTTTGTAATCAATTTTAGACCCATACAAGTTTGTACCATGCAAATAAACTTGACTGGTAAACCAGAACACATGATGCACATAAATAGTCCAACAAAACACATAAAATAGGGCATTAATTGATATTTAGAAATGAAATCTCAGAGAAACCCATTTGATATATCTCATTTTCCTTTCCATAACACCAATCAATTGAAACCTTAAACTCATTTTCACGTATTCAAAATAGCAACTTTCAAAAATAGGTTTGAACAAAAACTAGGAAAATACACCATTTAATTTGAAATAGGATACATGATCATTTCTAGATTCAAACCAAAAACAAGTAATGATTTTAAACATTAATAAAACATTCAAAACATCACAAATATTAATGATCAAGCAATTAGAACACGAGATTCAATCCCTACCTCGGGTCCTGCGGAGAATCAACCAAAAGAGAAGAAGATGGAAATGAAGAAGAAATCAATCCAAAATTGAAGAGTAGAAATCAACCACCACCACAACTTCTAGAAATATCCAAGGAAAACAACCAATAATCAAAACAAACTCCCTCACAAAAAACAATAGACTTCTCCTCAAAATCTCCTCTCCAATATTGCAAGAAAAAAAATAATGAAAATCACAACCAAATTAACAATGAAAAGATCTTGTAAACTCTTATAAATTCCCCCCTCCCCCCCTCTCCACACTCCATGAAAAAAAGAAGAAATATGATCAATACAAATATAATTCCCAAGAGGTGTGAGGGAAGGGAAAATTTCAAACAATGGTTAATTGCAAAGTATAGACATCAAAGAACAATCATCAATATCTTCCATAAAGCCAATCGCTTTGGTGGGAGTAAAGATAACATAATCAAAGATTCCCCCTGCACTTTTTATCAAGATCCAATGGTGGAAAATACAGTTATGGCTTCTATTTTAGAATTGAGAACCCTAGTTGAGGTTCACACATACCTTCACTAAAATAGATCTATCTTTCATAAAACATAATAAAAAACCACCAAACATAAAGCATATGAAATTTAAGACACATGCCTATCTCTAGAATCAATTTTAGACCTATACAAGTTTGTACCATGCAAAGAAACTTAATTGGTAAACCAGAACACAAGATGCACAAAAATAGTCCAACAAAACACATAAAATAGGGCATTAATTGAGATTTATAAATTAAAATCTGAGAGAAACCCATTTGATATCTCTCGGTTTCATTTCCATGACACCAATAAATTGAAACCCTAAACTCATTTTCACGTATTCAAAATATCAACTTTAAAAAATAGGTCTGAATAGAAACTAGGAAAATACATCATTTACTTTTCAATAGGATACATGATCATTTCTAGATTCAAACCAAACACAAGTAATGATTTTAAAAATTGATAAAACATTCAAAACATCACAAATATTAATGATTAATCAATTAGAACATGAGATTTAATCCTTACCTCAGGTCCTGTGGAGAATCAACCAAAGGAAAAGAAGATGGCAACGAAGAAGAAAGAAATAAAAGAATGAAGAGTAGAAATCAACCACCACCACCACTTCTAGAAATATTCGAGGAAAACAACTAATAATCACAACAAAATCCCTCACAAAAAACAATATACTTCTCAAAATATCCTCTCCAATATTGCAAGAAAATAAAAACAATGAAAATCACAACCAAATTAACAATGAAAAGATCTTGAAAACTATTAGAAATCCCCCCACACCACCACCACAAAAAACAAATAAGTTCCCAAGAGGTGTGAGGGAAGGAAAACCAATTCCAAACCAACTCTCAACTAGATAGGAATTATAAAATAACTCTAATACTAACATAACTATAACAATACACCCCCCCCCCCCCCCCCAAACAATAGTATTATAATAAGAACTATATAATATCTATTTCAAAATAATCAACCTAATATAATATATGTATATCCACATAATAAGAGATATTAATATTATAATCTCATAATTGTATTTATTATTAATAATAAATATAATTTAATACTTTTACATACAAGAGCACAAATAAGTGTATACACACATATGTTTATATACATAAATAACTTTAATAACTACTAAGAACAACTTATAAAGGAATTAATTAAATCACATACCAATAGGACATTTCTCAAAATTTAAAATATCTTAAATGCCAAATACTCAAATGACCAAACATAGATCAACCAAATAGACTACTTTGAAATCCAAACAACATAAAAAATCAATAATCAAACATAACAAAGCTCGAATCACTCACATCTTGACACATGGAAATAATCCAATACAACATTAATGAGCCCTCAAAGACTAGCCATGACAAAGTCAAACTACAAACATCCTGACAGAAGACTAACCAAGATATAGTTAATCCAAATTACAAAGCATCAACAAATACCATGAAACCACAATAATGTATACACCAATCAAATCATGCTTAGCTAGGTAACATATGGATCTATACTTGTCACCTTGACAGTATGATAAGTTACATGTAATATCATCATCATTCTTCAATTAGAACAATGGCATGGGTTAAGCTCAAGTGGGCCTTAGTACTATCTCCCTTCAACAACCATCAAGGATTTTAAGGGCACACTTAGACCTGTGGATCCAATTGAAGTCGATGCCCAATACCTGCAAACCTGCATCACAAGGATGAAACATAGATATGCATATCTATATCTCATGACATAATACAAACAATGAAAGGGATTGAGACATCGTGTGGGCCTCACAAGTGAGGAACACAACTTCATCCCTCATCATACAAACACTTTATGGAGAAAAGAGATCACAAAAAATACATTGTATCATAAGTATCATAATGGTACATAGTTAGGGGTTAGAACATAATCATATACATACATGCATTAGAAAATATTAATATAATATAGTTAAATTATAATTGCATTATCAATATCATGGGTTAGTCTAATAATCATTAATCATAATCATAGAGAGAGAAACATGAATAACAGTCATATCAATGTCCATAAGATAATATGATCCTTAAGTATTAGAATAGGAAGTCATCACAATCAAGCTACCAGAATAGATTAAATAATTACCTTTACACAAACACCTAGTGCAATAATTATACTTACATAAACAATAAGGGAAACATAGAAAGATCTTACAACATCCAAAAGGTTCAACCCAATAGCATCTAAGTATGAAATCAAGATTGCAATACTTACTAGATCATGTTAGGGTTAGAGAGGTGCTACAATCCCTTGTTTGCGACCTCACTGATTCATAGTTCCATGTCAAAAATGTTTATCCCTTCTTTAAAAAAAATATAAGCCGCAACTCGAAGGGTTGACCTTGATTAAGAAAAAACATATTATTCATGACATGATTTCTACAAGAGGAAAATAATTCCAATATGATAGGAACCCAAATAAAAGATGCAACAAGAAATTACAAAAATTTCATAGGGATGTATACACAAGATAATGAATAGAGATAGTCATGGTGATAAGATGGGGGTTTAGATTAGCATCTTTTTGAAGGGGACTTAAGAGTCTTAGGAACTTCTTAGGCATGCAAAGCATAATGACTTGAAAAATAACAAACACATTATGGAGAAAAGAGATCACAAAAAATACATTGTATCATAAGTATCATAATGTTACATAGTTAGGGGTTAGAACATAATCATATACATACATGCATTAGAAAATATTAATATAATATAGTTCAATTATAATTGCATTATCAATATCATGGGTTAGTTTAATAATCATTAATCATAATCATAGAGAGAGAAACATGAATAACAGTCTTATCAATGTCCATAAGATAAATATCATCCTCAAGTATTAGAATAGGAAGTCATCACAATCAAGCTACCAGAATAGATTAAATAATTACCTTTACACAAACACCTAGTGCAATAATTACACTTACATAAACAATAAGGGAAACATAGAAAGATCTTACAACATCCAAAAGGTTCAACCCAATAGCATCTAAGTATGAAATCAAGATTGTAATACTTATTAGATAGTGTTAGGGTTAGAGAGGTGCTACAATTCCTTGTTTGTGACTTCACTAATTCATAGTTCCATGTCAAAAATGTTTATCCCTTCTTTTAAAAAATATAAGCCACAACTCAAAGGGTTGACCTTGATTAAGAAAAAACATATTATTCATGACATGATTTCTACAAGAGGAAAATAATTCTAATATGATAGGAACCCAAATAAAAGACGCAACAAGAAATTAGAAAAAATTCATAAGGATGTATACACAAGATAATGAATAGAGATAGTCATGGTGATAAGATGGGGGTTTAGATTAGCATCTTTTTGAAGGGGACTTAAGAGTTGGGAACTTCTTAGGCATGCAAAGCATAATGACTTGAAAAATAACAAATGCACCTAGACATAATTGGAAAAAAATAAAAATCATCTATCCTAAATAATAGGTGTGAAGGTTTTTTTCCCTAGAAAAAATTTGTAACCTTATATTCAACAAAAATATGAGATTACATTTTGAAAAATCTTAAGAAGCTTTGTAGAGGAAAAAAATAGCAACACAACCATAAAGAAAAGAGAGAACATAAAAAACAGGGAAATAAACAACACTAGTGCCATGGAAGGCCAAGATGGCTTCCTCAAGAGCAACCCACCAAGAAGGGGAAAGAGATCCCAACAAATAAAATAAAATTAAAAAAGAGAGAAAAAAGAGGATCAAGAAAGATTTAACACAGAGAGTTTTTGTTTCAATTGAGAAGTGAAAATTAGCTTATCTAGTATTTGTCATGATGTCAATTTTGATCTTTGATTAGTTGAAACACTGTAACAAAAAATAATAATTAAGGAATAGATTTTTGTCATTGGTATTCATTTGCTTATAATTGTACCTACACTCAAAAAGTTTGGTGATGCTAAACATTTGGAGACTTGCTATAGATAGAGGGCTGAATATTATTATTATTTTAATAACAATTAACCCTTATAGCTATTAATATCAATAACATGCTTGAAAGCATAAATGTAAATACTATTGTACTTAAGAATGAGATTGTGATTGAGTATTCTTAGAAATACTTTTATCCTAACAATCAACGATCCTAAATGACTTAAAATGATGACATTAAATACAAGTCTCAAACAAACAATTCAAAACCTTTTATATACCAATAATTTTTATTGAATTACCTTTATATACTAATTAATAATGATCATATTATTTATAAAAGTCAACCAAAAACCAAAATTAAAATCAAAACTACAAAGACTAAAGTAGAATCTTCTCATTTAATCAAAACTCTATAAAATAGACTATCAAGTGGACATAAAATATCTAAATTCAACTCTATAAATTAACTAGTAATCCAAATAAATCAAATAAATAGTAAGGCTATGCATAATGGATCTACTAGAAATAACATAAAACAAAAAGGCAAAATTAGAGGGTATGAATTTCCGTTGCTAGAAGGTAGTATGTCCTTTCCTTTTGGCTACAAGCCCACAAGGTACGTACCTAACCCTAAAAGTTTATTGTTGACTCCACATCATATAAATCATATTTTATTTAATCTTTTAATAAATAATAATTGCGTGATATGAAAATCATAATACGAAGAATTGAAAAGCAATTCAAGTCCGCAGCAAATTTCTCATGGGAGAGGAATTCGTTTTTCATGGAATGCAGGTAAAATCGATTAAACAAAGGTTCGAGGGCAAAATTCTCGTACATGCAAAGGAATTAAAAGCCAGAAGTTAAAGAAGTTTGCAGTGATTTCGTGTTCGTTGGCGTCAAATCGTGCATTTTGAGTATTTTCAGGGCCGATTCGATCGGGGAAAGCTTTTGGGCATGTTTTCCGGTGTGAAACGATGAATTATCGGCTGAAGTGTAAAATTTAGGCTGTATTTATGACGTATTTTTGAGTTATTGTGTAGATTGAGGGAAAAGATACAGTTAGCTTAAAAAACCACAGGAGAAGCTGTCCAATAAGCTCGATAACGAGGGATATATGGGCGTCGGGTTGTATCGAGTAGATCGATGGAAGATTTTGACTTAAAGCTTGTTCTGCAGTAAAATTTTGAACTTCAGGAAGATTATGTTATAAATAATGGAGAATTCGTCAAAATTCGGGGTTTTGTTGCTTTCAATTCGAGCTTATGATTTATCTTAGGTTGGTTATTTGTCAAGATTGGTTAAACCCAATGTTCTGTGTTGTGAGAAGCCAAAGCGCTTGTTAGCAGCAATTTTAATGCCTGTCAAAGTGGTTTATTAGAAGTGTAGGAGATATTAGGTTTATCAACAGCCGAGTTATAGGCTTTTCTAAGTTTTGTGTGAATAACCCCTAAAACCTTGAAGGGAGGGTTTCCTGTCGGTCATTTTCTGGTTCTGTGTGTAGCATTGAGGGAAAAAGGTTAAAATAAAGGCTGTGAAAAGATTTGAATAACAGGATTGAGTAGATCGGGCTCTTAATGGCGTCAGCTGAGTCTGCTGTGGGTGAGGTTTCAGAAAGGAAAGCATCTACTGGGTGGAAGCTGTGTGGTTTGCCGACGTGGCAGAAGAAGCCTGCGGAACGACGAACTTCTAGGAGTCGCAGCACTGGGCGCCCTCCTGCCAAGAATCAACAGTCTTTAATGGCGGTTGCAAAATCCTGCCTTTTGACTCGACGCCGGCTCCGGCTTGATCCTTCTAAGAAGCTTTATTTTCTCTGTAAGTTTAGCTTCTCCGAACCTGACTTCAATTCGTTCGCTATTGATGTTTGGGCAATGAATTTCTACTTTGTATAGATAGTAGACTGTAACGTCTATGAATATGTTTGGGCACTCCAACGATTGAACCACCTGTCTTTTTGCGGTCTGAAGTCTAGATTGTTGTTTTAATTGTAAAATGGAGCTTCATAAAAGGAAGAATGAGTGATATAAAAAACTATCTCCATTTGCTGATGATAATGGTTGAGTTTTGTTTAAATTGGGAATTGTCTAATAGTAAAATGGAGCATTCACAGAAGGAAAAATGAGTGATATAATAAACTATCTCCATTCGCTGATGAATTCGGTTAGGATTTGTTTAAATTATAATATGTCTAATAGTAAAATGGAGGAGCATTCACAAAAGGAAAAATGGTTGATAATGAAAACTATCTCAATTGTGGTTGATAATAAAAACTATCTCAATTGTGGTTGATAATAAAAACTATCTCAATTGGCTAATGATTTTGGTAAAAAACTGTTTAAATGGGAAGTTGCCATTTGTTGGCTAATGATTTTGGTAAAAACTTGTTTAACTTGGGAGTTGTCATTTGGGCTGAGGTCGCCACGCTAGGTTGGATTGTTGAGGTCACTTGTAGGTTGGGAAGTCTCTTAGTGAAACCATCTAGAGGGTTCTACTCTCTCTGCCCAAGAACAAAGCGTTCACTCTAATGTCCTAAATAAAAGAGTATAGACGATATCCCACAATTACATAAGATTGCATTCATCCCAAGATCCAAGCATGCCTAGATTGAAGAAGAAAACCTTGTAAGCTAATTAGTACAATTACATAAGATAACATTCATCCCAATATCTAAGCATGTCTAGATTGAAGAAGAAAAACTTGTAAGCTAATTAGTACATAGATGATTGTTGGCCACATAATGACTTAAGAAGATTTGAGAGGATTGGCAAAAAGCTGGCCGCTCCTATCAGCAAAAATCTTTTAAAAAGTACACTTTTTATTTGGAATTCAAAAGCAAAATTGCTATTTACAGTGGATTTCTGTTTTTTTTGGTTTTGTTTCTGTTTTCAACGCATCAGATTTGATTATGTATACACCATATTCAAATATAGAATCAAATTGAATTATTCTTAGAAACATTCGATCAAAAAGGTTAAGGGAAATTAAATCTATGATTGTGTATTCAAGCGAACTTGGGCACACATAAATTTGTCTTTTTTTTTGGCTTGGGAGATCAATTGCAGTATTTCGTCGTGCTATATGCTTGTGCTATTAAATTGTTAGACTTGATGGCGTATTTACTGTTTTGACATATTGAGCCATATGAGGTGACACTAACAAATGGTATTTCGAGAAGGTTAAGGAAAATATAAGTTAATGTAGGTTGTGGACTCAATCAAAGTTGGGAAAATGTGTAGCAGCTATTTTACTTGGAATAATAACTGCAGATTCTTGTCTTGCCATGTTGTTTTGCTTTAGGCTTAGTAGCTTTGGTGATATGTTCTCTATTTTCAAATGTATAACTGAATAGGGTCGCAGTTAAAAAGGGATTAGTAAGGAGGTTAAGCAAGAACTAGGAGGGTCTATTGAGATGGATAAGAAAATATCAAATTTACTTGGGCTGTGGATTCAACCAAAGTTGGGAAAACATCATTTTTTTCTCATTTTCGCATGAATCTTGATGTGCACAGATGAACCTGGGAAGCAAGTTTCCAGTGCGGTGAGGATAAAGAATTCCAGTCGATCATTTGTAGCTTTCAAAGTAAGTATAAGAAGTTTTAGGAGCAACATAAGAAGCAACAGATTAGGATTTAGTGATTCTAATCTGTGCTCTGTCAATTCTGAGACCTTTTAAAAGCTATTATGATAATTTGTGGCAACCTATTATTTATTTTAACTTTTCTTGTTATTATATTTCCAGTTCCAGACAAATGCTCCCAAGAGCTGTTTTATGCGACCTCCAAATGGCATTCTCGCTCCAAATGAATCAATAACGACAAGTGGTAAGTATTGTTGGCATAGAAGTTCTGGTTTTCCATGTAAACTGTTCTATTTGGGGTAAGCTATTGGGCATTGATGTCAACATTATGCTTTTGATCTTTCTAACCATTGTTTGAAAACTCTTTAGCATTCCTAAATGATAGGTCTTCTGACAGGAAAGATTTGATGCAGTTGTAAAATTTGTGGAGCAGCCAGAAAACTCTCAAGAAGGGAAGATGAAGCAGCCAGACAAGTCGAAGGAAAGGAAAACGAAGGATAAGTTCAAGATTGTGAGCTTGAAAGTGAAGGATGGTGTTGAATACACTCCAGAACTGGTATGATTATATCTCTTGGTAAAACTCTTGGGATTTTTTAGTTTTTAAAAGTCCCTTAAAGTTAGATCTTCCTCTAGTAATGGAAATGCATATTTAGAAATATAGTATTTTACCATTTTTTCTGAGTAGACTCTGCTGAGGATTGTTCATTTAGCTTCACTTCATACAGATCTGTTGATTGGTGAAGATGATTAAGGAATCTTATGTGTTAAGGTTGTAGGATTTGAGTTTGGGCTTCTAGTTGTTATTTTGATCTTTAGTTGGTAACATAAATGTGGATCGCTGTTTGATTTTATATTAGCTCAGTATTTAGTACTTTCATGATGGACATCTATTAATTGCCACCAATGAAAGTATAAGAAATATGAATGCTTAATTTATTATTGGAGTATAATTCTTGTATTTCTTTTTGATGATAAATTTTCAAGTTTGAAGAGAATAAGGAGTTGATAGCAGTGGAGAAAGTTTTGCGTGTAGTGTTTCTTGATCCAGAACGCCCTTGTAAGGTAAGTTTACAAAAACCTTTTCTTTTCATGCATGCCATTCATATTTGCCGTATGATGGATACTCTTTTTTTTTGGTTTATAAGATATGGGAAAAATGCAGTTTTAGAATTGCTTCTGATTTATGCTTTTACAACCCTTTGATTCTTAAGGAGCTGGAGAAATTGAACAAACGTCTAGTAGAAGCAGAAGCCAATAATCAAGCACGTAAAAAGCCCCAGGAGGACAAAACTTCGAAACCACCTGCTCCAGCAGAAGGTGTTATAGATGAATGGGTGGGTATTCTCCAGGCATTTTAAGTGTTTTCACGGCCTTCTGATATAAGTAAATCATTATAGCTCTACAAAGCAAATTCACCTGCTTCATTCCTTAAGATATTTCTCGAGGCTCTTTATGTTTTATAGCTCTAAAATCATTATAGCCCTACGAAGCAAATTCACCTGCTTCATACCTCAAGCTGTTTCTCAAGGCTCTTAATGTTTTATATGGTGTCCTACTTTTAATTCTGAAATATAAAAAGTTCAATAAGCTCTTGCTGTGATGCAGAAGGAACGGAGAGAGAAATATCTTGCTAAACAACAAGGTGAAGTAGCAGATTCCGGATGAACATGCTACAACTTTTACAGGGAAATATGTAGTTTTTTTTTTTTTTGAAGGTCTAATGGTTGTTTTATTTTGAGCTTCAATAGAAGATGTAGGGAAATAAAATTTTAGTCATCACAGTATAGAAGCCAAAACACTGCATCCAGCTACAATATGTCATCAAATGCAGTGGTCTTTGAAGAGAATCTTGTATGTATATAATGTTTGCCATTGCAAACTGACGTTGCAATTTATTGTAAGTGCTAATTCAACAATACCCAAAATCGCGTCGTTGTGCTTCTTTAGTTTTTGCTGGACTTCGATTCCAACACTTAAAGTGCATTGGAATTGCAAAGTTCTAACAAATTCTAGTTTAAGAAGTTTGTATTTAAATTTGTTCGTATCAACATCTGTATTTTCAATTGGAATCCTGTAGTATTTGTTTTTATTTTCTGGATAATCCAATACTTGATTATTTTGCATTTGTTCTCGTCCAATCACTTGTGGCATAGAATAATGAGGTTATTGTAGGAACTCAATTTGAGGAATTCGTTCTCTAATAAATGGATTCTTTTGCATTTGTTCTCGTCCAATCACTTGTGGCATAGAATAATGAGGTTATTGTAGGAACTCAATTTGAGGAATTCGTTCTCTAATAAATGGATTCTTTTGTATTTGTTCTCGTCCAATCACTTGTGGCATAGAATAATGAGGTCATTGTAGGAACTCAATTTGAGGAACTCGTTCTCTAATAAATGGATTCTTTTGCTTAGGTGAGTTTTACACCATTTGGAAATTTCGTTTCCTTCATATCGTTTATATTGTTAGTTACAATATTTTGTGAACTCTGAAGGTTCTCAGGCACCAAATTATTGACATTTCCAATATGGGACTTGCCAAATTAGACGACCCATGACACTTTGGTAGTTCTGCTTTTTGCATAGACTAATACTCTTTAATTGCTGTGCTTGTTTTAACTAAATTCTCCGGCAGTCATTTGACATGTGGGCAACTTCCCATCTTTGAGATATTTCACATTCTTGAAAGTGCACTTTAATTTGAGAAATTTAACAAAGATGAAAGAAAAAAGAATACATTCTTGTTTTTGTAATTGGGAAGTGATGGTTTTCTTAGACTAAGCATTCATTCCCATGGTTTGGTTTTTGATGAGAAAGAATCGGAAGTTGTCTTCCCGTTCTTGTGAATATGCAGAGGAGTTGGATCCAATATGTAGACTATACATACATGACAATGGTTTGCTATTTTTTATGAGAAAGAATTTGGTAAGTGTATTGAATTCGAAGCTCGGAAATAATTTGCTTACAGTATTCTTGTGAATACAGCGAGGACTTGAATCCAAAAGGTGCTGCAAGAAAGTAGTGGAAGAGCACGGTAGCACAGTAGCAGTCTTTTGAGTTTTTTTCCCTCTAAAAGGGAAACAACAACGGTCTGGGGTAATAATTGGCACCACAGAATATTAAAGAAGCACAAGCCTTGTGGGGTCCATTTATTTAACCTGTTTACTCTTTAACAAAATTAATAGATTGAAAACACTAACATGGTCTCTAAGGCTGGGGTTCCATGGAAGGGGGCTTTCCGAAAAATAGAGCTGGAGCTGCTTGTTACTTTTTAGGAATAATTTAAAGGTGGCCGTTCCATGAATTTTATAGTCTAGATTGGCTTAAAAGTTTAAACAGCAACATTTAAGGAAGTTGGTAGTCTCATGAATACCATATTTTGTGCACAAGATAAAAAAATTAAAAAAATCATTTTCCCTCCAAAATTATTTTTTCCATATTTTGTGCACAAGATAATAAAATAAAAAAAATTATTTTCCCTCCAAAATTATTTTTTAAGAAAATTCTGAAATTAAATGTTTGACAAGGGGCAAAAAGCTTTTTTAAATTGGTGGGGCAATTTCTACTCCCACCCCTTTTTCACCCGCTTGCTAAACGTAGGTTCCTATTTTGAAGGAGAAGATTCCAAATAATCCTATAGCCAAATAAAATTTTGTTCATGGGACAACCCCCTTCCTCAAAAATAGAGGCTTATTGCCATATGTCTTACTTTGGTGGATAAAAATCCTAGGAGCTTGCAATTAGGACACTAGACTATTCCTTTGTTTTGCAACGAATTTTTTAGAGGCTTATTGCCATGTGTCTTACTTTGTTGGATAAAAATTCTAGGAGCTTGCAATCAAGACACTAGACTATTCATTTGTCTTGGAATGAAATTTTTAGAGGCTTATTGCTATGTGTCTTACTTTGGCGAAGTACTATTTCCTCGTACTTGTAAGGGAAGATATTTGCACGAGCATGGTTGATCAAGTAATGTTCACTATTAGAAATGGTATCATCCAAGTTTCAAATTTAAACACTTAAATTTAATCAATTTAGGCATCACCAATAACTCAAAACATTGCTGGCTTACTTGGAAATGTTGGCTTGGAAATTAAAGGAAAGCCCACATAACTAGCCATCCTTGTTGATGTACATGGGGAATACAATTTGATGTACAAGTAGAATACAAGTAAAATATCATTGAGCACATAAGAGGGTAACAGAGGAAGTAGAGTGAAAGCTACAATAAAAAGCACGATGGATAATATAATGGATCAAAAGGTCGCATGTGAAAGATGAAGGGAGGTCACTTTTTTTTTTTGGTTTTTAAACAGTGTTGGTAAGGGATTCGTCGATCTTGATGCAAAAATGACATGGTACATGGACAAAAGGTGCAAAATGCATGCCTTAACATGCATGGGCATCCATGGGGTGTGGGTCCCACAACAATGGGTGTAATTTTTGGTCAAATAGAGATTAACAAAGACAAACAGTAGTTACAAACGGAGGAAATAGACTGGCGGAAAAGAATATGTTGGGGGGCACTGAAAAAAGCCGAAAAGTAGGAAGAGTTAACCGCCAGAAAATAATATGTTAGTGACAGGACAAATCGGTAGAGTTAACTGCATGTTTGCTAGCAATTTTTGAGTTAACCGTGGGGTCAATAAGAAAAGGTGTGAAGACTTTAACAAGAAGAAAAAAAACCTATCACGTTATTAATGTTAAAACCCTAATCTCGTGTTATGAACGATATAACATGCAATAGCCCTAATCTACATGTCGCGTTATAAACTATTTGTGCTTCATTTTGAGATAGTAGCTTGAGGAGAAATAGGAGAGGAGCTAAAGAAGAAATCAAGGCAACAAAAGTGTGACATTCGTTGTTGTAGTGTGGGATAATACGTATGTAGAGAACAAGAGGTAAGTAAACTAGACGTGCTAAAGAAAACATGTGAGAGTAAATTAGTCGAATTAACCCTAATTGAGAGATTCTTCTTTTTTTTGTTGGTATGTATCTTCTTCTTTTATTGGGTTTTTTTTAATGTCACATTGGTATTAAGAAATTAGAACCATTTTTTTTGTTTAGAAATCTAAGTTGTAATTAGTGGAGGGAATTTTGTGCAAAGTGGATAAGCAGGGGCAGAAAAAAAACACGAGTTTGGGGAAAGTGAAACAGTGGGCACACCAAAAAAAAAAGTCGTGTTGCAACATTTTCAAGGGAGAACACATTGCGACTTCAATTGCATGATTGGCAACAAAAAGTGGAAGGAAGGCAAACTATTGCAATTATGTTTTTTCATCTATTTCTTTGTCCACTTTATCAGTGAAAATTTATACATCTTTGTGTTTTTTATTTGGCTAGCTTAGATTATGTTACATGTAATAATAAATTTAATAATGAGTTCTTAAAGTATAATTTATATCATCAATCAGAATTTAGAAGCTAGTTTATAGTAATCTTTTATGTGATGAAGATGAGATATCAAAGATAATCATTTGAATTATAAAAAAATCTATAATACAATCCATTTCTAACTAATGGAAGCTATAGTTGTTTGTCTTATTCTTGGATTTAGAATAGATTCTCTTTATTCCCTCATTTTTCTAGGGGGATTCTTTAGTATTTAGTATGCCATGAATGCACATGCTATGATTCATGTTCACTAAGTGAAGCCCCCATGTTTTTTTCACATCACATTTATTCATTTGCTTGATCTTTGTCCTGCTTTTGCCTTGCCATATTTAAAACATCCTCTGGTGGACTTTCAGTATTTCTCAATCATCTCTAGAGTTCCTCTTGGGATCCTTCTAGCTATAAGTGTCCACCTGCAATAATTTCACCTTAATATAAAGTCATGTTTTATCTAGACTTTTTAGGATGGCCATGAAAACTTCTCGTACAACTACAAATCCTTCACCAACAAGCATAACTAATTGAATACACACATATGTATGCAGTGAGAACTTGAATACCTTAATCAATTCATCATAATTAATTGAAGAATGTTTAAGACTACCTTTCACCAACAAGTCTATGCAATTTGCATATGAGATCTTCCTCATCTTCATTCATATCCCTATTGCCCCCTATAAAATACAAACAATACAAAAACACATAATTAATTGAATACCCACATGTATCTGCAGTCAGAACTTGCTATATAAAATCTCAAATCAAGGTAGAATTCATCCTAAAACTTAATTTGTGATAAAAACAAATGGAAACTGTTATTAGTTCTTAAGGTGCCCCAATACTAAGTTATCTTTATACATTATAACATAAGTATTAATGCAATCTAAGGATTGGATAGCCATTTTGAAAATAAACATACACACTTTCAAACTCTTTTGGCCTAAAAGAAGTCGCAAGCTCTGTTATCCAATAGTATATCATTTGAACACAAGTAGCCATTCGATAAGCTAGTCAGAACTTGCTATATAGAGTTTAAAATCAAGGTAGAGTTCATTTTAAAAATCAATTGTCATATGAACAAATAAAAATGGCTATCTTGCCTCTAGGATGTACCAATGTAGAAATGATAGACTATAATACAAGCATTGGTGCATCATAGAATTTGGATAGACATTTACGAAACAAATATACATACTTTCATAGAATCTTCAGACTCTGTTCACCTACCTAAAAGAAGTGACAAGCTTTGTTATCCAATAGCATCTCATATCAACAAAAGTGGCCACTCAAAAATTGCTACATAGTATCCCAAATAAAGGTAGAATTCATCATAAAACTGATTTGTCATGGTAATAAATCAAAATGGTTATTCCATCTGTAGGATGTACCAATGCATAAGTTACCTTCATTCACTAAAATGTAAGCATTGGTGCATCTTAAGGATTGGAAAGTTATTTGCAGAACAAACATACACACTTCCATAGAATTTTTAGACTCTGTTCACCTGCCTGGAGGAAGTCACAAGCTCTGTTATATATATCAACACAAGTAGCCATTCAATAAGCTTCTGTATACAAGCATAAAGACCTTATTGGTTCTCTAAGGTAGCCATTTTCACAATGTCCCAATCTAGGAGCTCACAATCTTGACAATTTCTTGTTCTTCAATGGTGCTCTTCTCTCCTCACATTCTTGATTTTAAGTGGGTCTTGATTCTTTTCCACGAGAATAAAAAATCAAACATACAGAGTTACTTAATCTTCATACTTTGGTGTACGAGCACACTAGCAAGTACATGCCTCCATAAGGCAATTGTGAGTCATTTCAAGTTTTGGTGTCAAGCTAAGGTTGAAATAAGGTCCTATGGACCATTTGAAATGATTTGAAATCAATTGTAGTGTCATGTTGTTCCATAGGCCTATATGGGCAAAATATTGCATTATTGTTGTCAAAATTGTAGCATATGGTCAAATGATGGATCTTATGTGTTTAAACCCGTTCCATGGATTATTTGGCCTCATTTAGATGTGATTGGGCGATTAGAATTCATTTAGGGAGTTTCTACAAATTTTTGCGAACAAATTACAAAAGTTGCAAAGGTTGCATAACAACATTACAACTTTATAAAAGTAGCCATTATGGAAAAATACATACTAGGAAGATGAATAGTTAATGTCAATTGGTTTTTGGTTGTAGCTGGTTGGAATTTCTTTAAAAAATAATGTAATGGTCGAATCACATGTGGTAGTCAATTTTGAAATTATTTTGTAAAGGAGGATCCAATAAAAAATGATGATTTTTTCATGTTTTTGGCTTGACTGTGACTGTAATAGTCAATTACATGGTATTGTATGACAATTTAATGATCTGTAGCCATTTGTTGAAGGTAGAACAATGAACCAAATCTTATTTGAATCAAGTTTCATGCATTTTTATGGTATATTTTGAAAGTTATTGCAATTTGATGGAAACCCGCCTGAAATCCTCCTTAGGGTCAACATTGAACATAAAAAAATGTCTCTCATTATAACTGTTTGAATTCCCTTGCAGACACCTAAAAATATAACTTATTAATTAAATTTATTTTAATTAATAAAAGTCCTGATGATATCATCATTAATTAATTATTATTGTCATTATCCCCTCCCCTTTTAATTAAATTCATTTAATTAAAGAACCTTTACCAAAAATATTTAAATCTAATTTAAATATGTCCCTCGTAATTTATTAAATCATTTTAATAAATTTGCTCAACCAAAGCCCTTTTAAATAAATTAAATATTTATTTAATTCCCTTAACCCTACTATTCTTCTAGAAACATCCAAATCCTATCCCCTTACCCTAATCGCTCTCTAACCCCACTTAAGGGGTGATTCCTAACCCTCTTAGCCTTAATGGCTTCCCCTTCCCCAAAAATTCAAACCTCATTAATGATTCTTACACCCTCATTAATGACCCCTTACACCCTCAATAATGGCTCTTACATCCCTCTTAATGGCAACCCATCCCTTTTCTTCCACCCTTGTTCTCTTCACTCTTTCCAAGTGTTGCTCACACATGTGTGAGAAACCTTGGTCCATTCAACCATGAATGGCCATCCTTATCTCTTCAACCCTAAACCCTAACCCTTGTTCCTAAACCCTAACCCTTCTTCCTAACCCAAGCCCTTCCTCAAAATCTATAAATAGAGCCTCCCCTATGAGCAAATCATCATCAATCTATTGCATTGTTGTTATGCTCTTTTATTTCTAGGATCTCATTAGCATATTTAGGATTGTTAGCTTATGTTCTTCATTTTCAAATCTAAATCATCATATCCATGCTAAAGGTTAAATGAATCTTAATGTTCTTGCATCTTTTTGTAGCTTAGATATTTAAACACAAAAGTAGTGCACTTCTCTAATTCATTACATCAAAGGAAATCCATGAAAGGGAAATCTTCAATAGTGACTTAGAGCTCTCTATGTATGGAGTTGCAAGATTGTAAAATTGCTCTCAGCTAGAGCTAATAAACTTATGACCTTGTTAGTTAACCACACAATGAGAGATTCTAAAATTGAAGACAAGGGCAAGAGTGCCAATATCCCCAAAGAATCAAATGGAAATGCAATGCAAGCAAGCTAAGAATGAGGATGCAAGCTAATCTATGAAAATGAAAGTGCAAACTAGGCTATGAAATGAAAGTACAAGTCTTACAATCCCTCCTAATTAAACTATGTGAGATTAATCTATAGCATAAAGAAAGTCTATACTAAGAATGCCATGATTATGCAACTATGAAAGCAAGAAAGCAAGCTAAATGAAATGCAACAACAATGTCTTCAAAGCTTGAATGCAAGAATGTCTTCAAAGAGCTCCAAATGACCTAGAAAACATGCAGCATAACATTAGCATAAAAGAGACGGATATGCAAATGAGGAAGAGAGTTGTTCTTTTATAAGAAATGAAAAGGAATGGACCATGGAGATTAAGAGACAAAAGACTTAATCAACAGTGGAGCATCAAAGAGGAGCAATCCATGTGCACAAATATCCTCCAATGAGAAAATAAGAGTTGACTTTTGTGTCCATATGAAATAAAAAGTGTTTTTCTTTCTTTTTATAAAATAAGAATAATACTTATTTGTGCAACTTAGGATAAGAGGAAAAGGTGGGGGCTTTTTTATTTAATAAAAGGGGAGGAAATATTCCTTTTAAGTAAATAAAAACTTAGGATAAAATAGTTAGCCCAAGGCAAATAATCAAAAATGATAAAATAGGATTTGATTAAGGAAGTTGATATAATTGATAAAATGCTGATTTTTTAAAATATTGATTCAGGGATTTGATAAATTGTTGAATGGGGGCCCAAAGTCTAGGTGACCATTTTAGGGTGCATACATTTGCCCCTCTTTGACTAATGTGTGATCATTTTGGGAACACATGTGGTCAAAGAAGAATTGAAATGTGAGATCGATTTGGGATCACAAAACAATCCAGACGTGTGATCATTCTAGGAACACGCCAGGACAAAAATAAATCGACTGAAAGACAAGACCAACACACCGTTGTTGTTAAGTGATAGTCAAGTCTCAAAATAAGAGATAAGAATCAAAAGACAAGATCAACACCATTGTTGTTAAGTGATAATCAAGTCTCAAAATAAGAATCTCAGGCTGAACTGAATGATAAAGCTGAATCAAAGATTAAAGCTGATAGGTACTTATGAGATTATCATAAAGAATGTGCACATCCAGTAAAAATGTCATAGAATGCGATAGATACTTATGTGAACTATGTGATTACATGATTTAATTATTGCATTCTTATGCGATAATCTTATAAGTAGAGTTGACTTTTGTGTCCATATAAGATAAAAATTGTTTTTCTCCTTTTTATAAAATAAGAATAATGCTTTATTTGTGCAACTTAGGATAAGAGGAAAAGTGGGGGCTTTTTATATATTAAAAGGGGAGGAAATATTCATTTTGAATAAATAAAGACTTTAGGATAAAATGGTTAGCCCAAGGAATAATCGAATAAATGATAACATAGGATTTGATCAAGGAAATTGATATATTTGAAAAAAATGCTGATTTTTGAAAATATTGATTCAAGAATTTGATAAATTGTTGAATGGGGGCCCAAAGTCTAGGCGACTATTTTAGGGTGCATACATTTTCCCCTCTTTGACTAATGTGTGATCATTCTGGGAACACATGTGGTCAAAGAAGAATTGAAATGTGAGATTGATTTGGGATCACAAAACAATCCAGACGTGTGATTATTCTGGGAACACGTCAGGATAAAAATAAACTGACTGAAAGACAAGACCAACACCGTTGTTGTTAAGTGATAGTTAAGTCTCAAAATAAGAGATAAGAATCAAAAGACAAGATCAACACCGTTGCTATTAAGTGATAATCAAGTCTGAAAATAAAAATCTCAAGCTAAGTTGAATGATAAAGCTGAATCAAAGATTAAAACTGATAGGTATTGCCCCCTCGGAATCGAAACCGAAATCAGGTAGAGGAGAAGCAACAAATTGATAAACTTGATCAAAGCACTAGAAATCATGATTGAAGATGAAAGATGATAGGATAACCATCAAGCAGTGAAGATGTGCCCCAGTTTGACTAAGAAAGATATAGGATAAAGATGAAGTCAAACCTTAGAGAGATGAAGTGAATGAAAGACTAGAAGTTTGAAAGAGATGGGGATGAAGAAATGAAGGTGCCCCAGCGAAGATTGAACGATCATGCCTCAAATGGTCAGCTAACTGCGCAAAAGAGGGTGAAAATTTGAAATGCAATTTTGACTATCAAGATTAACTCAGATTTCAATTTCAAGTCTGAAAATGGATCCAGGACGTCAAAATTAGCTAGGGGTGCAATTTTCATGCAATTCTGAGGTGTTTTGAAAATTAGGTCAAAAAGTCAAAATGCTATAAAAGGGGTGAAAAGGTCAATGAAAAGGATGTGATATGAAAGACAAGAAGTGAAAGACATGATCAAAAAGAGGAAAGGTGAGTGCAGTTGTCCGACAAGTCCATGAAAGATGAAAGGAGAGCTCTCTCCATGTGTAGGATGCAAAACTAATCTAACATGAACCTAGAAATGCAAGCTACTATGAAAGTGGTTAACTTGCAAGGTCACAACGCCAATAGACATCTAATAATCATCATCGAGCTTTATTGGTAGCGTCGCAAGATCATACAATACACACTAGTATGACTATGGGTATATGAATATGATCTATATCAGATTGAATGTGGAAATCCCACCTAGGCACCAAAGACATGTAGGTCAAGATGACTAGTGCAGTGAGATTACCTAAGTTTACTATAGTGAGATTATGCTTGCATTAGGACATAAGAAGGTCAAGATGGCTATAAGAATGCACTCGCATAAAATAGTCAAGGATAATACCTTGTAGATCCTAGGTGTTAAGTGGATCAAGCATAAATGCTAATGACAATTAGGACCAACAAAATATACCCACCAGCAGAAAAAGCAATAAATCATGGTCTCATGCCCTTAGTCTTCTAGCTATGCATCATTGAAAACTATCATAGGGAGAGAACACTCATCAAAGAAATCATCATAAACATCACACAAAGAAATAAAGTCAAACAAGTCTCAGCGAGTCAAGTGTTTAAGTGTGTGTGTGTAGGTCATAGAATCAAAATTTGAGTATCACATCTGCTAGTGGGAGATATCATATCATGCTAAACTGTAGGGTAGGATATCTAATAAGTGTTGAGAAACACTTGACGCTAGGGTAGTGTTGAAAAAAACTATTTGGGTGGTGTTGAAAAACACCATTTGCAAGATGTCCTAAAGACCGACGCATCTTAGAGACCAAAGCTAATACAGTTATGCCTCCTAGACAAAGACAAAGACCAATTCCAAACCAAGGAAATAAGGGCAAGGAATGATGGAGAAAAGCTAAGTGTCGAGGACGCATGCTAAAAGACAAGGGTGCAAAGGCCTCAAGTAGCACCTGTTTCCAGGTTTTCACCACTTGGATTTTTTTTTATTTTTTTATTTTTTTTTTTGTATTTTTGCTACCAAGGCACCTGTTTCTAAGTTTTCACCAAGGCACTTTTTCTAATTTTTTTGAATTTTTTGCAATTTTTTTTTTAAAAAAAAAATATTTTTACAGGACTTTATATGCTTTTAAAGATTTTTTTCAGCATCATATATGAATTTTTTTGAATTTTTTCAGGATCAATAAGATATGTACAAAGGATGCCCCCAGACAGAACAGGCATCAAACTCCCAAGCAAGATCAGATCGTGTAGTCTCAATGTCTAGGAAGGTGGAGAACAAGAGGGAATAACAAGCTAGTGGAAGAGATGGAAGACAAGAGAATGAAGGAGAATGAAGGAAAGAAATCCTCAATGGAAAACTCCTCAAGAGTACCCAAGCTAGGGAAAAATTATCATGTAAAGCACATTTGGACAAGCAATGAAAGGCCAGCATAGGATAAGTCACAAAAGTGTAATGCAAAAGAAGGAAAAGATGCAGTCCAAAGGAGTAGACATGTCAAGAGGCTTCATAACATCATGTTTTACTCTTTTTTAATTAGATCAAGACCTAGGGGAAAAGGATAGCGAAAGGCTAGAATGAATGGAGGAAAATGAATATGAAAGCTAAACATGAATGGAATGAAAGCAAGATCATCATAAGATAGCTCACAAGATAGCCAAATGTTCGTGTATAAGTCAACATTGTCAAGATCAACGAGAGAAGACAGAATGGATGAAATATGTAGAGGAACTACGCATGATGCCTGATTACCAGGTTTTCATCATGGTACTTATCCAAGGTGCCACAAGAGAGTGCTTTTCACCATAGGACGAATTTATTTCTCTTTACTTTTTCTACCAAGGCACCTGTTTCTAGGTTTCCACCAAGGCACATTTTCAATTTTTTCATTTTATTTTTTTCTATTTTTTGAATTTTTTCAAAAAAGTGCTTTTCTCCTTTTTAGGATTTTTTTCAGCATACCTTCAACCAAGAATGCGATAATCTCATAATGCAATTTTCTACTTATGAGATCATCACATACCTTCAACCAAGAATCCCGAGTTATTCTGTTGTCCTGCTACTGTTGCAATTCAGAGCTGTTACACTTGCATTTTAACCTGTTGTAGAGTGTCTATGGTGACTTATGAGATTATTCCCAAGGAGCCTTAAAGGCTAAGCTATGGAGTGGTTTACTAACCTTACCCCTCATGTTAAAACATTCAAAGAACTTGTCCAAAGGTTTGTGCAGCACTTTGCATATAATCTATCAAGGTCGGTCACCATGCTTGATTTGTGCAAGCTAAAATAAAATCAGGGGGAACCCTTTGTGACATTTTTACAAAGGTGGAGACACTTATGCTCCAAATATTCTAGGACCATCCCTTAGGAAGAAAGGATTGATATAATTGTGAGCAATCTAGTGCCAGAATTAAGATATGAAGTTAGAAAAATGGTCTTTAATTCTTTTGACACTATGGTAGAAATTGCATGTCGCATCGAGGATGTTCTAAAAGAACAAGGTATTTTGACCAAACAAAGTAACAACAACAATGACACAAACAATAACAACAACAATAAGGATAAAAAGAACTCATATTGGAACAAAAATAAGCAAGTAGTCAATGACGAAGTTGTTGACTCTCCACAACCTAAGGACCAAGGAGTTCTTAATCTATCTAATGCAGTTCAAGCTATGAAGCTGCAGACATCCTTGGATCAACAAGAGCACAAACCCAAGTATCAAGATAAACCTAAGTCAGGAAAGAGGCAATTCACTAAGCTTGTAGACTCTTATGCAAATATTTTTAAGACCTTGATTGCTCATAATTTGGCACAACCTCAGGATCCTACAAAGTTTTGCATACCGGATCCTAAACCTTATTGGTGGAATGAGAAAGCTTACTGTGTATACCACAATGGGATTGGACATGACATTGAAAATTGTTTTAAACTTAAACATCTTGTTCAAGACCTTATTGAGACTGGGAAATTATAGGTTGATGGGTTGACCACAAATGCAGACCACAAGGCCTTTAAGGAGCCCTTGCCTAAGTATGAGAAGGGGGGGACTTCTAAAAATAAGAATGGCAAGGCCGTAATCAATTATACCTATACAACTACAGAAAATGTCATCAATATGCTCGAAGTTGTGGACAATGATGTCAACATGATGAGGGGGAAGATCCCTATGGTTATGATGTAAACTCACCTCCCATATTTGACGAAAGACTCATTGTTGTGCTTAAGGGTCCTCAATCTCAAAGGTCATCTCAGCCTCTCAATGCTATTACTAGGAGTCAGTCCCAAGGTCCTATTATCATTAGAGGTCCTAATTCTAGAAAATCCAAGCAACTAGTGTCCAAAAGTGTTCCTCCCAAGTCTGCAGTTGGTCTAGATATGAGTTACAACCTTGTTGATCAGTTACAGTGAACGCCAGTGCAGATTTCCATTTTTGAGCTCTTAGAATTGTCTCCTAGACATAGGCGTGTCCTTGAGGATGCCTTGCGAGCCACTAATGTTCCTAATGACATAGATGTCGATCAATTCCAGAACATGGTCAATCACCTTGCTAGCCCTCATTACCTCACAGTTTCAGAAGAGGATGATAAAGCATTAAGTCATCCACACAATTTGGCCCTTCATATCGAGGTCATGATCCACAAAACCCATGTTAGGCGCGTGTTAATAGATGGGGGTGTTGGGTTTAATATTTGCTCTTTGAGTTTATTGGAAGCTTTGGGATATTCTGAGCAAGTAATTGACACTAGGAAGAAGATCACAATTAAAGCCTATGATGAAGCAAAGCGAAGCTCTAAGGGATTGGTTGTTCTTCCTGTTAGGATCGGTCCTATGGAAAAGGACATTTTGTTCTAGATTGTTGATGCTGAACCTTTGGCATATAATATCTTGTTGGGTAGGCCATGGATTCATGACATGCAAGCAGTGTCGTCTACCTGCCACCAATGTGTTAAGTTCCCTTACAATGGAGTTGAAGTATGCATACCAGGGAATAGCACATTATCTGTTTATGCGATTTCAGCTAGATCTCATGTCCCTTTGAATAGAGAGGCTGATAATTTTGATGCTACTCTTGAGTAGTGTAAGAGTAAGTTTAAGTCCATAGACCTTGGCATGGGAGACTACCAAATGGATTCCTTCACAAAAATGCCAATCTCGCCTAGGTCTTATGGAAAACCTTCACCTGAGAGGAAACATTCATCCTCAACTATGACCTTGTTTGGAAAGTTTGTAGAGTCCTCAGTACCTATTCATGAGGAGAAAGAGGAGGTAGCCATTAGAGATTGGATTTATAGAGAAGAAAAGTATCAACACAATGAGAATTTTGTGCCATCTCCTAAAACCTATGGGAGAGGGTATACTTTGGTTAAAACATGGGCTACCCAAGTCATGGCCCTCTCAGTCACAGGTTAGATGCCAAGGCTGAACCACTCAACCATGCTCTTTTTGGTCATAGGACTAAGTCAATAGTTGGCCTAGGCTTTGATCATGAAAAGAAGACAAGTGTCCCTATCCTAGCTGTGACGGATAGTGACAGTGACTAAAATTATACACCCAATCTTCAAAACCAGCAAGACATGATTGATGATTGGGTGCCTTCCACCAATCTCCTTTGGGGAGATTCAGATGATTCAGCAGCTGAAAATACAGACACCAGAGAGGGTGATACCCTTCACAATCTTGAAGCTTCTATATCAAGGCATCCCAAGCCTTCTTGGTGTAAGCACCCCAACAGAGATTCAAAAATAGATTCACATGAGTTTGAGTGGGACTCTCTTTCAGATAAAATAGTTGATTTGGACATGGATGTTGTCCATACCTATAGTACTCAACTCGATGTGACCAATGAGCCTAGTGTAGGAATAAAGGATTGGACTCCTCGAATTGCCTTAGTGGATGACACTTCGTTTGGTAGGATGAGTCCTAATTCAGGTATCTTAGAAGGAGACTTGACAGATCCTAACTTTGCGATCACCAGAGATAATGCCTTTCGTGTCAATAATGTTGAACCAGTCATTGACCTACCCCTTGTAAACCGTCATTTGATTGATTGGTCACAACTTTATCAAGAGCCTCAGCTCCTCACTTTTCACAATGACTACGAGATAGTCTGCTACTTGAATGCTCTTGAACCCATAGTCTCTTCCACTAGTGAACCTACAACGAGTATGATGGAGCCGGATATTAAGTACCTCAGTCGAAAAATAAAAGAAACAAAACAAAAGAGAAATGGTTCTGATGGAGAAAACCGCCTTGTGGTGGTGTCAGAACCCAAAATAGTAAAAATAAAAGACGTATCCGAAGGTGAAAACCTCTTTGAGGCACCTAAGGATGGGGTACTTAATAACCTGCCAAGTTATTTCCAAGACAGGTCATCAGTTCTTATTGAGCCTACTCAACTAGTAAATTTGAATATAGAAGAGGCTCCACAAGTGATACATCTAGCTCAGTCTCTGTCAGTGCAAGAAAAAGAGGCATACACAAAGTTCTTACAAAAGAAGAAAATCAATTTTGCTTGGACATATTCAGACATGCTAGGGCTTGACACTAATCTCATTATGCATCACTTATCTATAGCTCCAGGAATTAAACCAGTAAAACAAAAGTTGAGGAAAATGCATCCTCACATAGCTCTCCTGGTTAAGGCTGAATTAGAAAAGCTCTTAGGAGCGGGATTTATTAGAGCTATCGACTATGCCGAGTGGATCTCAAATATTGTTCCAGTTTCAAAATATGATGGGTCCATTCGTGTATGCACAGATTTCAGAGATCTTAACAAAGCTTGCCCAAAGGATGACTTTCCACTCCCTAACATAGACATGATAGTGGATATGACTGCGGGCTATGAGATATACTCTTTAATGGATGGGTTTTTCTGGTTATAACCAAATAAAAATAGCTCCTAAGGATCAAGAAAAGACAACCTTCACATGTGCATGGGGAACCTATTGTTGGAACGTCATGCCATTTGGATTAAAAAATGTAGGAGCCACATACTAAAGAGCTATGACCACAATATTTCATGATATGATGCATAAAAATATGGAGGATTATGTGGATGATACCTTGGCCAAGTCTAAGCAAAGGGATACACACCTAGAAGATTTGGAAGTAATTCTAGATTGAATGGAGCAGTTTCAGTTAAGATTGAATCCGAAAAAGTGTGCATTTGGGGTTACCTCAGGTAAACTTCTAGGATTCATAATTTCAGCCAAAGGAATAGAGGTGGATCCCGAAAAGGTTCAAGCTATATTAGATATGCCACCTCCTAAGAACATTAGTTAGATGAGAAGTCTTCAAGGACGACTCCAATCCATACGAAGGTTTATTTCATAGCTTGCAAATATAGCACAACCATTCAACAAGACATTACATAAGGGAGCCACATGTGCTTGGAATGAGGATTGCCAAAAGAGCCTAGATCAAATAAAGTAATACTTGGCTAATCCTCCAATTTTAATGCCTCCTATCCCAGGAAAACCATTAATTTTGTACATCTCAGTGACAGAATCTTCCTTGGGGGCATTGTTGGCTCAACTTGATGAATCTAGGAAGGAAAGAGCTATCTACTACATTAGTCGTACTCTAGTATCTTATGAGATCAATTATAATAGTATTGAAAAGTCTTGTCTTGTGGTAGTGTTTGCTTCCCAAAAGTTGTGACACTACATGCTTGCCCATACTATACATCTTGTTGCAAAAATTGATCCTCTTAAGTATTTGCTTAGTAAGGTTGCTCTCACGGGTAGACTTGCTAAGTGGATGATGGTTTTGTTAGAATTTGATATAGAGTACATTGAGCGTAAGGCTATAAAAGGGCAAACTATTGCAAATCAACTTACTGATTTCCCAGTCAAGGATAGCATGCCTATTCAAGTGGAATTCCCAGATGAGCATATCATGTACATGACCACGCATACTTGGAAAATGTTCTTTGATGGTTCAAATATGCAAAATGGATCAGGATCTGGAGTATTGTTTATTTCTCCTCATGGGTACAACATACCTAAGTCTTACAAAATTTTGTTTCCATGCACAAATAATATTGCAGAATATGAGGCTCTAACCAATGGACTTAAGATGGCTATAGAGTGGAATATAACAAAGTTACATGTCTTTGGGGATTCGTAATTAATTATCAACCAAGTAAATGAAGAGTATTAAACTAAGGATGATAAGTTGATACCTTACAAGAAGATGGTTGATTCATTGCGATGTTACTTCATATTTGTGACATTTCAACAGATCCCTAGAGCAGAAAATAAGGCTGCAAATGCTATGGCTACACTAGCTTCACTCCTTCGATTGGAACAACACGAATCAAGATTTGAATTCCTGGTGGAAGAACTACACCATCCCATCTTTGACTCCTCTGAAAGCCACATCATTTGTACCTTGGTCACTCATGAGTCTTCCCATTATGGTGCTATCTATTCATACCTTCACGATGGCATCATCCCTGAAACATTCAACCATTCTGAATGTAGAAATCTAATCCACAATGCCTCTCACCACACCCTTATCTTTGGTAATCTGTATACGAGGGGTTTAGATGGGACACTTCTTAGGTGCTTGGAAAAGGAGGAATCTAACGAAGCGTTAGCAGACATCCACGAGGGTATTTTTGGAGGACATTCTAATGGTCTTGCCATGGCCCGAAGGTTGCTTAGGGTGGGGTATTATTGGCCCACAATGCATATGGATGCTATAGCTTTTGCCAAATCATGTGAAAAGTGTCAGAAACATGGAAACTTGATTCATGCTCTAGGTAGGGAGCTTATTCCTTCTATTTCTCATTGGCCATTTCAACGATGGGCCTTTGACCTTATTGTGCAGATTCATCCCAACTCATCAAGTGGACATAAATTCATTATTACTACTACTGACTACTTTACCAAATGGGTAGAAGTCGTTCCACTGTCTGTTGCTTCAGGGAAGACAATTTCTTTATTCATCTTGAATCACATCATCTATCAGTTTGGGATACCTTCTGAGATAATCACTGACAATGGAGGTCAGTTCAAAAATAAGGACCTTACACACCTCTGCAAGAAATTCAAGATAAAACAACATTGGTCCTCCATTTACTTCCCACAAGGAAATGGATAAGCAGAGGCTTCTAATAAAACCATTCTTAAGATTCTCCATAGAACAGTTCACAAGAATGGTAGGGACTGGCATTTATAGATCAATCCAGCCTTATGGGCTTACAGAACAAGTATACATACTCCAACAGGGGCTACTCCTTTTACCCTTACCTATGGCATTGAAGCAGTATTACCTTTAGAAGTAGAGATCCCTTCACTTAGAGTCTCTCTCAAAGGTTTGATAACAGATGATGATTATCGTGCCATGATGTTACAAACTTAAAACTTCTAGATGAGAAGTGCAAGGCCTCATTTGATCATATGAGAGTGTATCAAAAGCGTATGTCAAAGGAATTCAACAAGAAGGTTCACCCTAGAGAGTTTCAAGTAGGTGATCTTGTTTTGCAAGAGAATCCTAAGAACCAACAAAATAGAGAGCAAAAGGGTAAGTTCAGAACCTAATTGGCTTGGGCCATATGTCATCATAGCTACTTTTGGGACATGTGCTTACTTGTTATCTGATGAGGATGGAGAACAGCTCCCTGATCCCATCAATGTTTTGCACCTCAAGAAGTTCTATCCATGATGCCTATTCAATCTGGGGGCATCCTTTGTACATATTTTATGATCCTGAGAAAATTCTAAAAAAAAAATCATATATGATGCTGAAAAAATCTTTAAAAGCATAAAAAGTCCTGAAAAAAATATAAAAAAAAATCAAAAATTGTAAAAAATTCAAAAAAATTAGAAAAAGTGCCTTGGTGAAAACCTAGAAACAGGTGCCTTGGTAGCAAAAATACAAAAAAAAAATTAAAAAAATCAAAAAATCTGTCGAGTGGTGAAAACCTGGAAATAGGTGCTACTTGAGGCCTTTGCACCCTTGTTTCTTAGCACTCGTCCTCGACACTTAGCCTTTCTCCATCATGCCTTGACCTTGTTGCCTTGGTTTGGAATTGGTCTTTGTCTTTGTCTAAGGGGCATAACTGTGTTAGCTTTGGTCTCTAGGATGCATTGGTCTTTAGGACATCTTGCAAACAGTGTTTCTCAACACACCCCAATTGTGTTTTTAAACACTACCCTAGTGTCAAGTGTTTCTTAACACTTATCAGATATCTTACCCGCCGCCCTAGAATGATAAGATATTTCTCACTGGCAGATGCAATACTCAAAGTTTGACTCTATGACCTACACACGCACTTAAACACTTGACTTGCTGAGATTTGTTTGACTTTATTTCTTTGTGTGCTATCTATGATGATTTCTTTGCTGAGTGTTCTCTCCCTGATCATTTTCGATGATGTTGAGCTAGAAGACTGGGGCATGAGGACATGTTTTATTTGCTTTATGCTTGTGGGATATTTTGTTGGTCCTAACTGTCATTAGCATTTATGCTTGTTCCACTTGACAATAGGATTACAAAGTGTTATGCTTGACTATTTACGCAAGTGCATACTTCTAGTCATCTTGACTTTCCTTGTGTCTCGATGCGAGTATAATCTCGCCATATCAAACTTAGGTAATCTCACTGCACTAGTCATCTTGACCTATATGTCTTTGGTGCCTAGGTGAGATTCTCACATTCTATCTGATATAGATCATATTCATATACCCATAGTCATACTAGTGTGTATTGTATGATCTTGCGACGCTACCAATAAAGCTCGATGATGATTATTAGATGTCTATTGGCATTGTGACCTTGCAAGTCAACCACTTTCATAGTAACTTGCATTTTTAGGTTCATGTTAGATTAGTTTTGCATCTTGCACATGGAGAGAGCTTTCCTTTTATCTTTTATGGACTAGTTAGTCAAACTACGCTCATCTTTCTCTTCTTCTTAATCATGTCTTTCGCTCCTTGTCTTTTACATCACATCCTTTTCACCCCTTAGAGCATTTTGACTTTTTGACCTAATTTTCAAAACACCTCAGAATTTCATGAAAATTGCACCCCTAGCTAATTTCGATGTCTTGGATCCATTTTCGGACTCAAAATTGAAATCTGAGTTAATCTTGAAAGTCAAAATTGCATTTCAAAATTTCACCCTCTTCTACGCAGTTGGCTGACCATTTGAGGCCTGATCCTTCGATCTTCATTGGGGCATCCTCATTTCTTCATTCCCATCTCTTTCAAACTCCTAGTCTTTCATTCATTTTCACTCGCTTCATCTCTCTGTGGTTTGACTTCATCTTCATTTTATATCTTTCTCAGTCAAACCTAGTCCCCTTGGGGCATCTCTTCATTTCTTGATGGTTATCCTATCATGCTTCATCTTTAATCATGATTTCTAGTGCTTTGATCAAGTTTGTCTATTTGCTGCTTCTCCTCTACCTAATTTCAATTTCAATTCCAAGGGGGTAGTACCTATCAGCTTTAATCTTTGATTCAGCTTTATCATTCAGTTCAGCCTGAGATTCTTATTTTGAGACTTGATTATCACTTAACAGCAATGGTGTTGATCTTGTCTTTTGATTCTTATCTCTTATTTTGAGACTTGACTATCACTTAATAGCAATAGTGTTGGTCTTATCTTTCAGCCGGTTTATTTTTGTCTTGGCGTGTTCCCAGAATGATCACACGTCTGGATTGTTTTGTGATCCCAAATCGATCTCACATTTCAATTCTTATTTGACCACATGTGTTCCAGAATGATCACACATTATTCAAAAAGGGGAAAATGTATGCACCCTAAAATGGTTGCCTAGACTTTGGGCCCTCATTCAGCAATTTATCAAATCCCTGAATTAATATTTTTAAAAATCAGCATTTTATCAATTATATCAACTTCCTTGATCAAATCCTATTTTATCATTTTCGATTATTTGCCTTGGGCTAACCATTTTATCCTAAGTTTTTATTTACTTAAAATGAATATTTCCTCCCCTTTTATTAAATAAAAAAGCTCTCACCTTTTCCTCTTATCCTAAGTTGCACAAATAAAGTATTATTCTTATTTTATAAAAAGAAAGAAAAGCACTTTTTGTCTCATATGGACACAAAAGTCAACTCTTATTTTCTCATTGGAGGATATTTGTGCACATAGATTTCTCTTCTTTCAAGCTCCATCCTTGATTAAATCTTTTGCCTCTTAATCTCCATGGTCCATTCTTTCTCATTTCCTATAAAAGAAGAGCTCTCTTCTTCATTTGCATATCAAACTTTTTATACTAATGTTATGCTACAGGTTTTCTAGGTCACTTTGGAGCTTTTGAAGATTTGGAGCATTCTTGGCTTTTGCATCTACATGCTATCATAGTTTCATTTCTTGCATTGTCATGGCATTCATAGCTTCATATTAGCTTAGTTTACTTTATGCTTTAGATTACTTCATCTAGCTTAATTAGGAGGCTTTGTAATACTTGCATATTTCCTTTCATAGCATAGCTTGCATTTCCATTTCTAGCATAGTTGCATTGCATTTGAATTTCCATTTGATTCTTGGGGATATTGGCATTCTTGCCCTTGTCTTCATTTGAATCTCCCATTGCATGGTTTACTAGCAAGGTTATTGGCTTAATAGCTCTAGCTGAGAGCATTCTTAAAACCCTTTCACTCCATGCCTAGGGAGCTCTAAATCGATTTCTCAAGGTTTCCAATCCATGGAATCTCTTGGAAGCAATGATAGGTACTTATGAGTACCTATCAACTTTAATCTTTGATTCAGCTTTATCATTCAATTCAACCTGAGATTCTTATTTTGAGACTTGATTATCACTTAACAGCAACAGTGCTGATCTTGTCTTTTGATTCTTATCTCTTATTTTGAGACTTGACTATCACTTAACAGCAACGGTGTTGGTCTTGTCTTTCAGCCGGTTTATTTTTGTCCTAGTGTGTTCCCAAAATGATCACACGTCTGGATTGTTTTGTGATCCCAAATCGATCTCACATTTCAATTCTTCTTTGACCACATGTTTTTCTAGAATGATCATACATTAGTCAAAGAGGGGCAAATGTATGCACCCTAAAATGGTCACCTAGACTTTGGGCCCCCATTCAACAATTTATCAAATCCCTGAATCAATATTTTAAAAAATTAGCATTTTATCAATTATATCGACTTCCTTGATCAAATCTTATTTTATCATTTTTGATTATTTGCCTTGGGCTAACCATTTTATCCTAAGTTTTTATTTACTTAAAAGGAATATTTCCTCCCCTTTTATTAAATAAAAAAGCCCCCACCTTTTCCTCTTATCCTAAGTTGCACAAATAAAGTATTATTCTTATTTTATAAAAAGAAAGAAAAATACTTTTTGTCTCATATGGACACAAAAGTCAACTCTTATTTTCTCATTGGAGGATATTTGTGTACATGGATTGCTCTTCTTTCAAGCTCCATCCTTGATTAAATCTTTTGCCTCTTAATCTCCATGGTCCATTCCTTTTCATTTCTTATAAAAGAACAACTCTCTTCCTCATTTGCATATCCATCTCTTTTATGCTAATGTTATGCTGCAAGTTTTCTAGGTCATTTGGAGCTCTTTGAAGAAATTCTTGCATTCAAGCTTTGAAGACATTTTTGTTGCATTTCATTTAGCTTGCTTTCTTGCTTTCATAGTTGCATAATCATGGCATTCTTAGTATAGACTTTCTTTATGCTATAGATTAATCTCACATAGTTTAATTAGGAGGGATTGTAAGACTTGTACTTTCCTTGCATAGCCTAGTTTGCACTTTCATTTTCATAGACTAGCTTGCATCCTCATTCTTAGCTTACTTGCATTGCATTTCCATTTGATTCTTTGGGGATATTGGCACTCTTTCCCTTGTCTTCAATTTTGGAATCTCTCATTGTGTGGTTGACTAGCAAGGTCATAAGTTTATTAGCTCTAGCTGAGAGCAATTTTACAATCTTGCAACTCCATACATAAAGAGCTCTAGGTCGCTATTGAAGGTTTCCCTTTCATGGATTTCCTTTTATGTAATGACTTAGAGAAGTGCACTACTTTTGTGTGTACATTTCTAGCACCCCACGGTCGGCGCCAAAAATGTACACACTAAGATGTGCACTTTTCTAAATAATTGCTTTCAAGAGAATCCATGGATTGGAAACCTTGAAAAATTGATTTAGAGCTCCCTAGGCATGGAGTGCAAGAGTTTTAAGAATGCTCTCAACTAGAGCTATTAAGCCAATAACCTTGCTAGTAAACCATGCAATGGGAGATTCAAATGAAGACAAGGGCAAGAATGCCAATATCCCCAAGAATCAAATGGAAATGCAAATGCAATGCAACTATGCTAGAAATGAAAATGTAAGCTAAGCTATGAAAGGAAATATTCAAGTATTACAAAGCCTCATAATTAAGCTAGATGAAGTAATCTAAAGCATAAAGGAAACTAAGCTAATATGAAGCTATGAATGCCATGACAATGCAAGAAATAAAACTATGATAGCATGTAGATGCAAAAGCCAAGAATGCTCCAAATCTTCAAAGGCTCCAAAGTGACCTAGAAAACTTGCAGCATAACATTGGCATAAAAAGTTTGATATGCAAATGAAGAAGAGTGCTCTTCTTTTATAGGAAATGAGAAAGAATGGACCATGGAGATTAAGAGGTAAAAGATTTAATCAAGGGTGGAGCTTGAAAGAAGAGCAATCCATGTGCACAAATATCCTCCACTAAGAAAATAAGAGTTGACTTTTGTGTCCATATGAGACAAAAAGTGCTTTTCTTTCTTTTTATAAAATAAGAATAATACTTTATTTGTGCAACTTAGGATAAGAGGAAAAGGTGGGGGCTTTTTTATTTAATAAAAGGGGAGGAAATATTCCTTTTAAGTAAATAAAAACTTATGATAAAATGGTTAGCTCAAGGCAAATAATCGAAAATGATAAAATAGGATTTGATCAAGGAAGTTGATATAATTGATAAAATGTTGATTTTTGAAAATATTGATTCAGGGATTTGATAAATTGCTGAATGGGGGCCCAAAGTCTAGGTGACCATTTTAGGGTGCATACAAGATACTCTCAGAATCCATTGTTTGCAAGCTAGTTCCTCACACTAGCCTCTTGCAACCATTTTGGATCTCTTAGAGCTTGCATTTGCATTTAGGGATCACTCTCATTGTGTTTAGAGAGCACATTCACATTCTCCTAGAATGAGCAAGTCAAATGGGGCTTGGGTGCTCTTGTTTTGGCTCAATCAAAGGTGGGGTGTTTTGAACTTCTTGTCATATAATTGCATGATAGATTAAAAATAACATTTTCTTTGTCTACGTGCGCTCTTGATAGGACCAGGTTCATCCACATCCACATTGTAGCACGCCCGATGGGACCCTCATCCTGAAAATTCATAAATTTTTATCAAATTGACGTCCAATTCATAAAATTTTATTAAATTGTCATCCTCTCAGAAAACTGTAACACATTGGATTCTTCACAATGGAATTGTCATCTGCACATATTGGCGTCTCCTCCTATAGATTGTCATCTGCCCAAGTTGATTTTCATCTGCGTAGGTTGACTGTTGTTTGTGTGGTTTGGCATTTACAACTATACTTCATCATCTATGCTCCTTGAAAGTCACGCTATCTGTCAGGTATAAATTTTTTGAGTTTTTCACAGATTGTCATATGCACCCTATTAAAAATAAATAAAAATTTTATAGCAAGCTTTGATGTTCATTTGGGCTCCATCTTGTCCCTAATCTTCAATTTTACAGGATCTAACATCTTGGGAGAACAGGTTGCTTGCCAAAATCATCAAGATCCTAAAGCATACTAACCCATTTTGTTGCTTGATGAAAAATATAACCTTCATTTGGGCTTAAAATGAATTACACTCAATCTTGAATGCCAAAGTTAAAACAATCTTCACATCTTCATTTGGACCTAAAAAATCAAATCAAAACTAATCTTGAAACACCTAAAAATGAGCAACTCAATCTTCACATCTTGATTTAGGGTTTAAAAAGAATCACACCTAATCTTGAAAGTCTAGGGTCTTGTGAAATCTTAAAGTGCAATAAAAAACATCTTAACTCTTTTGGCCTAAAATCAAACCAAACCAATCTTGAGTGTCTAAAAGAATTGAACAAATCAAAACATTTCATTTTTTGCTCTAAAGAAAAATATCCAATCTTGAATGCATAAGGTCTATTGAACAAAGCAATCAAAACACTTCCTTTGGGCTCCTAAAAATAATCAAATTCATTCTCGAATGATTAAAGGATAGAACACTTCCAAGTTTTCCAAAGTTTTGAGCAAATCTAAAAGCTTTTGTTTCAAGAAATCGAACCTTGCATCCTAAATCATGAGTGTTTGAAAGTTGTAGAAAGAACACTTAGTGTAAAGATAGGTTTCAATTTTGAGAATAAAACTCTCTATGTTGTGTCTTCTACCTTAAGATAATTTTTTTGATTGCATGCAAATCCCATTAATCTAAGTGATTCAAGTAAAATCCATACCCTTTCCCCATGTCTTCACGGAACTTGGGTGAAGATAAGGGTTGGATTGGTTACTTGACTCTAGCGAGGCATGTCCAAAGAGATAAATACAAAGTGTTGAGAAAACACTCACTTCATCCCCTCAAGCTCAGGTGATGTGTGTTGATGGTAGCCCGAGGTAGGTGAATATCCCTACGATTTTGGCATGGTCAACCAGGCTCTTAAGTGAGTCACATGCGTACAAACCGATTGGGAGGACATCACAGATCATACTAGATACCTATTAATTAGAGGCCAACCTGATTTACCCCCAAAGGCTTTCTAATATTTGTGTAAGGAGAATAGTAATCTCCCCAAGACACTCATCATACTGTGTCATCCTTGAGCTCTTGGAACTAGATAATACGACATCATAATTGGATCCATTACATGCTTGGTGATGACCGTATTCTGATTAGCTCTTGGATGTGTGCCTAAATCAATGAGAAAAGGTTTTTTAGTCAAGCCAAAATTCCTTAAGGTAATATTTTCTTGTGCGTGTCTTCGAAAGTTTCAGGCTCAGTAAAGAACATATGTTGAACATACACATTCCAAAAGCTTTTGTCCAAATCATTATATTCCACAATGTGTGTATCCTGCAAGGTTGCTTTGTCCCTTACTAGGATTGTTTTCAAAACACTTGCTCATTACCTTTTTTATTTTAAGTCCTTTGCCATTGGAGAAAAAGTCAAACTAAAAACCTAAAAAAAACTTGATCAAATCTACCCAAAACACCTTTGAACCTAAGTGCTCTCAAAATCATTTGCTCATAAACATTGCTCAATCCAATCCAAGCACTATCCTTCCAAAGACATGATCGATTCAACAACACATAAAAAAGCCAAATTGTCAAATTCTCGTGTCTATCAAGAGAAGAAAGTTGTAGAAAGAGAACTCAAAGACCATCAAACTTCCCTAACTGCAATCTGAAAAGAAGACAAGTATCAGGAGAAATTAGATAATGGGGGTTACAACACAAGAGTCAAATGGTTTGCAGCCCGCTTCCAGGTCAACCGTCGCTTTGTTAGCCTAGAAAGTGAAGAATAGTTGGCCTATCCCATGCCACATTCTTTCAGAATCTCACGAAATTGTCTTGACACCCTTGCATCCTTGCATCCTAGATCATCCCCTTAGTTGCATCCTTTCATATTAGGTCATCCCCTTAGAATAGCCTCATTTAGTCAAACCCACCATCCTTAATCTGAAAATCCAAAACCAAAAATCCAAAAATCCAAGTCCAGAAATCCAAATCCAAATCAAATCAAATATTCAAACCAACCACTTAGTGTCACATCCTATGAGTTGCTTAATCCTCATCCTAAATCAAAATCATCTTAGCTCCACCCTTCGACTAAGCATTGTCTAGGGAAGCTTGTACTTGTCTTTGTAAGCCTCATCATCTTGATCAAGAGATTGGCATACACTTACAAGGATCCCATCTTCCAAAGATCGCAAGTCTATCCTAGGTTGACAATCCCATCCACTTTGATCATACACCAGGAAGTTGTGACTCATTCCGACATTTAGTAATCTCCACCATCCTAAATCCAATCAACATCCAAAACATCCTTTAGTTCATCCAAGTTCATCCTAAAATCTTGTGTCCATCCTTAGGTTTTCATAGGCTTGACCTATCCACCATCCTTAAGTTTCCTTAGAAGCATCTCACATTCATCCATCACTGCATCTTCATCTTTAGATCTGCATTTCATGCCTTCGAGACACAAGCCATGAAGAGAAATATTATGGATCACAACCTAGCCACTAGATCATCCAATCCCAATGATCCTAATAGCGCAATGGTGACCTACGATCCACAACCCCTACAAGTCAAGAATGTGTGGGAAGATCCAAGTGAGACACCTACTTCATTTTCCATGGAAGCATTCATGAGCCATTTGAGACATGCACAAATGGTATCATAAACCAAAATCATCTTGCCATTTTGGCAAACTACGTACAAGAGATTACTCCCATTCCACCACACCTCCAACCCTTCAGTCCCTCAAAATCCATACACACCCCTATTGATGCCTATTCCCCCATTTTCCAACAAATCTATGACCCCAACTTACAAATTATACCCCAGGTAGCCTCACCTATCCCCCATCTCTTGCACACAAGTTCCACAAACCCCACAGTGGAAACAATGACAAAATCCACTCCCTTTTCTGTCATGGGCACACCACCCCCATCTGCAACATCTCAAACCGCCAGTCAGGCACAGAGTTCTGCACAAACACAACCTCCACCTTCCATGCAAACCTCTACATAAATAGTGCCTCCACCTTTTGTGGGCCAAGCCTCCTCATCAACACCATTATTTCAGGGGGCAACACAGCTATTTTCCTCCTCTAGACAACAAGCTTCCACATCAGCAAGCCTTCACCCAAACATTCATTCCACCTATCACTCAACAAGCTGCTACACATGTTCCTCTTCCACCTTTTATCGCCAACACACAAGCCCAACAAGATGCTTTCACAAAAGGGATGCCATTCATGGGATCTCAAAACCCACCATCTAAATCACAAAATCCCACCATCACTTCCACATCCTCCACTTCCCAACCCACAACTAGAACAGGCTCTTCTTGGGGGCTCAACCAAGCACAAATGCACGCCCTAGGAATACAAATCCAATCACACATATCCATTCCCATAAACCCACAAGAATTCTTCCCTCACACAGCACAACAACCACCACCACTGCCTCCTCCAGCTACATCCTTTCCCATGTATACTAACTACTTATCCATACCACTTGTCGCTTCTCAAGTCGTACCACCACCACAACAATAGAGTTCCTCTCATATCACCAACTACCTCGCATAACCGCCCCCTACCACTAGCTTCCAAGCAATCATTCTAACACTCAACAATGCAAGAATGCACCCCACTTACATTGGCCAAACACAATGCCCATCCCACCAACAATCCACCCCATTTTGCCAACCTCCTCTACACCAACAATACTTCCCTGCGCAGCAACAACATCCCCTCTTGCCCCCACAACATCAACCAACACCATATCTTGCACAACAATACACCCATGTACCTCAACAAAAATATATTTCTTAGCAATGATCACCCCAAAATCCATTCCAATCCACCTATATAGTTGGGCAATCTCCCTATCCAATCTAGCAATATCCCCTAGAGAACCATCCATATTCACCAGTACCATCAGATCCCTTCCTCGTGGGAGTACCCACTCCAACGCCTATCAATGCAGAATGAGAAGAAATGAAGAATGCTCTCAAGGAGCTTAGAGTTGAAATAGAAAGAGGTTTGTCCCTATCCTTTTGACAGATCTATCACAACAATCCCCTTCCCCAAGCACTTCAAGACTCCTAAGTTTAACAAATATCAAGGGAAGGGAGATCCAGTTAGCCACGTCAAAGAATTTTACATGTCATGCCAAGAGGTGGCCTACAATGATAAATTCCTCATGCGTCTCTTCCCCAAGAGCTTGGGAGGAACTGCCATTGAGTGGTTCTATAAAATACCCTATGGGTAGATCACAACATTTGCATAACTCTCTGAGAAGTTCACTGCACAATACGCCCATAATATTAAAAATGAGCTATCCATGTTAGACCTATGCAACTTGAAACAAAAGGGAGGTGAGAGGCTGGCTGATTACTTGCAAAGATGGAAAAACCTCACCACGAGGTTATCATATCAATTGCCAGAGAAATATCTCACTAAGATCTTCATCAACAACCTACATCCCAAGTTATCGCATTTCATGAGAATGAATTGCATACAAACCTATCAGGACATCAAGGGAAAAGGGATAGATATCAAAGGAGGCCTCGTGGATGAAGACACCATTAGGCATTACAAAGAAAACTCACTTGACAAACCCAATAATGACAAGCCTTGTTACTAGAATAAGAACAAAAATGTTGTCACAGATGGGGCCATAGACACCAAACATGTCCAAATTATTGTCACTGACCCTGCACCACCTACTCTTGCATATTAGCAACAACCACCAATCAACCAACACCCTATGCAATATTATCAAAACCTAGCAAACCAAGCAAACACCATATCAGTCACCCAAGGTTAAAACAAGGCTCAAGTCAAGAACAATCAAAGACGTACCTTCACATACCTCGGTGAACCATTGGACATAATCTTCCAATGAATGGATAAATCTAGCCTGATTATCTACCCCAAAATCCAACCATTAGATGATACAACCCCCAAGCCAACATGGTATAAAGAAAATGAGTATTGTGACTATTACCGTGTTAAAGGACAGGCCACCATCAAGTGCATGAAACTGAAGCACTATATCCAAGATCTCATTGATAGGAAAGAGATCCAAGTGGACACACCTGCCCAACCTTCGCCTAATGCCAATTTGCAAATCTACCAGAATGTGTTTCCCCAACATAACTCTGAGAATAACATAACCAATGCTAATCCACCACCCTAGAACCCAAGCAAAGGCAAACAAGGAGACCATGTTGATAGAAAAGAATATAATGTTGCCCACATCAATTATGACAAGTTTTTTGGATGCATATCCCAAGTTGAACCCACTATGAATGTCATCCATGTTAAAGGAGAAGATAGTCAGTGTGCAGTCACCACACATAGAGGTCAGATATATGTTGTTGGTGCTAGTCCAATACCCACTCATAATGCATAGTACAACCTTTTGGAACACCTTGGGAACACACCTACCCAAATCTCCATCTTTGACCTTTTCCTCACCTCACCCATCCATCAAGAGATCCTCAACATAGCACTCCAAGAAGGACGTGTCCCCATAGATATAAATACCATCTAGTTTGAGAACCTCATGGGGAACCTATCCACATCATGTGCCCTTTCCTTCAAGCCTTCTGACATACCATTGGTCGAGCCTGACAACAATCTCCCCCTCTGCATTGTCGTCATGGTCAAATACTTTTCCATCAAAAGGGTCATGATAGATAATGGCTCAACCCTAAACTTGTGCACCTTAAAGATGTCATCACTATAAAATCCTATGATAACTTGGAGCGTACCTCATAAGGTATTTTTTTTTTCGATCAAGCTAGGCCCAACAATTCAAGAGATAGTCTGTCACATTGTTGATCTAGACCTTCCATACAACATCCTCCCCGACCGACCATGGATTCATTCCATCAAAGCCATCCCATCCACTTATCACCAATGCCTAAAATTTCCGCATCAAGGCACTGAAATCACCATCCATGCAAATCCTCAATCCTTTACATACTATTGTACGTTGGAAGCCTCATTCCCCCACTACACCCACTATCTTAGAATTGACATTGGCACTTTCCTTGCCAGCTCATCTCAATCCCACTGTAATCCAGAGACAATCCTAGCCTCCACCCTCTCTTCTGTCAAGATTCATGGGCTATGGTGAGTACAACCTAAATGATTCCTTTGTAGTAGGGGCCTTACCACTTGATCCACATACTCAAGGGTGCCTGAGCCACCAAAGAAAACTCCCTCAAACAAATTCTGAAATCAAGAAATTGGGGCCATCCACATTCATCTCCCATGGAATCATAAACAATCAAGAGATGGACCCTGATATGAACATGTGGTTATACAAAGATCCCCCACCTCCTAACACTGCGCTCCTTGGATACTTCAAGGACAAGTACCCAAAATCACACAAATGGTGCACAAAGTAATGGAACTATCAAGGCAGTGGTCTAGAACCAGAAGAAGGTGGCAACAAAGATCAAATAGAAGCCTCAAAAAATCCAAAACATTGAGGCCTTGGCTTTAATAGTTGTCACCTGCATATACAAGGACCCAATTCCACAAATGGGGGCATGAATTCGCCCAACGTTACCCTTTTGAACATCTAAGACGACCTTGTGGAAATCGAAGACATCCATGAAGAGGAAGAAAAGAAATCCTATGACAATATTTTCAACAATGAAACCTTCTTGGACAAATTTATCCTTCATCAACTCACCATAAACCTCATCGAACTTCCCCTCATCCATCCCGAACTCATAAACTGGGACCAACCAAGTGTAACACACATTGATGAGTTCCAAAACAAAGAAGAGCTCCTAAGGTTAATTGGAGCATCTGGTCAATAGCAAGACTGGGGGAAAGAATCAGCCTATGTCTACAAGCTTGACCCCAAGGGAGACTTTGGGGATGAGGAAGTCTTTAGCTGCAAAAATAAAAATAAAAGATAAAAGAACAAGTCCTTTTGTGAAAACCCCTCTAAGGCACATTTTGACTCTAAAAAAGAAAAAATAAAGGGCGTATCTTCTGGTGAAAACCTCTCTAAGGTGCTAGAAGATGAAGACTTGCCTCTTCCTCCTGTCTATGACTAAAGGCCAAAGTACTCTTCCATCCTCATTGAAGACACCAAGCCAGTCAACTTAGAAACTGAAGAATGCCCAAGGATCACATACATTGCAGCATCCCTGATCAAAGGTGACCAAGTGGCTTTTACAACACTTCTCCAAGAAGCTACAATCAATTTTGCATGGTCATATGCTCACATGCTTGGGCTTGATCCAAATCTAGTTGTCCATCATCTTGCAGTGGACCCAAATGAAAAACCAGTCAAGAAAAAGCTACACAAAATGCATCCAAAGGTAGCCCCACTGGTCAAAGAAGAACTTGAGAAGCTACTACAAGCAAAGATCATCCGAGCCATTAACTATTCAGAGTGGATATCAAACATGGTTCCAATCACTAAGCCATTAGGAGAAATCAAGATCTGTACATATTTTAGAGACTTAAACAAAGCATGTCCAAAGGATGATTTCCCCCTACCAAACATTGACATGATTTTTGACCTCATAGCTAGTCATGAAATGTTATCACTCATGGATGGCTTCTTAGGATACAACTAGATCCATATAGAAGAAGAAGACCAACACAAGACAAAATTCACCATGCCATGGAGCACCTTTTGTTACAATATGACGTCATTTGGGCTAAAGAATGCAGGGGCTACATATCATAGAGAAATGACAACAATCTTTCATGACATGATCCACAAAATTCTTGAGGACTATGTGGATGATATCCTTGCCAAATTAAAAACATAGTTGGAAAACCTTGACATCCTTGAGCATGTGTTGATCGACCGCCTACATCACTATGGCTTAAAGCTAAATCCCAAGAAGTGTGTCTTCGATGTCACATCAGGAAATTTGTTGGGCTTCATTATATCATGGCACAGTATTGAGATTGACCCTAAGAAATTTAAAGCCATAACAGACATGCCTCCAACCCGAACACTCAAGCAACTCAAAAGACTACAAGGAAAATTGCAATCAGTCCATATATTTATATCACAACTAGCAGTCAAGTGTCAACCCTTCATGCATCTACTCTGTAAGGACACCAGCTTCAAATGGGATCCAATCTATCAAAGAAGTTTTGAGAATCTCAAAGAATATTTGGCTAACTCTCCCATCCTTGTACCACCAATCCCTGAATGCCCTCTCATCATATACATCTAAAGAACCACTACAACACTAGGGGCACTAGCACAACTTGATGATAAGGGAAAAGAAAGATCCATCTACTACATTAGTTGAACACTTATCAGCTATAAGCTCAACTAATCACCAATGGAAAAGGCATGCCTTGCAGTGGTCTTTTCCACTCAAAAGCTTTGACATTATATGCTAAGTCACACCATCAAACTCATCTCCAAGGTAGACCCGCTAAAGTACCTACTATCAAAGACAACACTAACGGGCCAAATGGCAAAAATGGTCATGCTACTAAGCAAGTTTGATATCCAATACATAGACTAGAAAGAAATAAAAGGGAAAGTCATAGCCGATCAACTAGCTAAAGCACCCCTGGTAGATGCATATCCATTTATTATGGAATTTCCTGATGAACATATTTGCATGATCGATGAATAGCCAATATGGAAGCTATACTTTGATGGATCCTACACATCACATGGATCGGGAGCAGGAATCCTCTTTGTCACCCCTCAAGGTGACTATATCCTTAAATCATTCAAATTAGGATTCCCTTGCACCAAAAACATTACAAAATATGAGGCACACATCGCAGGCCTCAAAATAGCTATCCAATGGAACATCACAGAACTACAAGTGTTTAGAGATACACAGTGGATCATCAAGCAGGTCCTAGATGAATTTCAAATAAAGGACGACAAGCTTCCACCCTACAAAGATTTGGTGGATAGATTGAAAGAGAACTTCTTGAGTCTAAGTTCACACAAATACCTAGGCTATAAAAAAAAGTTGTCGATGCAATGGCAACCATCGGGTCCTTACTGGAGATCCCTTGAGATTCAATGCAGTATGAATTCTTAGTCAAGCAGCTACATACACTTGCTTATGAGAACATTGATTTTGAAATGATGTACATCTTGGTTGGTCCTCAGTCCCCATGGTACAATGACATTCACACTTATCTAAAGAATGGTATCATATCCCCCCACCTCACAAACACCCAACACTAGAACCTTATTCACAGAGCTTCCTGCTACACTCTTGTAGCCAACACCCTATATCGTTGTGGATATCACAACATCCTCTCTTGGTGTTTAGACTCAAACAAGGTCGTCTTGACTTTACAAGAGGTTCATGCTAGAATTTATGGTGCCCACACAAGTGGCATGGTCCTAGAAAAGTAGTTTCTCATATTTGGGTATTATTGGCCAATAATGGAGCATGATGCATGTGAATTTGTAAAGAAATGTCTACCATGTCAACAACATGTCAATCAGATTCATGCTCTAGCACAAGACTTGCAACTCATTGTGCCACCATGGCCCTTTTCATGTTGGGGCTTTTACCTCATTGGTTTGATCAATCCCCTTTCCTCAGATGGACACAAGTATATCATAACTTCCACTGAATATTTCACAAAGTGGATTGAAGCAATTTCACTCATCCTAACTACAGGCATTAGGATATCCAAGTTCATCCTCTACCATATCATTTATCGCTTTGGCATTCCTTCCACCATCTTCATAGATCATAGCACACCCTTTTAAAAATAGCATGTGGATGATCTATGTGCCAGACTCCACATCCATTACCATTTTTGCATCCCATACTTCCCCCAAGGAAATGGCCAAGCTGAGGAAACCAATAAAACCATCCTCAAAATCCTCAAAAAGGTTGTCAATAATTTTGGTCATGACTGGCACCTCCAAATCAATCCCTTTGTCTGAGCCTATCGCACTTCCTTCTGCACTCGTATAAGAACCACCCCATAATCCCTTGTATATGGTGATGAAGTTTTCTTACCAATCGAGGTCAAGCTACCTTCATTACATGTGTCCATGAAGAACTATACCACCAATGAAGACTATCGTGTCGCATGCCTCACATAGCTAGACCTATTAGATGAGAAGAGGCAATGAGCATATGATCACCTAGTTGTATACCAGAACTACCTTAAAAGGAGCTATAACAAAAAGGTCCACCCTAGATAGTTCCAAGTGGGTGACATGGTCCTAAAAGAAAATAAAAAAGTACAAGCACATCGAGAGAAGAAAGGCAAGTTTGAACCTACTTGGTTGGGTCCTTATATTGTCATAGCATGCTTTGGCTTAGGAGCCTATCAGTTATCAACACCAGAAGGGGAGCCCCTGAATGATCCTATCAATATCATACATCTGAATCGATTCTATGCTTTAACAATCTCTCATGATCCAAAAATCCATTAAAATTGAAAAAATCCAGAAAAAAGATGAAAAAAGTAAAGAGAAATAATCATCCAACGGTGAAAACTTGGCAATTCAAGTACCTTGGACAAGTATGTTGGTGAAAACTTGGAAAAAGGTGCTATACATAGTAGAATGGGCCATTATCTATCAAAATCCCATCCCCCCATCCCCTTTATCCACTCATCATCACTTCCCCTCCATATCCCCACCACCAACCCAAATTCCCAAGGTGTTCTATCCTCAAGCATATGCAAAAAAGACATGTGTTCCTATCCCACATCTTCAGCTTCCTATATATTCCTTGTATAGCGAGATCCCCCTATCTCAATCCCTCATCTTTTTGTACATATCCACTGTATATCTCCCCATCCCCTTTGTACTATATTGTTATGTCTCATTGTACATATGTTCATCCGTCCTGCAAAAAATTTGATCTAATCACTTGTCTCACCCAGCCTTGTACTTCAAAAACATCTTTTGTCAACTATCCTTGATGACATGATTATCCTCAATTCATCATTTTCCAAACACAACACAACATTTGCCTTATCAAACAGGTCCTTGCAGGATGCATCCTTCCTCATGTCTGACCTAATCTCCCTCATCAATCAAACAAACAATCTCTCTCCTTGGCAAAGGATGTCTTGTGGATTTATCACTTTGATCTTGGATTTGGTCCTTTGGATCTTGTTTATCTTTTGCGGCTTCTTGTTGTTCCTCTCCTCACAGTCACCATGATCCTTTATATCATGGTGCACTGTGAATGAGGGAAATCTGGAGCAAGGTCTTTTGATCATTTTGTTTATGCCTATGAGTCAGTTGGATATGACCCTTGCATGTTCCACATGTGATCTCTTGGGTTACATGGTGCACTTGGGAAATGTCATTTGTTTGTGGGTTCTCTTGCATCATTTCTACCATACCTCCTCTTGGATTCATGTGTCATGATGGGGCAACCCCTGTGTGTCTTTTTGTGTTACTGCTCTGCAACGCTAGTGACATTGCCTTGTGTTCCTAGTAACCTTGGCGGGTCTCTACTATTGCTATATCAAACTAGGTTGTGCTTTCCACAGTAACACAATGAAATCCCCAAGTCTCATTAGTTGCATATAGATTCATCATGCATTCATGTATCTTTTCATTCTTGCATCTTTTCTCATGGTCGAACTTCTATTTTATCCCATTTCCCCTCTTCTTCCTCCCCTTTCCTTCCTGCTTGGGTCCTTTTCGAGAAAATTCCACAAAGCTTTGTCTTTGCATTATTTTCTTGAGGGGAGACAACCTCTTACTATCGTTTCTTTGGCACAACATGTAAACCTTGTCTAGGGCATCTTATTTTCTTGTCTTTGACACAATGCCACTTGCAGTGTCGCATCAAAGAGGGGCAAAATGTAGACACCTAAAAATCAAACTTATTTATTAAATTTATTTTAATTAATAAAAGTCTTGATGATGTCATCATTATTTAATTAATTATTATTTTCATTATCCCCTCCCCTTTTAATTAAATTCATTTAATTAAAGAACCTTTATAAAAAATATTCAAATCTAATTTAAATATCCCTCCTGTCGAATTTATTAAATCATTTTAATAAATTTTCTCAACTAAAGCCCTTTTCAATAAATTAAATATTTATTTAATTCCCTTAACCCTACTATTCTTCTAGAAACTTCTAAATCCTATCCCCTTACCCTAATCACTCCCTAACCCTGCTTAAGGGGTGATTCCTAACCCTATTAGCCTTAATGGCTTCCCCTTCCCCAAAAAGTCAAATGTCATTAATGAGTCTTACACCCTCATTAATGACCTTTTAAACCCTCATTAATGGCTCTTACAACCATCTTAATGGAAACCCATCCCCTTTCTTCCACTCTTGTTCCCTTCACTCTTCCCGAGTGTTTATCGCACATGTGTGAGCAACCTTGGTCCATTCAACCATGAATGCCCATCCTTATCACTTTGACCCTAAACCCTAACCCTTTTTCCTAAACCCTAACCCTTCTGCCTAACCCAAGTCCAACCACAAAATCTATAAATAGAGCCTCCTCTATGAGAAAATCATCATCAATCTATTGCATTGTTATTATGCTCTTTTATTTCTAGGATCTCATTAGCATATTTAGGATTGTTAGCTTATGTTCTTCATGTTCAAATCTAAATCATCATATCCATGCTAAAGGTTAAATGAATCTTAATGTTCTTGCATCCTTTCGTAGTTTAGATACTCTCAGAATCCATTGTTTGCAAGTGAGTTCCTCATACTAGCCTCTTGCAGCCATTTTGGATCTCTTAGAGATTGCATTTGCATTTGAGGATCACTCTCATTGTGTTTAGAGAGCACATCCACATTATCCTAGAATGATCAAATCAAATGGGGCTTGGGTGCTCCCGTTTTGGCACAATCAGAGGTGGGGTGTTTTGAACTTCTTGTCATATGATTGCATGCTAGATTAAAAATAACATTTTCCTTGTCTACGCATGCTCCCGACAGGACCAGGTTCATCCATATCCACACCCCTAAATTTGTGTTTATCAAAGGTTTTGAAAGTGTAGTTTATGATTTCCATGGTTCTTGGTGTTAATGTCGAGGTTTTCTAATAAAATATTGATGCCCTAGTCAGGCAGATTGTGTATCTTTTATCTGTTTTTGCTAGAACAGTTATATGATCTCTATGAAACAAGAAAAGGTTGATTGGTTCTAATGATAAACTTGTGGATGTATGTTGTTTCAAACCTACACTAACTCTTGGAATGCAAATTGGTGTTTGGAAGTTAAAGATTCTCGTGGTTGCCTTGCAAAGTGGCCTAATTAGGCCTAGGTTGAACAACTATAGTCATGTTTTGAGTCAAGTGTTCCCAAGGAGTTTGTTGATCATCATGCATATGTTTTGAGTTCTTAAAAGGGTATCTTGAAATGTTGTTTTATATTAGAGTTCTTCCCTATAGCAGGAGTTGTGTCTTGTTATGTTTAAATGAAGGGCTAATAGGCATTAGGGTATTCTATGTGAGAAGTATGACAGTAGAAGAAAACAGAGTTTTTGAGGGTGTTAAGGGTGTGTAGATGTTGTGTTGAATGGGTCTAAAGTGTTCCTAAAGATATTTGAGTTTGGTAAGCCACGAGGCCATAAAATTGGTGTTTGTAACCTATGAACCTTAAGGGTTATTATGGAGAGAAGTGTAGGGTGATATGATGCAGTTAAGGAAGGAGATACCTACAATAGATCAGTCCAACATCACAACCAAAATAAACACACAAAAAATAATAGCCAATATAGAAAAGAAAAGAAATATCAACGTTTGATTATTATTAGAAAATTAGTTACAACTGATTTGCGACATACAGTCTTACATGCCTAATTATGATAAAAAAAATCCCTTCAAATCCTAGCCAAACTAAGACCAAACAATCTTATGAAAAACACCTTATCCCTTAGGAATAAGTCCATAAGCTTATTTAGCCAATACAACCATCGGTTGGCTCAGAAAATATCACATTTCCTAAGAATAGAGAAAATGCAATACAAAAAATAGGTCGGCTCCCAAATCCCAAGGAACAACCCCCAATGAATAAAATAAGAGATTTGATCATGGAAAAAAGTTGGCCTCAAATGTAATAATGAGATGACACAAACACAATAAAAAATTTAATTTAGTAGATCAGAAAATCGACCGATTAACACCAAGACTGACCGTAAAATGAAGAATAGGATAATCTTGCAAAGAATGTGCAATAACTCTTGCGTGATGACTCCAAATGAGGTACGATCATAGGATGAGGCTCAAGAAAAATCCATAAACACACTGAAGAAACTGTAACTCATAAAAATAAGTACAGATCAACTGCAATTAGAATACTAGACTGATCAACATGAAACTAAACATATTTTTGGTTAACACATTTGGATCTTTGTTACAATTAGCTTCATTAACCAATGAAGACACAGCTTCCCATGTTAATGTGCGACCTAAATGATGACATTGTTCAATCCATACCATCATCCAATCTTGATTGTTTGCAATAAACAAATGTATTGCATCCCACTCTTGAGCAGCTGTATAAAAAATAAATAGATGACTTACAACCGATTAATTTTGAAGATTAAGAATTAATTAATAGGTACAATAACATCTTATAATTTATTACCTCTCACTTTCCTCATTCTACCTTTCCCCACCAAGTACTCCCCTTTGAATTTTCTAATGGTGTCGAGATCCCAAATGCGATCTATATGGATCTTTGCTGCAAGCTTAGGAAGATATTCAGTAACGTACACCATAGTATAGTATACCATATATCCCTCCACCATATAACTCTCGGGACGTGCTCTTTGCCGAACCAAAGCCTTCAAAAATTTCAAGTGCCTCTCAACTATCCACATTGACCAAGTGTGTATGTGTCCACACAATTCAATCTCCTCAACTTGGTGTATGAGGTAGTGTTCTTGTGCATTGAAAAAGGTTGAAGGTAGAAACTTTTGCATTTCACACATTAGATGAGGAATTCCTCTCTTCCAATATTTTATATCTTCTTTATGGACTTCTTTAAATGACAACCACCTACAAGACATTCAAGACACAAAAATATATAAACACTAGACTTTACAATATATTACATAACAAGAAAAACAAATTGCGAATAAAATAAATATATACAACAAACTGAATAGATATCATTGCTTACCTCATGTATTTTCCAAGATCATATATCACTTGTTTGATGTTATTGTCGAAGTTCTCTGGGAGAGATAGGGGTAGCACGTACTACAAAAATTATAAAAATAATCATGTCATTCTTTTCTCACATAATACAATGAGAAGTACATGCAGTTTACAAATATATAGTAAATACAAAAGAACATGACTTACCTTGATGAAGGTATTCCAATCATGCATTTTCAGCCCTGGCCCAAATTCACTTTTTTTTGATATGGTATTGCTTATGTTCGCAGCAAATCCTGTGGGAAATCAATTTTTTTGTATGACTTCTTTTATGGCATCACTTTGTTGTTCTGTTAATAACCAAGGAAGGGAACTTATATTAATTTGTTCTCCATTTCTATTTGATTCAATGAAATTTTTCATTGCATAATTAGATTCATGAATGTCGCTACAAATTTTGACAATTTTTTCTATCACGCCTTCCATCCAATATCTTCCACAATGTCTCCGTTACATTCTTTCCAATATGCATAGTATCAAACCAATGCACAATTTGTAGCTGCTCGTAGTAGGGCAACCTACTAAATTTTCTAGGATAACTTTTTAGTCCCTTTGGAAGGTGCTCAGTAGCATTGCCTTGACGACATTCACGATCATCAATCACATAATCAGAAAACAAAATACAATATAAATATACAAATTCCAAACATAAACCATTAGGTATAATGGTAGTACCTTGACGATTAATTCTATTATATTCCAACTTACATATGCGAGGTGTCATTCTCCGTGGCATAGATGTAGTCTCTTCTTTTCCATTGAAAATATATTTTTTGGTAATTCGATACTGATTTTTGTGGAGAAAGTGTCTATGCTCATCAAACACCTGCTTTCCTAAACTTTTTGAATGATGAGATTTCATCTTTGGACCACAAACTAGACATGCAAATTTTCTCTTTGTTTGAAGACCTACAAGATAATGATACAATTGGATTAAATATGTTAATTTTTATATTTAGAATTATCATGTGCAACTTGAATTCACCATAACATACTAGAAAAATGTGTTAGCCCTAGGTCATCATGTATTGTCCATACAAGCATTTTATGGAATTGAAATTGTCTGTGTCATATTGGTCTAGAGATGTCATACATAGTGACACCATTCCATAACTCCAACAACTCATCGATAAGAGGCTCAATATATACATTCATAGCTTTAACTTTGTATTTACCTAGTTGAATGAACAACAACATTACATAATTATTGTGACCATTTTACTACAAGATTTATAATTACATGTAGATAACTATTAAATGATCAAATACCTAGAACAATCATTGCCAACATAATGTGCTCCCTCTTTATTGACATCCATGGAGGAATGTTATTGTTGATGACAAAAATAGGCCAAACAGAGTAAACAAATCTTAGCTCTCCAAATGGATTAACACCGTCCACTGCCAATGAAAACTTCAGCTTTTAAGGTTCTTCGATAAAGTGTGGCCACTATTCCTCCATGTCCTTAAATGAAGAACCATCCACAAGCATTCAAATAATGTCATCTCGACTCCTATTGCATGCATGGTAATCCATAAATTGTGTCAAGCTACTACACCTGAAAATATTTGCAAACGTGGTATAATGGGGATGTAACAAAGAACCTTGTGAGGCACCTTTTTTGTTATTTGATCTATTCGATATCTACTCATATGACATTTAGGGCATTCCGTTACAAATTCATGTTCTTTATGATAAATAATATGATCATTGGGATAGACATCTATTGCTTGATAATCTATTCCAATATCTTTCATAGTGGCACATAATTCTTGGTATGAGCAAGGGAGAATATTCGATGGTGGTAACAAAAACTCACCTATCAATCTATAGAAAAAAATATAAATTGTTAATATTAACAATATTTATGGTACATGTTTCACCTTTTAATTACTATAATGACGTATATGACATACCTTAGCCAACGTGACATTGTTATGTTGGATAAACCATTCATAACCTTCAAGTTTAACAACAACAATACAACAGAGATAAGAGTTGTTTGGGAGCCTTCATAAAGGGTCGTGTTTGCCTTCTCAACTGGAGGTATATCATGGATGACATCAACATCATCCTGATCATCATCATCAGTTTCACCAGTACCAAATGTGTCATGGATCAATGTATTAGTGCCATCATCTTCAAATGTGTTATCTAGCGCATGATCGTCATCTTCCATGGGATCATAATCTTTAGCTTCAATATTCGCACCTCCATGATCCTCCACTTCCAAAGCCATATTCTCCATATTTGCACCTCCATGGTCCATATCACATACTCCCATAGGGAGGTCGACCTATATAAAAATAATGAACATAAATAAACCATGATAATGATCTCATCATCAACTGTATTTCATATATATATTAATTGTTAAATAAATATAATGAAAAACTTACCAATTGATGATAATCAAACCCCCCTTCAATGTGACCATTATCCCTACAATGTCTCTTAGTTATTTTGATTAGCAATCTTCTAGTGTTTAAGCCCTTACAAATATTGCAGGGACAATAACATTTTCCATCACCTTTTCTTTTCAAGTTAGACCACAATCTATTGATTGTATCCCCATTATGTGCTTCACTTGGATTGTCGGACATGATTCTTCTTCACTTAGATTATCTATAACCTAATTATATATAGAAATTGAAAAGTTAGTTATGAAATGATGTTTTAGTATAGTATACCAAATTGAAACACTTATGTTATTGTAGTCTTCCACCTCAAACTCTTTCCTATTGTGGCAAGAAAGAAAGATATTCAAATACTATAGTAGTTTGTAAATCAAAATCAAATATCATATATATTATACACAAAATATATCAAAAGTGCATCAAATTTGACCAAGCACTATTGGGAGTTAGACCCAGCAACAAATGAACTTGTGATGATTTTCACAATAATACATTTATTGTAGGGTAAGGTCTTAGTAGTGCTTAGGAAAATCTACATGGTGAAGGTTGTATATGTTGTATATGTTGTGTGTGTGTGTGTGTGCATGTGCATAAAAAAGGGGGCCTTTATCTTTGATCTTAAAATGATAAATATGCCTATCTAACACTTTTTAAGGGTGCAAGGAAAAACAAATGGAGGCAACTTGACACCACAAATGGAGGCAAGTTGTTGATTGAGGGTGTAGGGAACAACACCCATCAGTACTTTTATCGAATTGTAAATTTCAATTTTCAACCATTCTGTGAATATAGAACATGGATGTAATCTCAGAAAATAACAAAATGTAGACACGACAGATTACTTATTTTTTTATTCTACATTACTTACTATTTGAGTGCACGTTCCACCTGCAACTTGAACAAGTCTTGTTTGATGCTTCAATTTTGTGTTGACTGTCCTGTAGAAGTACACATTTTTGTATTTACCCAATATGTTATTCAAAAAAAATAATAGAATAAAATACTTGTTGAGAAAGATCATCATAGGAGTATCAAAAACTTGAGATCCAAAGGTAACTCAACATTGTAAGACTCTTACATTCAACCTTCATCTCATGCACATAAACAAATATCTTTATTGTATTGGGTATTGGCCATGGTCAGATGATATATCTTGATTATGAGGGACAATAATATGTGAATGAGAATTTAGCTTTTGATGTTAAAAGAAGCAGATTTATGTATGGGAGTATAAATTAAGAAGGGAGGGGTGGGTTAACATGGATTTTATTTATTTCTTGTTTAATAATTGGTTTAGAAAAAGGGAAATTATATGTTTAAACCACTCTACACCAAAGCCCAATCAATGGAGCATGATAAGGATGAGAGTCCATCTGATAGGATTATATGGCATATGAAAATGAACATTGATCAGAATAATTGTTGGTCTTCCATTGTGAGATCAGATTCCTTAGGAATGCTTGACTCATCCCAATGCATGATTTCATTGGCAGCATTCTTAAATACAAGACCCTCAGCTTAGCTCTGTAATCTCATATAAAAAAATTTAAGGCTATTGGTCTTAAATCTCTATTTTAGCAATGTTCTTTCCAGTTATAGTTAGTTTGACAATGAATGGTTGGTTCATTTTTTTGAAGTTCTCTATGCCATGATCATTTATGTCATGAAAATATTTATCTATGTTCGACACAACATTCTATATATAATCCAGTCCATTTGTGATGGCTCTTTGTGTCTGTCTTGTCCAGTGGCTACCATTGCTAGAGTAGGCCTTGTGAGTGGCAATATGTACATAAAAGCCTGAGAACATTTTGCATCTCTTCCATATTCAAGGAATGAGCTAGATTTTTATTTTCAAAATCAAACTTCTAAGTGATGTAGCTCTAACATGTGTGTGCTATGATTTCCTCAAAACACTCCTCCATTTGCTAATCCTTGCAAAGGAACAAGAGAATCATTTTCCATCTCTTTTTTTTTTGTATTAAATATAATATAAATGAAGTACAAGAGGCAGAATTACATCCAAAGACCCTTAGGTCACTATCCCAAAATGTAGCATATATTTGAAGGTTATACAAAATACATCCTATGCAGTTGTCCTATAGAAAAATAACATATACATTCAAAGCTATACATCACCAAAATACAGAATGATACATATAGGTGCTATACATAACCAAAATACAGAAGGATGCATATAGTAGTATGTCTTAAAGTTACGAATTTCACTGTATTTCTCCCATTTCCACTGTCCTAGTGGGGGTGACACTTTTGAAAGCTCTTCATTTGATCTATTTTGTTTTTCTTGGTTGTGGTTTGGAGCTTTATTTTTTTGTAATGTCCCCTATTGGGACTTCATTTTCCCTTGAATTTCTTTTAACAAATTATGTTTGAATGCAAGGTCTTCTAGGAGAAGGGAGATTACATTGGGGAATTACTTCACCCCTACATATCGGAGGTCATTCAAGACCAGTAACTCTTGGGACAAGAGTTTCATTGCTGGTGGGGAGTATGGTGCAAGGGCACCAAGGATCAACAAGAAATCTATAAAGACGTTCAAGACATTGAAGACACCTAATGAGGATCAAAGGGAAAAGGAGGTCAAAGGGATTCTAAAAGATGTAAATCACATTAATTATCATGTGTTGGCACCTATAATGTTTTAATGCCATGAAACGACATTCAAATGTATGGACTTCAATTATAAATTTGTAAGGGTCATTTGGATGTAATATGGACCATCAGTGTCCAAGGGTGTCTTAGGGTAGTTAGGATTATAGGAATGAAGAAATTAAGTCTCCTAGGTGTTTCAAAACCTTTGGAGTTCTTAAAATTCCTATTAATAAGGTTTTTAAAGCATTTTCATAGTTTAATTTTTCAAATATTTAAAATACAATGGCTAGTAGCCATTTAGGAGGGAAGTTAGGATTTTGATATCTAAACACTCAACTAATCCCTCTAACCAATTAGGAGAGGTTGGGGAAGTTGAGATTATGATTCCTATTTGTAATCAAAACCCTTAGTATGGGTATGGTAGACCTAGTGTGTACGGGCTGAACAAAGAATAACAAAGAAAGTTACATTTATCTGCAATATTGGTGTTGAATTTGTATTTCATTTATATGAGATCTTTGTAGAAGTGTTAGAGATGCATTAGGAGTTTTTTTAATCCATTTTCAATCTCTACTACTTAAAATATATCTTGTTTGAAGAGCTTACACGTCTGACATTGATTCGTAGTCTGGATTAATAGACTTTTCTGGTAACAGTCTGAGTTTTCTTTGAAGATGCAATCATTCCATGAACTCTAAGGGCCTAGACTTCATGGTATGAATAAATATAACATGTATGATAACCTTTTAACTTATTAAATGTAGGAACAAGTGCAAATTTAACTGATCTTCACGAGACAGTGAAGGAAACCTAGTGAATTTGCTAGGTATAGTACAACAGTGGGAGTTTGTTCTGAAGGGCATGGTATTTTTATGATCCAAATAGTCTTACCATGTTGTATGGATGGTGAATCAATCAGCAATTGGTTTTGAAAGTGTCTCCATAAATAAAGATTAGGAAATTCTTCTTCTAAAGAATGAAAAAAAAATACATGCAAATATTGAATAAAAAACATACATAGATGATGACATGTCTGAACATGACAAAGAACTAATAACCAAATCATTTATTTATTGGTTTAATGAATCAAATATAATCAAAGATTTTGATACAACTAATATTGGAATTTTTCCATCGAAAGGCTTTAAGCCTCTAGGTATTTTTCAAGACACTTATTTAGAAGAGATGAACATCTAAACTCTATTCTATGGATCTCCTCAGCCAATTGATGTTACAAAGAAATTATCATACCAAATAAAAGGGGATCTCATACATAAAAATAATAAATTTTCAATGCACATAACAAATGTTTTCTTTAAAGCAATTAAAACCATTATTCAACAAATACCTTTGTTTGCATGGATTTGCATAAGAAAAGTTGAGTTAAAAGGTAGAAAGCTAGTTGTTAAGGATGTGCACGCTCCTATGTAAATCTGGAGAAAATACTAAGATGTTCATTGGGCTTTAGATCTTTGAGAAGTATTTGCATATCTCTAGATTATTTAGAGAACATAACAAATAACATATTTGTAATGATAAGACAATAGGGACCTCCAACCTTTTTTGTAACATTGACAAGTGAAGAACATTTTTGGGAGCCTTTATGCAAGGCCTATTACGTATATCTAATAGGCCCAAGAAGTCAAGTATTTTGACAATATAGAGGATAGAGACCTAGAATTTGAAATTAGAAAAAAAACCATTACTTTGTAGTCGCTACCTCTACTATAGGGTCAATGCATTTTGAATAATGCTGCTAAAAAATGATCAACTCTTAAGCTATTTTTTTGTCACAAAATTTCAAAATCGAGGAAATGAACATGTACATTTTATGTTATGGATAAAAGATGCACCTATCTATAGGAAGTGCATGAACATTGAAATTGAAAATTTTGTGGACAAATGCATCACATGTGATTCTTCATTGCTTGATGCAAATCTTATCAAAATACAAACTTATCATAATACAAAAACCTATAAAAAAAACAAAAAAAACTTCTAGTTATTGATTTTGTTTTCTATTGCCTCCAATAAGAAGAACAACAATATTAGAGCCCTTGCCAAATCCAAATTCTACAATGAAAGACAATGAAAGAGACTTCTTCAAACAATTCAGAACCAAAAAATGCACAATAGAAGATACATTGGACTATTTCTTTGATGAGTTCAAATTAGATGAAGCAAATTATATTGTAATGCTACAATCAACATTGTCACGAAAAATTGTAATGCTAAAAATATATCTAGCTGATATATGGATAAATGCATTTGCAAAACACATGTTGACTTTATTGTATGAAAATATAGACACACAATTTATCCAAGATGCATATGTTGTTGCATATTACTACAACTTGTAATGATTAAACAAGACAAAATGATGTTTATTGTATTTCACCAATTGTGAAAACAATGCACTTATGCTTATGATGAAAAAACACAATTCATAAGGAAGCTAGGTAATGTATTTCTTAACTATCAACAAATGTCTAACTCCCAAGAAGTGTACATGGTTCTCTCTTTTTCTTTATGTATTATCTTCAAGGAAAACTAGTTTCATCAACACCACACCATCAAAGAGTAGAATTTCCATGTTGAAAAGTCCAAAGCTATTAGGAAAAGAACAAGATAATTTTGAAAACATGATGTTTTCTTCTAAAATAGAAAATATATATTCAATGATTAGAAGCTTTTCAGGAACTGTCACTAGCTGAATATATAACTTTTCATAAGCATGCCCTAATTTAGGCACTTAGTGCATAAATTATTTCATTCTTTCAATGTGATAGGCGAGAACAAGTAAACTTTACATATAATGAAAGAATGAAATCTTTTTTTTTTCTTTTACCATTTAGTTAATCAAAACTTTTCATAAGCATGCCCTAATTTAGGCGCTCAACACCTAAATTATTTCATTATTTCAATGTGATAGGGGAGAACAAGTAAACTTTTGCATTCATCCCATGTCAGATAATGGGATGAATGTGAAAGTTTACTTATTCTCACCTATCACATTGAAAGAAACGGACTCAATGCAACTAGGAGGAGAAGCCCAAAATAACGGTGAAAAAGGGGAAGCCAAAGCATTGAGAGTATGGATGATTGCAATGCTAAGTTTTGGGGGCTCAATAATCACATACCTCAAAATCTATCAAGGGTCTAAAACTGTCTTCGTCAATCACTTCATCCCGCTCCTAAAACTCTCTTCAAGGGCAATCAAAATAAAAATGATTTGGTCATTTCACTTTTTTTTCATGTATACCCTGAAACTATCAAAATTCTGATGGTCTATTTAAAACCCATCGGAATTCTGACACCATCGGGGACTATTACAAAAAAAACCCAAATTCATAATAAAAAAATTATCCGTCAGAAATTTTCATCAAAATTTGGCCCCAAATGTAGTAGTGACTCTACCCAAAACCCTGACTCTAACCCTAACTCCACTTCCTAACCCAAGCCCTTAGGAAAATCCTATTAATACTCCTCCTTCCATGAGAAAATAATTAGCTTAGTTCATAAAAATCATTCATGCATTTTTATCATGCTCATTTATATCTAGATCATCTTAGCATTTAGCATAATTAATAGATTTCATTATCTTTTATGCTTTCTAACTCATCCTAGAATAGCTTAATGGATTAACCTTGTTTATTATTAATCTTTTCTAATCATTTATGCATCACATCACACTTCATTTGGTTTAAAATCCACCTTAGCATAAGCATTTTTAGCTTGATCTACATTCTAGCTTCATTAGGCTCCTTTAGGCTCTAGGGGAAAATCAGGTGTTCTATACCTGATTTTGTGCCACTATGGGGTTATCATGGTCCCTATTTGATGCTAATCCTTCCTAATTTACATTAGGGACATGATCCATGTGTTTTGAGAGCACACCCACATCCCTAAATCAAGATAAAATCGAACGGTGACAGGGTGTTCCCGTTGAGCTCTATCTGAAGTGTCTTTGCAAATTGCTTTTACAATATGCTAGGAATATGATGTTAGGCTACTATTTGAATGTTTACGCTTGTTCCAAATAGGTTAGGTTTTCTCTAATCATAGGTATCAACAAGGATAACATATTGGGTAGCTTCTTGTATAAAGGTTTTATGTTGGTATTAAGACAATTCGAGGGAGAAGTATTGTTCATGTAAGTAGGTATAAATTTATTGATATCAAAGGGGATCAAGACCAATAATATTGCACATGAATTCAGTTTGAGGGACACCAAAGGTAGGGACTGGTAATTTTTTCACTAAGAACTCACAGTGTGTTACATTATTGGGTATGTCAAGTAAATATCCAATTGTTTCCATGGTATTTGCTTCTTTGTTGTAGACTCTTAGAATCTACCCAAAGATAATGTTGTTAGAGTACTTAAAATTTGTTTTGTATTAGTTTCTAGATTCAATTTTGTATATTTTTTAGTCATCAACGTTTCAGATCATACTACATGATCCATCATGAGGATGCCAGAGAGAAAAAGGAATAAGATGGTAGATTGCAAATCTAGCAAACAATAAAAAGAAGAGGAGGGAGAAAGGAAGGAATGAGAGAGAAGAGATGTGCACAAATATCAATCTAGGATGTTAAAGACTAAAAATTTACACAATTGAATCTAGAAACTGATACAGACTATTGGTATGGATTGTGGAAATCTAATAGATTTGATACTTAAAAATTATCTTCCATTTACTTTATAGGCATCATATTTTCATCCTTTTTCATATATGTTAGAATTATTTAGAACAATAGAGAGGGGGGTGAATCAGTTGTTCTCAGGTCTAGATGTACCAATTGAACTTTCTAGCACTTCAACAATCTCATATCTAATCACCAACTCAACTCGGTCTCTAAAGTATATATCAAAAACATATAACATGCAGTCCACTATCCAAATGTAAATAACTTGCAGAATATAACAACATTCACATCAAAACATTCACACAAGTATAACACAAGAATTATAGTGAAAACCCAACTTGGGAAAAACCACTTTGTAACATGCTACTAATATTTCACTCTTCTAAAGTGAGCTTTGTGAAAAGCCAACCCTGTTAAAGGTTTACAAACACACTGCTAGGTGTGACCCTATTAAAGGATTTAAACACTCTGTCAAAAGTGACCTGGTTAAAGGATTTAAGTGCATTCCATTAGAAGGCCACCTTGATTAAAGGATTTATACAATGACTGTTAGGTCAACCTTGATTAAAGGATTTGGACTGATACAATTGTTAGAAATTAATATTAGTTTCTGATCTGAAAAACATACAACTCACTTTGCAAATATAGATCCTCTTCGCACATATATGTTGATTTACTGACTATTCTTGATTTCCATATCCATCACTGATCTGCTCAGAATTCGCTTCAAGAAATCACAACTCTTCTCAACTTCAGCCTTCTACTTAGACTTATCAGTCAATAACATCAACAACTCCAGCTCCTTACTGTAACCTCACAATTAGGTTTTCCTTTATACCTCTTTGGTTAGGTAGATCCATCTTTTGCCACTTAATCTCCTCCATGGATCTTAGGTGTAGGTTAGATTCATCGAATCCTTCCATCATTTAAGTTCTTCATCCTTCCTTCTAGATACATCTTCAAACTTCGCATTGAATCCATAATAAAATGATTTACCATGCATTAAATTCTCCATACAATTCATTAATAAAGTCAACATGATTTACATATCCCAAGAATTCAACTATGTCAGTTGGGAATCTCAATTCTTTCTCCAAATGTAAATTGCTGACACTCAGGCAATACTGTGTTCTTCTCCTCAGTCATCACTTTGTAACTCGGTCATCTCTACAAACTATCTTCCTCAGCTAACATTGTCTTTGCTCGGTAATTTCCTATCGCTCAGCATAAACTAATTTTTGGTCCACACTAAATTTACTCAGCATATACTGGTGCTCTGTCGACACTAACATCACTTGGCTTAAACTAGATTTCTTCACTTTTGCTCAGTTAAGCCTACTTCTTCTATCTTTCTTCTTACTTAGATAAATAATACATTATCTTATCAATGTGCCAACTAATCAAGTACCCATTGAAGTATCAAATAACTCAACCTTTCCTTAGGTTCTCTTGTTATCTCCTTTCCCTAATCCTTTTCATCAATCAATAGATATGGTACTCTCCTAGATAGAAATTTTCTTACTAGTTAAGGTTTGACATCAATGACAATACAACAATTGTTTCAATTGCAGTTTCCAACAATCTCCCTCTTTGGCATTGATGGCAACACCACATGAATAACACATGATTTACCAACCAATCCAAAAACTTTTTATATGCATCAGAAAGTTTTATAATGTCCTTAGCTTCATTCTTATTCATAAAAACTTTGCCTTGCCTGACCGTTCGCACAATTACTCCCTCTGAATCTCTTCAGTCAACCAACTGTCATTGGATCATATCTCTGTGTTTTCATTTGAATCTCTCCCTCTTTGACAATAATGCCAAAGAAGTATCTATCACTTACATCTTCCACATGTAGATGTCTTCTTGTCAATTCAGTATACAATATTTATCTCTCTATCATCTTGCTTATGATTGATTATCAGCTTTTTTGTGCTTCTCACAACTCTAGGAAACTCCTAAAGTGTGACCTTTTCCGCATCAATTTGTCAGATATTTTGTGTAGCACATTTGATGCAATGCTCCTAGTTGACTAGGCAGCCTCAATTAGGGGAATCACCCCTAGTTTACCTCTAAGATATTCATGAGCATCCTTAGGTAAATATTTTGTGAATATGTCTACTATTTGTTCCTTTGTATTCGCATATTCCATTCTCACTTCTTTATCTTGTACCAGTTCTCTCATTAGTCTTTGTGTGCATCGCTGGATTCTTTGATATCTTGATAGCACTTGTGTTATCACAGAAAATAACAATCAGCTCAGTGATTTCCTCTTTAATTCATTTCAACAATTGCTTGATCCATACCAAATTTGAACAATTCACTCCAGCTACTACATACTAAGCTTCTGTTGTAGATTGGGAAATGTAGTTTTGTTTCTTGCTTGTCCAAGAGACTAATCTATTTCCTAGAAAGAATGCTCCACCAATTGTACTTTTCCTATCATCAACATTTCCTACCCCTTCTACATCAGTGTAAACTCTCAGTTCAAATTTATCGTTCTTCTTGTAGTACAATCCATAATCTTATGTCCCTTTTAGATATCTCACTATTCTCTTCACTGCCATCATATGATTTTCCTTAGGATTGGCAAAAAATCTTGCCACAATCCCAACTACTAGGGCTATATCCGATCTGTTGTGGATAACATATTGTAGCTTTGTGATCATGGATCTATACAGGGTTTGATTCACTTCAGCAGTATCATCATTTTTAGATAGTTTTTGTCCAGTAGCCATAGGAGTACTTACTGGTCTAGAATCCTCCATACCAAAATTTTTCAGTATCTCTTTAGCATAGTTAGATTGAGTAATAAACACACCTTTCTCCATCTGATAAACTTGTAATCCAACAAATAACTTTATCTCACCAAACATAGACATTTCAAACTCAGTTTGCATCTTATTTGAAAATTTATGACATAGGGCATCTTGTCCACCAAATATGATATCATCAACAAAAATTTCAGCTAAAAAAATCCCTTTACCTTCTTCAGCTTTCATATACAAATTGTTCTTGTCATTTGTTCTTGAAAATCCAATCTTCGTCAAATAATTGTGTACCCTCTCATACCATACTTTCGGGGCTTGTTTCAATCTGCACAGCGCCTTGTTTAATTCACAAACCATATTTTTCTTGTTTGGGTCAAAAAATCCTTCAGGGTGTTCAATGTATACTTCTTCTTCTAATATACCATTTAGAAATGCAGATTTGACATCCATCTTATATGCTTTGAAATCTTTGTATGAAGCATATGCAAGTAGAGTTCACACTCCTTCTAATCTTGCTACAGGGGAAAATGTTTCCCCATAGTCTATTCCTTCTTGTGCATAACCCTTGCATACCAATCTTGCATTGTTTATTGTGACTTGTCCATGTTCATTAAGCTTATTTGTGAATACCCATTTTGTTCCAATAACATTCTTGTCTTCTGGTCTCGGTACCAGAGTCTAGGTATCATTCTTTATTATCTGATCTATTTATTCATTCATAGCTTGTATCCAGTCATCATTCTCTAAAGCATCTTTTATAGTTTTAGGCTCAAACTCACATAGTAAACATGTAGGGTCTTTCAACTTACTTCTTGTCAAGACTCCAGATTCCTTATCTTTAATGATTTGCTTAGGCTTATGATGTCTTCTTACATACTGTGCCAATGTAGGTTTAGATTTCTTTTCTCCTTGATCTTCAAGTTCATCATGAAAATTATCAGTTTCTTCTTCTGATTCTCGGTAGCATCATCCTAATGCTCAACATTGCTTACTCGTGAATCTTCATCTAGTGTAAGTATGTTACTTGCCTCTCCTTCTTCCATGTACACAAAAGATCTATAATCTTTAGGTTCTTATTTTCCTTCTAGTTCATTCTTTTCTGCATATTCATCAACTCTCACATTTTCACTTTCCACAACTTTGTTAGTGTTAGAATTCAAACACTTATAAGCTTTTCTCTTAGTGGAATAACCTAGGAATATGCCTTCATCACTTTTTGTATCAAATTTTCCATTGCTATTGTCTTTTAGTATATAGAATTTACTCCCAAAGATTCTAAAATATTTCACATTAGGTGCATATCCATACCATAACTCATAAGGTGTAGCATTTGTACCTTTCTTGATTTGTTCTTGGTTTAAGGTATAAACAGTTGTACTTACAGCTTCTCTCTAGTATTTTTGTGCAACATTCTTCTCAATAATCAGTATTCTTGCAAAATCGATAATTGACCTATTCCTTCTCTTTGATATGCCATTATGTGGAGATGTTCTTGGTGCAGACATCTGTCTCTTGATTCCTCTATCATTATAGAATAGATTGAACTCATTTGATATAAACTCTCCACCTCGGTTAGATCTCAGACATTTCAGGCTTCTACCTATTTCTTTTTTCAACTTTTGCCAAATACCACTTAAACAACTGAAATGCATAAAATTTTTCTTTCAAAAATATTACAGTCATCATCCTAGTGTAGTCATCAACAAACAGAATAAAGTACTTATCACCACAATAACTTTGTACATCCATAGGTCCACATAGGTCAATATGAACCAATTCCAAAATATTTTCAGAAGTAAATGTCTTGCTCTTAAAACTAGACTTTGTCATTTTTCCCAACTGCCTCTGTTTACACATCACATTATCAAGTTTCTTCAATCTTGAAAAACCTCTAACTTTCTTCTTTTTACAGATATTTAGTAGATTGTCAAAATTTACATGACACTACCTCTTATGCCATAACCATACATCATCAAATTGTTCAAACAAACATGTTTCTTCATATAGGTCTAGATAGAACAAGTTACCTCTAGTCTGTTCTCCACTTCCAATTAGTTCACCAGTGGCATCAAATATTTTAGCCTTTTTGTGATGAAACTCCACTCAGTAACCAGTACTGTTCAATTGTGCAACACTTTGAAAATTGTAGTTAATACCTTCAACCCAATAGGCATTTTCACATGTGATCTTATTAGTCAACTTAATTGATCATTTACCTCTCACAAGACAAGGTGCATCATTACCAAACTTAACACTTCTACCTTTGTGATGATCTAGGGTTTCAAATTTACTTTTATCACCAGTCATGTGACATGAGAAACCACTATCAATAATCTATTTATCACCTTTACTCACATGAGAAATAAGTACAATTTTCTCATCTTCATCAGAATCATCTTTCATAGCAACATAAACTACTTCAATATCACAATTATCAATGTCACTTTCAGTTTCCTCTTTAGCAATATAACATGATTTCTTACCTTTGTCCTTGTAGTCTTTGTACCTTCAATGATCTATGTTATTTCTCTTATCCTTGTACTTACTTTCTCTTTCCTCATCCTTGTTAGTCCTATCAGGACATCTTGCTGAAATATGGCCAACTTTATTACATGAAAAATAGATTATAGGAAGTTTACCTTTATATTTTCCTTTTCCTCTTTTTAATCTTCTAGCCATGAGTGCCTCGAGATCATCTAGTTCCTCATCAGAAGTTTCACTATCGTTGTCACTATCACTATCACTTTTCACACATTTTTCTTTTTCTCTCTTAGACTTATGCAAAACCATTTGTGACTTGAATGCAGATTCAACATTAGGAACAATGTAGTTATCATAGTTAAATAGCTCAAAAGCAATAAGCTTACCAACAAGACTTTCCAGAGTTAGAACATTACCAGGGTTACATCTCGATTCTTGAATTGCAGAAATTCTGATAGTATAGATAGGAAGAAAAGTTCTCAATACCTTACCAATAACAGTCTCATCATCAATGATTCCATTAGCTCCGCTAATAGCATTTACTATCTCCTTAATTCTATCACGGTAATGAGCAATATTTTCACCTTCTTGCATTTTCATTTCTTCAAACTTACCTCTCAAGCTTTCAGCTTTTACTCTTAGTACATTTGTATCACCACCATAGATAGTTTCAAGAGTATCCCACATTTTATTTGCAGTAGTGCAGTCTTTAATGTGTTCAAATTCAGGATAGCTTAAGGCAGATGCAATCTCCAACATTTCTTGATTGTGTTCTTGTTTTGATTTCATCTCCTTGGTAGTCAAAGGTGCAGCAGGTAGAACATAGTCATGTTCCACATAGTACTTCACTAAATCACCAATACTAGCTAGATGTAATTTCATCAGACTCTATCATGCAAGGAAGTTCTCTTTCTTCAACTTTAGTACCACCTTTAAAATTTTCTCTATAAGCACCAACAAATCTGATACCAATTGTTAGAATTATTTAGAACAACAGAGAGGGGGGTGAATCAGTTGTTCTCAGGTCCAGATGTACCAACTAAAATTTCTAGCACTTCAACAATCTCATATCTAATCACCAACTCAACTCAGTCTCTAAACTATATATCAGAAACATATAACATGCAGTCCACTGTCCAAATGTAAATAACTTGCAGAATATAACAACATTCACATCAAAACATTCACACAAGTATAAGACCAGAATTATAGTGGAAACCCAACTTGGGAAACCACTTTGTAACATGCTACTGATATTTCACTCTTCTAAAGTGAGCTCTATGAAAAGCCAACCCTGTTAAAGGTTTACAAACACACTGCTAGGTGTGACCTATTAAAGGATTTAAACACTCTGTCAAAAGTGACCTGGTTAAAGGATTTAAGTACATTCCATTAGAATGCCACCTTGATTAAAGGATTTATACAATGAATGTTCTAGGTCAACCTTGATTAAAGGATTTAGACTGATACAATGGTTAGAAAGTAATAGTAGTTTCTGATCTAAAAATCATACAACTCACTTTGCAAATAAAGATCCTCTTCACACATATATGTTGATTTACTGATTGAGCTTCATTTTCATCTCCATCACTGATCTGCTCTAAATTCGCTTCAAGCAATCACAACTCTTCTCAACTTCAGCCTTCTATTTAGATTTATCAATCAATAATATCAACTCCATCTCCTTACTGTAATCTCATAATTAGGTTTTCCTTTATACCTCTTTGATTAGGTAGATCCATCTTTTGTGGCTTAATCTCCTCCGTAGATCTGAGGTTTTGGTTAGATTCATCGAATCCTTCCATTATTTAAGTTCTTCATCCTTCCTTCTAGATATATCTTCAAACTTCTCATTGAATTCATAATAAAATGATATACCATGCATTAAATTCTCCATACAATTCATTAATAAAGTCAACATGATTTACATATCCCAAGAATTCAACTATGTCGGTTGGGAATCTCAATTCTTTCTCCAAATGTAAATTACTGACACTCGGTCAATACTATGTTCTTCTCCTTGGTCATCACTACGTAACTCGGTCATCTCTACAAACTGTCTTCCTCTGCTAACATTGTCTCTGCTCGGTAATTTCTTGTCGCTCTGCATAAACTAATGTTCGGTCAACACTAAATTTACTCAGCATATACTGGTGCTTGGTCGACACTAACATCACTCAGCTTAAACTAGATTTCTTCACTTTTTCTCGGTTAAGCCTACTTCTTCAATCTTTCTTCTTACTTAGATAAACAATATATTATCTTATCAATGTGCCAACTAACTTAGATAAACAATATATTATCTTATCAATGTGCCAACTAATCAAGTACCCATTGAAGTATCAAATAACTCAACCTTTCCTTAGGTTCTCCTGTTATCTCCTTGCCCTAATCCTTTTCATCAATCAATAGATATGGTACTCTCCTAGATAGCAATTGTCTTACCAATTAAGGTTTGACATCAATGACAATACACCAATTATTTCAATTGCAGTTTCCAACAATATATTCATCATTGACCTACCCAATAATTATCTCAGAAGCTCCATAAACATGAATATGGTTGATCTTACATTGTATTGTTGCTTGGAGACCAGTGACAAAGGCTTCATATTCTACCATATTGTTGGTACATGATAAATTTAGCTTGTACTTTGGTATGGCATCCCTTTATTGTGTGATAAGTTGGATACTTGAGCTAGATCCATGTTAGGTATAAGATCCATTAAAATAGAGCTTCTATTGTGTGGATGTTTCCATTGTGAAAACTGACTCATTGGAAAAATTTGATAAAATTGGACAATCGGCTTGAATTGGAGCATCAACAAGTTATTGAACTTTAATTTTCTATTTGATAGCTTTCTTATCAATATATAATCTATGTTGCACTCTCTAAGAATCATTACCCACTCAGCTAATCTCCCTATAAGTGCTTCTTTGTTGAGGAGATACTTAAGAGAATCAATCTTTGTTATTACCATCCTCGTATGATTAAGCATGTAATGTCTAATATTTTGGGAGGAAAAGAGAATAATAAATCATACTTGTTCTATCATTATATTTTTCAATGCATACCATAAAAGCATTCTACTAAAATATAATATATGGATATTTCCTTTCCTTCTTCATCATGTTGGGCTATGTGGTAGATAGATATAAAAAAATGAGTAGTTTTACTTCAACGTGAGTTAGAAATATTAGAGGGGAGAGTGAATAGTCCTTGAGTAGTTGAAATTCCTATTGACATCAAGATCGGTCCATTTGAAAGGATTTCTCTTGTGGATTAGATGTTGGAATGGATGACACTTATCTAGGAGTTGGGTAATGAATCTATAGATTGATTGTGATTTTCTTGTAAGTTCTTTAATCAACTTATGCTGGCATGTAGAATCATTTCTATGATGGCTTTGACTTTAGCTAGATCTACCTAAACCGTCGATGAAAAATAATAAATATTGGGAGCTTTCTTGGCATAACCCCAAAGACACATTTCTTGGGATTTAGTCTTACCTCGTATTGCTTAGTCAATCAAAGATTATTGCTAGGATGACTAGATGACCATCTCTAAAACTGATTTAGATAACAAGTCATCTGCATAATCTTCCATTAAAGTATCCATGATGTCATGAAATATTATTGTCATTACTCTTTGATATGTTGTCCCTACATTTTTTAGACTTAAGGGAATGACATTCCAATAGTAGGTTCCCCAAGGACAAGTGAATGTTATCTTGTGTGTATCCTCAAGTGTTATTTTTATCTAGTTATATCTAAAGAATCCATCCATGAGTGATAACATCTCATGCCAAGTTGTTAGGGCAATGATCATTTCTATGTTGGGTAATGGGAATTCATCTTTTGGATGTGCCTTGTTCAAGTCTCTAAAGTTTATGTAAATATTTATGCCCACAATCAGCTAAGTGACTAGGAAAAGATTAGATATCCATTTTGCATAGTCAATTGGTTAGATAAAATATGCATTAAGTAACTTTATAAGTTCTACTTTGACTAGTAGGCAATTTTTGGATGCATTTCCCTTAGCTTTTGTTTTATTAGTTTTTCTCCTAGGTAGAGAGGTAGATGATGGAGCACTTATTCAGGATCTAGCCTTGGCATGTTTGCACATGACCATGCAAAGTTGATTTTTCTTAAGGTGAAAAATTATGTGAAATCTGCTTTCTCTTCTGGTGTGAGGGTTAGTGCAAAGTGGACTGTGTTTTGATTTTTGTCATCTATTAAATTGACTTCATGTGAACATTATGCTAAAAGAGGGCATAATTTTTTAACTTGTGGGGATTGGGTCCCAAGATTTCATCCTCTAGTGCCTTAGAGAGGATTTCACCATTGGACATATCTTTTCGTTTTACTTTTTCCTATTTAGAAGCCACCTTTTAGTTTTCATGCTAGGACCACCAAAATGAATGAAAAATAAATATGAAAGAGATATAGAATATAAGAGTAACAATGAAGTTCAAATTCTAAGCCTAACCTACACAACCAATCTAGAGAGATATAAAATTAATACAAAATAATAAATAAAATACAAACCAATAAAATGACATTCATTTCATATGTAGCCTCCATTTGTAACATGTTGAACCTAACTACCAAAAATATTAATAATTAGCAAACAATTCATATGAAATAAACTTTCATATAACCCATATCAATAGAAAGAAACTACTTTCCTTTTCACATTAATATGATAATTGTAAAAGCTCATTGAACCAACTTCCAAGTAAAAGATAATATACTATACTTACTTAACTACCTTCACATAACAATGGATTATCTAACAATATCAATCAACATTTAATTTGAAAAGAAGGTAACTAAATTAAAGAATTAACTAACATTACTTGAAATCAAAGAACCTAGAAATGTGGTAGTGTTTGATCTTTTTACTTTTCTACTATTGATCCTAGTTTTCATTGAGGAGAGAGAGAGAGAGAGAGAGAGAGAGAGAGAGAGAACATCATTAGAGGTTTTACTTCTCAACCATTGACGTTTTGGTCTCCCACGCAACTTCTTTCCAAAATTGGTTTGACCCTACATGAGATGTGCAGAAACAAGATCCAGTCTTTATTGTCATCCGAGTCTTGGTGTTTAGAACCCACAACTAGCTTAGTCGATAATGCCTTATAGACTTATGCGCTTATGAGAATAACCTTCCTGACTAGAAGTGCACTATTGGTTCAAGTAATTGGTGGTTACTACACCATTGCATAACACCAGCTTGTCCAAGGTTTCCATTTGCAAGCATTGTACTTTGTGTTTTCAGTATCACTACCATACTCATATAGTGAGTCCAAATGACTCTTTTAGTCTTCCTCGACCTTAATAGGATTGTTTCCAGGTAATATGGCATAAACAATGTTTCATTGACTTAGGGATATTATGCATACATTCCTATTCTACTAAGATGTCCCCATTCAACCCTTACCTATTACTTTTGATTAAGGAGTTTGGCTTAGTAAGCATCTTATACCTTTCTATAAATTAGGGACAACTTATAGCTATGATGTTTACGGGCTTCCCAAGGATACTAATAACATTGCAACAATTTCTATTATTTTGCTTCATTGCATGTAAAATCTTTATTAGCTTTGAATAATTTAAGACCTTACTAAATTAATAAGAATATCTACAAACTAATTTAATATTGTTATTCGTTTAGATCTCCCTTAATCTATTCACTCATGAAGGATTCAAACTATGAATTGAATTATTGATAAAATTGTTTGAACAACTATATAGGTTAACACACTGAATTTCTCTATCTGTTTACGGTATTCAAGTAATTTGATTCTTAAAATACTTCTTAATTATTTTCTTCTAATAGAAGATTAATATGAATTGATCTATAAAGTAAGTGTTGGTGCCTTCAAAAATTGAAAGAATTTGAAGTGGCCATATTGAAAGCTAATAATTTGACGTTCAGTGACTATCATGCAAAATGGATCTTAGCATATATTTATCTCCTATCATTAAGTATAACTACCAGTTTACAACCCTTTCTAGTCAGGTTTGATTGGTTTTTGAAGCACCTAATTTGAGGCTCTGCAAAGGTTGACTTTATGCACTTTTCCAGATTAATCTAAGTGGCCTACTTTGAAGGCCTGCATTTCACAATAAATTGATTGTCATGATAAAAGAGCCATTGCCCCATATTGTAAACATGAAAGTAAGCTTCTATGTCCATTTTGAGGCCTCAATGAATTCATTTGACCTGTATGCCAAGTCGAAACCAAACTCAATTTATTGATATTTACTGGGTGCACAGTACAAAAGTTGTCAGGTCATCTTTGAGGATTGATAACAGTTGATCTGTCAGACATCAAGACAACCCAGTTGTTGCCTTGTATTGCCTATTTGTAAGTGAAGTTGCAAGCACACTTCCAGATTTTCAGGAGTTCATTTGATGAGTTTTCCAAGCCCAGTCCAAATGCGTTTTATTCAGCTTTGCAGTCTACCTAATGTTGTGTCTTCCAGAAAGCCAACTTTGAATGCTGATATTTTGGTATTGGGTGAGTTTTGTGCCAAAATGATTAGTTCCTTGTGTTGCTTGCATGTAAATGATACCCCATCATCAGTTGCAAGATTTTAGGGCAAAGATTGCTATTTTTGCCAAGTCCAAATGAACGGCAGTTTCTTGTACTCTGACATGTTTAGATGCAGTTAAAACGAACTATGGGACTTTGACAGTTAATTTCTCTCACCCCTGGGAACGTCATGCAGAACTGATTTACAGGGTGATTCTGGGTACATCAGTCTATGTGTTTGCCGAATGCTAGGGCCTCACAGTATGTTTTGGTCAATCTTTGCAAGCAGTTCTGGGAGCTACTTCCTTGTTTGAAAGGTTGAAAATCAGGTTTTAATGATCAAATGTTGCACAATTTCAAATCCAGATGCATGAGGAGAGTTCTTCAGATTATTTCTTAGGCTCAGTTGAATCAGAACAAAAAACAATTAGCAGGACCCACATGTGGACCCGACTTGCCTCATCAAGTAGCAGCTCCTTGAAACTGGATATTAATATTTTATTATTTATATCATTTTGATTTAAATAATAATATAAATACATTCATGGCATAGATACTTCCAGCATAAAGGGCGTTCGAACAAGTGCATGAGCATCGATCAAAGCATGACGCTGGGGGACCTTACCAGATACTATAAAAGGATATGCTCTATCGGGTAAGGCACACATCTTGTTTGGCAAAAACGCCTCAATGAAATGTGGATTGTTGAAGCTTTTTCAGAGACTTGCAAACAAATACATTAGGCAGTGATAAATTCTGGGATAAATGCACTCTTCCAAAGTGAAGGGCTCATGCACACGGTGTTTTGACAATACTAATCAAATTCCAAATTCCACAATGGTTGCCAACATTCTTCATCTGGGTGTACGTGATTAAAAAGCTATGAACAGAGGATGGAAATCCTTCAGAGCAGGAAATACACACAATGAATTTGGTGCATCAGCTTTAGGAACTTTCAGTGAATAGAAACGACAGGTTTAGTGCTGTTAACAACCAGTCCCAGAATCCTTCTCGCCTGTATAAATATGGGAGCTCGATGCAGGTTGTGGACGGCTCAGGGCAGCGATAAATTTGAAACCACAAACACTGTATGCAAACGATGGAAGAAGCAGTAGCAGGGCACGTAAGAATACACAGAGTGCCTTTGAAGATTTGTCATTTCATAAAATGCAATGTTTGCAGGTTACAAACAACTCACCTCTGCAAGGAAGCTTCCAAGGCGGTGAATTGTTTACAAATGCCTCAAAGGAATGTGGTCTCTGTAGATAGTGTGATCGCAGATTATGTACAAACCAGATTTGTTGATAAGACTTTGGAAACTTTCAAGTAATTGCAGTGGGCGGCTGTAAAGCCAAGCCCCGCATCCTTTGCCAGCGTCCGACCTGCCTGCACCAAATTGGGGACCTTGGAACGGGTGTGGACGGTGATCAAAGCATGATCGTGAACAATAGTTGGAAACACTCTGGATTGCAAAATGTTGAAGCACGGGCAAGGCACGTTGGCTGCTATGTCAAATCCCTCAAAAAATATGTGATCTCATGGAATGCTTTGATTTCATTGCAGGAGAGGAAAAAATAAGTTTGTTAAAAGGGCATTAGGAGCCTTCAAGCAACTGCACTTGGCGGTTGGAAAGCCAGTTTCAATGGCCTTTGGAAGTATCCTCACTATTTGTGTGTGGCCACGGCAACACGGAGGCTCGAAATAGGGTACAAGCGCCCATAGTTATCATGGGACATGTGAACTGCTTTTGGGAAGAACGGTTCAATGAAAAATGTGGAGTCACTGGCAACATACAAAGTTATTTACAGAATTAATTGTTGTTTACGTTCGGTTACGTTCGGTTCGATCGAACAGATGAAAGTGTCAAGTATATAATGAGATTCAACATTGGAGGCATTATTGTGGCACGAGAATTTTTCAAACGGGGATTTTTTCTCTCTATGAGGAAGATAGAGATAAGTTAGTTTGAAAATTTTGAGGTTTGAAGAGGAGCAATTGTGAATTCATGTTTTAAACTCAAGGTGAAATGCAATTGTGAAATATTTATTTTCGTCTAGGTGAATATTTGGTAGAGAAAAATTAAAAGTCGGAATGAATGGAGGGAGAGTAAATGTTACAATTTACAAAATTGGTGGGAAATGAAAAAATAAGTTTAAAGTGTCAGGATGAATTATTTTCACTTAAATGTGAAGTATTTTTATAAGAGCGGAAAGTAACTTATTCAAAAAATGGAGGTGAAGATGTTTTTTTTGGAATGTTTTTTATTATTGGAAAAACAAGTTTTGAAGGGGCTCTAAAACTTTGTACATTAGAAATGAGGGGAAAAAAGAACCCCACAAAGATAAATTGTTGCCACGAATAAAACGCTTACAGTCTAGTAGCCCAAAACTAACTAACGAACAACCTAGAAAAGATAGACCAACAAAGCACCAACTACCTTATAAGTCCAACAACCGACAGTCAAGAAATGAGACAAACAAAGCCCAAATTGTCTAACCCAGATTGACATCTTATAGAAAGATTTCGAAGAAGGGTTAAAATTTGGGTGCTAGGGTTTGACCATCAATAGGAAGTGATTCTCCCATGTGAAAAAATGCTCGCACAGAATGATCTTTCCATCCTCCACATTATCAAATTCAACTATAAAGATGCCCTTAGCCATAGGAAAAATATGAACTAAGTCTGAAATAGTGGGTTCTCAATGCTTAGAAATCCAAGCATGGAGCCTTGGGAGACTAGCCTAATATCCCCTAAACCGACAAATGATCGCATTGGAAGAAAGGTCAGAGGCACATTGATCAATCTCTGTAACTGTCTACAAATCTAGACCAAGAGCAATAGAACGACAAATAGGAAATGGCATGGTTTCAACATGCTTCAATTTAGAGACAAGGCAAACCCCTTGCCCCCACCATTAGCCAGACAATCCGCATAAGAAGCCCCAGGAGCCACAAAGGTCTTCTCGGGCATCTTCAATGCAGCCTGAGCGACATCACATGAAGCTTTCCCAATTAACGAACCAACCTATCCCAGACCCTTAGGCGGAGAAGGAAAATGTTTTGTCATAGAAGTGGCAGCCACCCCCAATACAGGGGATCCAAGCCCACCACCCAAAGATAACACCTTGGACGGAGTAGAGGAAGGGAGGGGAGATATAGACCAAAAAAGAGGTGTGGGTTCAGAACTGGATACATCCCAAATATCAGCCCCCACACTACAAGAGCCAACATCCACCACAACAAAGAGACCCACAACGACCACACTAGGAACAAAGGTCTCGTCAGTAGGAGCAGATAGTGGTTTGATGCCCTAAGCAAGATTCAAAATTCTAGTGGGAACTGAGAGGTGTTATTTATTCTGATATAATAAATTCATTTAGTTTTTTTGGAATGTTAAAAGGAATATGGGCTTGTTATTTTGGTGCATGTTGAAGTTTGTTTTCTAATAATGGGGCTTTGTGAAAAATTTACATAAAATGTGTTAAAGGGGGATTTCAATTTTTACAAAGTGTTTCAGAGGTAAAATATGCAGATGAAAATAAAGGGGCAAGCATGAGTATTTTTATATTCATATGAATATGCTACAACAAATGTGAAGGTGGCAGGAGATTGATATTTTTGGTAAGATGAAAATAAGTTTATAAAAATTGTTGGGCATGCTAATGCAAAGTAAAATCATGCTGGGTAAAATGATTTCACAAAGGTAGCAAAAAAACATGAAAAGTATTTTACAAAGAGAGGAATCATTTTTGCCTAGGGGTAAAATACTTTTACAAAGAAGTGAAATATTTGCATATATGAAGTGATTATAAATAGATTATATAGTGGGAAGTATTTTACTCAAGGGATGAGCACAAGTGGAAGAGTATTTTACTAGTGAAGGTAAAATGTAGTTATCTAATTATTATTTATTCCTAATTAAATGTTCTCTGAAGATGCAAGTCATTTTATCATCATGAAGTATTTTTCAAAGAGGGGAATGTTGTTTCAAGAATGGTATGTGAATTTGTAATGTGAATGGTATGTGAATTTGTAATGTAATGATTAGGTGAAGAGATTCCGCCTAAGTGTGTTGATTGGGTGAACAAGAAATAAAAAGACAAGTGAAAATATTTCCACACAATATAATGAAATCATTTTCACATAGAAGACAAAGTGGTTGGAAAAAGATAAAAAAATAGATTTTGTTTTAAGATGCAAATATTTCTAGTTTGGAGAGATTAAAGTGACTAAGTGCAGTCCAAAGGAAAATTAGATATTTTTAGAATGAGAGATAAAAGATATTCCACAAATCAAATTTAAAGGGGACACTTGTAATTGGTTGAACAAATCTAGAGTTTTCTCTCTTGTCTGTTTATCTTCTTTTTCTTCTCATTTTGAATATTTTTTGATTTTTTGATTTATGCAAGTGCAAGCAAAACAATTGTAAATATTGTAAGATGTATAGAGTTAGGATGCAAGAATATAGATAGTAATATATTTTTTGTATTGTCTTTGGTGTTTTGAATTGAGTTCTATGTTTTAGTTTTGTCATACATCTGCCTCCAGTTTGAAAATATAGGTTTCTTTGAGTTGAAATAATCATGGATTGTTAAACTTTGCAAGCACATTTATTGTCTTTGGTTCTATTTGTTATTGTCGTATGCTCTAGTAATAGTGTAATTCCTCTAATAAATGAGATGGGGGATTTTATGTCTTTAGATGGATTGTGAAGAATATTGGTTGTGTGATATACATTTGTAATCTTGTTATTGCTAGGTGATAACATTTTCATGATCTTCAAGGCATGTTCAAAGTATTGCAATGAGAGGTGCTTCTATTTGACTCTACTTCCCTTACTTAGGCACTAGTCAATCTCTTACAAGTTTGGTATCAGTTTGGTCCCATTAAAATCAAAATCCTTTTACCTTTCATGTTTGTAAGGGGAGAGTTAGGTTAGGTTTTGTTCTCTGCAAGTGTTAAATGAGAATAGGATTATGCATAAGATTGATGAAGTTTAAATACCCATTACATAATGAGCTAAGAATTATCCACTTTGATAGGTATTCTATTCAGTTGGTGTGAGTTTATCATATCTCATATCTAGAATTAGGAATATCCTCCAGAGTCTTATGGAGCTCAAAGTGAAGAAGGCTATATGCCTTGTTGCAGTTATGTTTTCATGTCTCCAATCAACAACATAGTTGAAAGTATGTTGAGTCTTTAGAATATGTCATAAATCATTTAGGATTGGAGATTGCGTGAAAAATCACTAATAGTAAGCTCTTATTCAATTTTTATATTTATTTAATGAATTCATTCTCTTTTTATATCCCTGACTAGATTCAAACAGCCTACAATTTATTATCAACTAGCATGCAAGTTGAGATGATGTATTGATGACATACAACATTGAAAGAACAAAATGATATTTAATTCTTTATTGTATACTATGATATGCATAAAAATAATACTTTTTCTTCCGAAGAAAATATCTATTTTCTTTAAGACATAAATGAATGATATCTTAACATTCAAATGCACTATTTTTTTTTAAAAAAAGGAGCGATGACATTTTGGAGCTCTGAAAACTCCAAGGGTGCTAGGGTTTCACTGCACCCTTCTAGTGTTCTAGCAGCTTTTAATGGAGGCAAGATGAAGCCTCTCAAGGTAGGCAGTGGCTCTAGATGTGGTTGGGGGCGTGGCCATGCAAAGCACAATGTAAAAACTGACTCAAATCATGATCCCGAGCAATTGAAATGGCACATGCAGAGATCAAACTTTGGGGGGTTTGAGGTGGGTATTTCATCTCTTTCAGTGTTTGAGAAGGCAGTAGACAATGATCGAGAAAAAGGGTCCACGTTGCAAAATAAGGGTTCCTTGAAGGCTAGCTTATGTGTGGGTTTGGATTGAATGCATGGTATTTTTAGGGGGGTTTTCCCTCATGGAGCCCTTGTGCGTGACAAGAAAATGGGACAAGGTCCCTATAAACCGGTTAATAGGCATATGGATACTACCATATTACCCTCAACCAATATTTTATTTTTAATCTTGGAGGCTAAACTAGAGGAGGAGGTGGACCATAATGTGGTTGTCTTCTTAAAACTAGGTCTAATCGGTCATTTCAAGGGGTTTCAACCTAGTTTGATAGATCTTCACAAATGGATTTCAGAGTATTAGGAGCCGATTCTTAAAGGTTGCATGAAAATTTACCCTACAAATAAGGGTTTCTTTATTGTTGTGTTTGAGAATGTATAGGGTAGGAATAGGATCCTATGTGATTATCAATGGTGGTGGGATAACAAATTTTCTTTGATGTTGAAGTCATGGCATCTATATTTCAACCCTACTAATGAAGTCTTTGATAAATTTCCACTATGGGTCAGATTGCCTAATCTACCTCTACATGTTTGGTTTGATTATTTCTTTGAAGTAGTAAGTGATGCTTTAGGGAACTTTCTATTAATGGATGAAGGATCCTCAAATCTGCTCCACTCTACTTTTACTTGGATCCTCATGGAAATAGGTGTTTCCAAGGGGCTTCCTACAAAGATTATGATCAAAATCTCAAAGGGAAGCTAGATTCAACCTTTGGATTATGAAGGAATTCCCTTAAGATGTAGAATATGTTTTTAGACTGGACATATGGTGGCCAAGTGTAACAAAGGTAGAGTGTGCAAGTTGGCTTCATGGTGGAAGGATGCTTATGCCCATCACAATATAGTTGAGAAGAAGGTAGAGCAATAAAAGATCTTTGCTCAAGCTATTAGCAATCATCTCCTAAGGATAAGGTGGAACAACCCACGAAAAATGATGATAGCATGGTTGATGTAGGTTGTGAAGGGAGGTTTAGCAGAGTAATGTGGGTGCTACTCCAACCAGAAGAGAGAACAAAAAAAGCTCCAGTTGGGGCTTGAGATATGGAGGATGGCATGTTGGTACTTGGGGGTCAATCCTCAACAAGAGGTGGGGTATTTAGACAATCAAGCCCAGGATTCAATGGCTTTCTCTGTGGATTGACAAAATGAAGCAGTTAGACTGGAAGATGGTTGGAACATTGTGAAAAGTAAGAAGAGCAAGAAAGAAAAGATGAGATCCTTTTATATGACTCTTTGATCACATACGAAGGTAGGTAAAGTTAGTAATTCTTGATTTTGGTATGTTAATAAACCTTTTTTTTTTGTGCTTTTTTTGGGATGGTAGATTCCCTGGATGTATCCACCCTTGGTTTGGGCCAAGTTCAATCTCAATTTATATTTAATAAAATAACATCTATTATTGATAAAAAAAATCAAATGCATTAAGAATGTGTTCAACCAAAATGAATGATAATGATATTTTATAACAACAAATTCAATTCCTCATGAAAGAAATATTATATTTTCTATATGACGTAAACTCGTGATATAATAAATATTTAAATGCACTGAGAATATGTTCAACCAAAATGAATAATAATGGCATTTCTTCAATTACAAGAAATGATAAGATTCTATGATGCAAGATGAACTTGCTTAATTGTTTAATGAAAGTGATGAATAATTATTGAACTAAGAGGAGGCTTAATCTACTAAGATGAAGCTCTTTCATAGGTTGAAACACCATAGATATCAAATGATTAAGAAATAATACTAGCATCTTGACTCAATAATCATTATTGATTCCCTTAGGAATATCTTAGAGGCTCAATATTGAATCTTTGAATGATGAATTTCATATGTCAGAACAAAACACTTTTATTTTCATTTGTCAAAGGCAAGAAGATATTTAGAAACTTCAAAGAACACAATTCCAAGAAGGTGTCATCCAAGATTGATGGTTGATATCTTTAGAGGAATAAGTAGTAATAAAATAATACAATCCCAAGTTGGAAATTGATTATTGTATGAGTTTGTATTCAGAAACCCCTTACACTAAGGATGTAGTACCCCACCCGTAGTTCGCTTTTAGGTTTCTTTATGTTTCAGTGTTTGACTGAATTCTTTTAGGTCACCTTTGATGTGATGGATTATTATGATTAATAATGATGATTATGGATTATTGTTCATTTTATGTGTATCGTGCAATTGCTTAGATTAGATGTTGATATCATTTGATGTTATGTTTATGTTTTATATTGATTCATGGTACTGATCTCATACTGGCATGTGTATGGTTGTCATGTGTTTGTATCTGTTTGACATGTTTGTTTGGTAGAGGACGGAGGCATAGTTACTCACATAGTCAAGATCCACATGACCAACCGTACCCTATCATTGATTGCTATATATTATTGTATGTACATGCTTTGTTTTATGATGACAGGTTTGCAGGTATAGGGCATCGTCTTCCCTAAATTGGCAGAAGTGAGTGTGCCCACAAACATTCATCTCAATGGTAAAGAGGGGAGATAATACACAGACCCAAACCCTAACCTAAGCCAAATTGTCCTAGGATTGGACAAGTGTCAGTCTTACTACCCTACCCGAATTCATCTGGTTGGCATGAATTCGTGGATCCCTTCTCCTGTGTTTGTTTGATTTATTGTGTATGATTTTTACTCTGCGTGATTCAGTTGATTTATGATTATGTGGGTGATTATTAATTTATTGATTATAGTGAATTATGTTAATTTAGATTATTTTATGTGAATATCAATGTTAGGTGCATAGTTGAATTTAATGATTAATTATGCTTCTAGGATCTAATTGAGGAAATTAAATTAAAGTTAATTATTTTAGTATTGGGAATTAATATTGATTATGTCCTAAGTTTATTATGATGAAATTTAATTAAAATCAAATAATTGATTATTTGGATTTAATTGAGTATTTTATTGAGAATTGGATTTTATTATGTTTGTGAGTATTATTAAATGATTAAATAATTAATTGCATGAATTCATGATGCATTAAGTATTTAATAATAGATTTTATTATTAACATGTGCTTTATTGAGTTGAAAGTGATTTGTTTGAAAGAGGTGACAACTCGTCTTTAGGAGACTAAGTTGAGTTGTGCACAATTATATTTTTTAAAATTATTAATTAGTAATTTCTCTCAACAAAAGTGGGAGAGTTTGATTAGGAGTTCTTTGTGTGAGTCATCTAGGGTTTTGCATGTTTAGTGGAGTTGAATCCCTAATAGGGGGATTTTGCATTCATTTGGAGTTAATCAGGTTGTTGAAGAATTTTAGAGAGAGCTCTTGGAGAATTTTGGCATTTTTGGATTTCTTGAGCTTTGTGTTTGTGCTTGAGCTTTTGGTGAGGATTGCTTTGGATTTGGAATTGGCTTGGCTTGCATTGTTGATCCAGATCTGCAGGGCTGAGTTTTCATCTGACAGAATTGGGTGTTTCAGAATTCTAGAGGCATTCTTTACAGTTCTAGCATTGGAATTGAGGTAGGGGATTGAGAAACTTTCCTGTAATTTCATTTGTAGAATTTTCAATATTTAAATGTGCTTGATTTGATTTGAGGATGTAGATCTGTTTTCTATTATGATTTCATTTTGGGTGTTAGAAAAACCCTTAAGAATTATATTTCTTAGATTATTTTATGACTTGGCATGGTAAGGTTACTCTGTCAAAATTTTGAGAGAAAATTCACATTAGAAACCTTGGAAAACAGAAAAATCAAATTGTCTATAGTAGGGACTATAAGGAGACTAAATTAAATTAGTGAGTCATTGCTAGAAAATCAATTTGATTGAAAAATTACTATTCTGGAAAAATATGTACTCTCTGTAAAAAAAAGACAGTAAAAAGAAAATTCACACCAGTAATTAAATTTTGCTTTTAATGGATAAGAAAATTAATATTGGTGAATGTGAGAGTAATAACCATTTAGTGTGGAAAAGACAGATTATAGAAAAGACAAATTTGCTATGAGATGTTGAAATTAGTAATATTTCCATTTTTGGAAAAATAATACATAGACTTTTATTTCCATTTTCAAAAATATCATATTTATAGGAAAAAAAATTTATTTCTTAAAAAATTTATATTTGTGTTATCATTGTTTATAAAATTAGTTTAACAATGAAAAATATATATATATATATATATTAATTGTATTTTTCTAGAGAAGTTGAATTACTTTGACATAAAACAAAGTTTCTTTAAAAAAAAAAACAAATTATTAAAAAAAAGAAGTAAAAGGTCAAAGGTGGGGCGGGGACCACCTGTCCCCTACCCCCCTCCCTCCACGTACGCGTGCAGAGTACTGCTACGGCATTACAACACTGCGTAGGCAGTACTGCTGCCCACATAAGGGAGACCAGGCGCTGTGTGTGGGGGTGCGTGGGGCCCGCTCCCCACTCAAGTGCATTTTAACTTTTTCTTTGCTTGGTTTTTTTATTTTGAATAAAATTTAATATGTGTTTTTTTATTTTAGTTAATTTCTTTTTTAGCATTAGCATTTTATTTTAATTTAAAATATATTATTAAGTTATATTTTAATTTATTATTAAATGTTAATAAATTTTAAAATTAGTTCTATTTAACTATTGGTTAATTTAGTTTATTTATATTTAAATTTATTGTTGATTTAATTAATTGTTAATTATTAATTAATTCAATTTCATTAATTTGTTAAATTGGGTTAGTTAATTTATTAATTAAATCGGTTTAATTAAATATGTTGTTTAAACTTTTGAATTAGCCAAGGATTATGGTAGTAATTTAATCAAGACAAATCTTAGTTTGACTTGTTAAATAGACTTAGTCAAAATTAGTTATAAGAAGTTAATTTGTAGATGAAATATATATTTGTTTCATAGATTGATTATTTATAACTTATATTGGCAAATGTGAATAGTTATGTTTGGGAATTGTTACTTGTCAAGTGTCAAAGTACTACTGAAATTGGGCATTTTTCCTATTGGATCCATGGACCAACATTAAAGAATATTTTATATTTAGAACATTATTGTAATGATTTTGTTCAGTTTCTTCTAGTAGGTTTACTTGTTTTCATGCTTGGAATCAATTGCACGTAGTATGGAACTTAAATGCTTTTAGATCATTTTTCAATATTCGATAATGTGAGTGTTGTATTCTTCGTGTCTTCTATCATGCTATGGGTTATCAGGAACTAGAAGACCTAGGAGGATACAAAGGCTGGGGTATGTGTCAGATGTTCTGTTTCAGTTATGTTTGGTGTGTGTGTACTCTATCTGATTATCATTCCTGTTTGACCTTTGGGCTCATGTTATACTATATTCTGTTTGTGGTATCTCTGTAACCATATCTAATTCTTTTGTGTAAAAATGGATATGAGGTTACGTAGTTGTATACCTGATTAGTTCTAGGAGAGATCTGTGAGCCTAGGGTAGTTTACCTAGATATGTTATAGGAGGTGGCTTGCAATAAGCGTCGGGGCCCTCAAGTGGCTACCAGAATCACTTATTGTAAGTTTTCAATAATCAAGTGATAACTTAATATAATTAAGGGGAAATAAATGAACCTAATAAGATATGAGTCCTCACCCAGGTGTTAGTGCTAGTACAAACTAAGATGGGTTGAGAAGATGACTAGCCCCCTTTTAAGGGATGAGTTGGCATAGTTGATGACTTCGTCAGTACGAGAGGTCATTGATACCGTGTAAGGTCACTTGGGCGTCGGGATCCAAAGAGATTACCAGGACAAAACTCAAGGGTTAGATGTACATGATGACACCTTCCTATGCATAGTTTGGTTATTCTACATGTGTCGATTGCCTCTGGTTTAGTGAGTTGTATCTTTATCTTTGTTATGTTTGTCTTGAGTTAGAATTCTTTCAGGATCCTTCTGCTTAGGGTTTTATCCTTGTTTTGTATTGGTTATCTGATTGGGGTTTATGGTTATCTCCTCAGCACGGTGGGGTAGGCCTTTGTGGTCCTACACGGACGGGTGGTAGTGATTCTTTACCATTTGAGATTCGACGTCCTGGTGCCGGTGCTTGATGGTGATTTCGCAGATGGATTCCTTTTGATACTTCTTCTTTGATGTTTCTTTCTTATCTTCATTATTTGTAATCCCGAATTAGAGTATCACATGTGATACCTAATCTGGACATTGTATTATCATAGATGGATTTATTACTACATACCTTGCGACATGTGCAGTGGATGTTAGTTATTTGGATATCATGAAAGTCCATGAGATTTGTATTTATTGTTATATCATGTAATTGCAATTTATAAGTTATGGAATCTTTTATTGATGTTAGTTCTAGTTGTATTTTTATTCTTACATAACTCTACGTCATGGAGCCTTTGAGTCTTGTAATCTGTTTGAATGTGTATCAATGTGAATAAATGGTAATTGCTTCCGCACTATTGTTATCTTGTTTGTTAAACTTTAGAAGAAAAAAAATTGTTCACCAAACTTAGTAGCATGTTTAGGTTAAATTCTCTTGGGTTCCCTGGCGGGGCATTACAAAGGAAGCCAATGATTTATGTTGAACTAATGAAGGCTTCTTCCCACTGCACAAGCAAAATATTAAGTTGGTTATATGTTATTTGATTGACACATAACATAGATACACACAAGGTTTTTCAAACCCACAAATTTCATGTTCTCAATCCAAGATGAAGAATTCCCTTGTTTCCTGGGTCATATATCTCTCCCATGACAAATTGTATTTGGGTATAGCACAATAGTCTAACTAAAGTGACATCGGTTCTTGATTAAAACAACAAAATATTCCTCTTGATATTATATCAAACATTGATAATTCCTTGATTTCGAGAATCATGCAATTAGCGAGAAGATGATAGAGGAAGAGTTATTGATTAAATTATAATAATCCTTGAGGATATTAACATCTGTTTTCTCATTAGTGGATATGTAATATATGTTTATTCAAACTCTTACAATATATTAATATATGATACACACAATGATTAGAATATTTATCGACTGACAAGGTATACAAAGCTTGAATTCATTTTCGTGTATGGTTGTTTGAACATTTTGGTCTATAGTTGAATAATATGAATTTGAAATTAAAATTGTAAGTTTTAGTTATTAAGACAATGTGATCATTACCCATATTTACACATATGTATAATGAGATAAATAGGAGGTTTTTCCATTTATAATCGATCATGGAGATGCTCAAGAGTCAGTATAAATTCCTTTCATGGAGAATTAAAGATACATTATTTTTAAGGAATGATTAATTCTTTTAATTAAACAAGGATAATGAAATGACTTCCAATGCCTTGCAATGACCATAGGAAACTAACAGCTACAAGAATCCTAACCGTTGACCTAATTACCAAGATACTTAGCTATAAGTTCTATCTTAGATGGAAATTTCAACCCTCTCTCTCTCTCTCTCTCTCTCTCTCACACACACACACACACACACACACACACACACACACACACACACACACACACTGATGATACTCTCCCTCCCTTCATGAGAGTGATCTCCTACATCTGTTGACATGAGAAGAAATTAGCCATACTTACATTTATTCCATAATAAAATTTAACTAACATAATCATCTAGATTATCATGTTAGTATGTAACACTATTCATCCTTGAACATTAATCTCTATAAAACATCCTTAGTCTATATTCCCCATAATTAAATCAATAACTTATTAGTTCTATAATTCTCATAATTTACCAAATACTTCATCAATAAAAGACTTCACACTTCCCATGAAACAATTACTACAGTTATTTGAATAGTCTTCAAGAAAGTGATGCAACACCATTGTCCTTCTCTTCTTTGTGCCATGATGTTGGCTCTCAAGCTTGTAGCACTATATCCACCTTATGATTGCACAAATATTCATTTAGAGTATGGTTGATGATTATGGGAAATCATAACTCAATTTATAGATTTTAGGATTCCAATCAACAATTTAGATTAAGAGGTGGGAATAGATGATTGACGATTGATATTAAGTGGTCAACCCAATTTAGATAATTATGATGTGGAATTGGCTACATGATTAAGATAGACTAAATTGATTATAGAGTTAATTGATTACATGAGAGGTGGAACTGAAAGTGAGCGGAAACTAGAGAGGTTGAATTAAAGAATTAATTATGCTATCGAAAAACTAAAAAAATATTTAGTCATGTACATGAAAATAGTAGATAAAATTAAGTGTGTATTTATTTTTTGAAGAAGTTTCTTTTTCGAGAAGTGAATAATTAACTAAATTAAAGAGCTCATAAAATTATAAAAGACTTAGTTAGTTAATTAGAAAATTAAAATAATTATTTAATTATAGAAGACTTAGAAGAATAGATTTAATTAAATAGTTATAATTACTTTATCATGAGAAAGGAGGAAAATGTTGATTTTAGAATTTGTATTAGAAGAATGACACTAATTAATTAAATAATTAAAACTATTTAATTAAATAAGAAAAAATTACTAAAAATGTTGCTTGCAACTGTTAGGGAAATTTAGGCATATATACAACAAACGAGGAAACTAGGCCTATTTACAAGTTAATTACTACTTGCTCAAGGGTTTTGGGGACAAAGTGAACTCAAAGATCCTTGTTTAATGAGATGAAAATGATATTGAAAATATGTACGGTAAATAGTAGGTCTAAGGCTAAAGGTGAGAAAATGTCAGTATTCAACATATATAGAGTTACAAAAAGTAGATATGCAAAAAAAAAATATAGACCTAGGTATGAGAGGCAAAAAAGAACATTTTTTTTAGAATTGGGGCTAGAATTAGGTGTACTAGTTTCCACAAGATGATCTAGTTCTGGGAGCACTAGATGTAGACAAAACTAGTAAATCTAGGATCAAGATGTTGCTCTATTGTATCTACAAAAGTTTTGTCAAAATTGTTTGCTACTATATCACTCAGGGAAACCCTTCATTTTTAGATATGCAAAAGTCTAATTTGTAGGTATTTGTTGATTCTATCTATCATCAAATTTGTGTCTGTAGATAGTATCACCTGCATACACAAAGAAGAGAAAAAATTAAGTTGATGGGGGTTTGCCTAGGTCAAATCTTAGTTTTGGAATTAACCATGAAATAAAATTGAAATATGCTTAAATTAAAAGCATGTTGTGATGAAGTAGACACTAGATTTGATAATGAAGTATTTTAACCTTATATCATGTTGATGCAATGAACTTTGAATTTGATCACACGGGTTGATGCAATTTAACATGATTTTACAAGACCCAAAAGGAAATCAATCATAAACACATACTTGCATGGAGGTTGTTGTAACTTGCAACAATGCTTAGATCTAAAGAATATAATAGGATGAAATGTTGTCTTTAATGCTTGATGTTTAACACTTTATCTTGATGTTGAATTAAGATTAAGTGGTGTGGTATCTGAAATTAGAGGAGGGGTAAGATTTATTTTATATCTCTTCCTATGAAATGTATTTGAATTTTCAAAGCCAACCAACACAAAAGAAGGATTTCTCACTCTTGCAATGTAGTTGTTATATGATTTGAATTTGGGCCCTTTTTATGGGGGAAAGGTTGTCCTAGGAGACCTTATACTAGGATAAGATCACTTCAGGAGACCCTGACCTAGGTCAAGGATACCTTAGGAATCCTTGACCTACCACATTAGACTAGGTCAAGGACCAAAGGTCTAGAATATGATGAAAATGCTCGTTTATGAACTAGTGTGAGTAGAACTAGACTTGATTGAGCATGAGAGGTTAGAAAGTGTCAAAATGAGGCCTAGGAAAGCATGAAATTATATAGGGATACAATTCACAATGGGAAAAATGAGCATGCTAGAAAATTTAGGCGAATGAGTAATTTGCATAAACAAAAAAAGAGGTTTCAATTTAAGTTTTGTGGGTTTTTTTAGTTTTCAAATTTGTTGTACATATGTTTTAGAGTCGGTGGATTGTCAAGGTTGTGGTTACAATATCTCTAACATTAAATTTTTCCATTTTTTAGTGTTTATTTATTATTTTCCAATCAAAATGAATGAAAGAATAAACTAATCTCATTCTTTTTCAAATGTGGAAATGCAAGAGGGGAGTGAGAAGTTATTTAGGAAATGAAACTATTGAGACCTAGTACCATTTATTTTTTCTAGTTTTAAAGAAATTACAGATTTAAAATAAAACTAGATTCAACACTAGCCTGGAAGGAGAAGAGACAAGGATGGGGAAAGATGGAGGAAAAGTGCCAATATTTGGAAAAAAGAAAATTGAATTTTAGATATGTGGTGAGGAGAATAGAGAGGGGTACATGAGATTTTGAAGTAGAACTTCCTAAATTGAGAAGAAAGGCAACAAACATGGAAAATAAACTAGAATTCAATAGCAACAACTAAAAATATTGGGAATTTCATATATTAATATGGAGAACAGGGGTGTGCAGGTGAGTAGAGGGGTTCCAATATTCATACAAGATAAATAAGGAGATTTGAATAGATAAAATTGAAATACATTCTATGTTTTGTGATTTTCCACCAAAAAATAAATTGACTTGTTGAAAATAGTTATAATAGGTTAATTTGTTTATGTTAAATTTGGAGTTTTTTATGCTACATAATTCACTAGTCAAATAAGACTTTAATTTTCATCTGCTTCAATTGGCATCAAAATTGGTTGTGATAATGTGTTATAGGTAGGACAAAAAAGAAGAAAACCTACATATATAGAGGGTAGCCAACATTCAATACAAAGGATGGGGTTGCAAAGGTAGAGGACCTAGAGGCATGGAGCCTAAAAGTGTAGAGGTGGTAAAAAATATTAGAGAAGCTATTTTTCACCTTATCTTCATTTCAATCCCTTATGCATCGAATAGGGTCTAAGTTGACATATTTTTTGTGAAAAATGGCAAATAAATTTATGCACTGATGTTTCCTAGCATCATTCATACATGTGATATGGATAATGATCTTCAGTTGTACCTTTCATTACCCTGGTTCATATTAACATGTGCATAACTGACCCATGTCATTTCATTGGACATCAATCTAAATCTCATACCTTCAAAATTTAACCTTTCTTAATTTATGCTCATGCTAAGAGAGACAGGAAAAGAGAGATTCATTTAGTACATGTGAAATTCAAGTGCAAGGGGAAGAAATTGTTATATTACCATATGCATGCAACATGCTTATTTGTCATAATTAATTAGTGTTCATCAATATGGAACTGGTCCTCCTAGGGGTTGAGGTGAACATGATCCTCACAATTTTAAATATTCATCAAAGTTGTTGTTAAACACCACTAATTCCTTATTGTGATTCAAACATCGCAAGATTGAGGCGAACTATTTTTTATCATCAATTTTCTACCACATAATTAGATTATAAATTCTAAAGCATTCATAAGATCCAACATTAAAATTTTAGCAAAATAATGAATCATTTTTTTATATCATTTGTAATATAGTTTATCATAAAAACCAAGCTAAGTATTACATTCAATTTTTCCATAGATTTAATTATAACATTTATGATTTTAGTCCCAAGTCACTTATCTTAGTTGGTTTTTTCTTTAAATGCCTCATTTATTTATTTGGTAAACCTTCAATATTTTTTTGTAAGTGTGATTTATTTACTTAAACACAAGTATAAGATATTATTTGATTAAAAAGTGGTTATTTTATTGGCATTTTTAGTTAAAAAAAATAAATTAAAAAAGTCAATTATTTTGAAAACCTTTTAGTAGTAGAAGCATATGTTAGGCATATTTGACCTATAAAAAGTTTAATTTTAAAGGATATTATTTTTAATGTGTATTATATATTGGTTATATTTGCATATATCTCAATTTTCATTTAGTTTTGGGCTTATTTTGATAGAACACCTTAATAAATTACATATAAACATATAAAACACTTTTATACACAATTATGCTCATTCCTAATCATTCATCTTCCTCATTTGCATACACTATTATGCATTCTACCCTATCTTACCCTCATATGCATGCAATCTTATGCATTATTTATTGCACAACCCATTTATTACATCCATGTTTGCATCCATCCTTTTAACTTATTTCTTTGCCTTAATATTCACACTTTTTTGTCTTGGGTCAGTCTTACACTATACAAAATTAACTCCCATAAGTCAAAACTTGAAACTTGAAACTTGTTGACTGTTGCCTATTTCATTTGTTATTACTAGCTAACTTGGAAAATGCTTGTGTAATTAATTGTTATGTCTTGTTATTTAAAGAAATTTGATTTGCATTAATTCATGAGAAATATATGATGCATTGAAGATAATTACTAATTTAAGAATACTTTGTCTAAATAAATCTAATTTGCATCAAATAATTTAAAATACATGCTTTCTTGATTATTTTCTCCCAATGTTTATTATAGGCTATAAACCAATTGTACCATCGTAAATTGTACGCACGCTATAGGTGGGTACAATTCCATGATTCTTTAGCACCCAACTTAGTGTATTTTCATTTCAACATGCACAATAGGACTTTATATGACACTTAATAGGCACCTAGAATCAAATATGGGTCATATGTTCTTTCAATTTCATCAAAATTCAATGTGAGCCCTTATTTCTAGGCACACTCCTTTATTTATCAATAATATATTTCCCTATATAGGCCCTATGTTACCATTTTTGCCTTTGTTATCTCTCTCAACCTCAAAATCACCTGTACTTTAGAATCTGCTATCTCTTAGTTATCTAGGATGTGTAATGTAAATTTAAGCCTTGATTGGGGATCACCTTATGGTGTAGTGGTGACTTGGTTGCACTATTAATGGTGCAACCAAGGTTCAAAGCCCCGCCTAGCCCAAATACAAGTGTTAGTGTTGGTTTGGGCCCACCTTTGTGGTCATGTAGGTAGTTTTTGATGGGGATGACATTGGTGTTTGTGCTAGAGATTATATGTAACAAGAAGGAGGGTTTATCCATTTTGATTAAAGAGGAGGAGGTGTGAATGCCTTAGTTTGATCTCAAGGATAAGGTCCTCCATTATGACCCCATTGATTTAAATCTCAAGCCAAAAGAGACTATTATCAATAAAAAAATAAAAATTGAGCCATAATTGTTGAGTATAGGGTGACTAGGTGTCTTATACCCAAGTATAGGACACATTGGCCTCCTATACCCTAAGTTTTGAGCTGAAATTTAAATTAGGGGACTGTATCGATAAGTTGGTGGGATTTCAAGATTTCTGGATGACCCTCTCGATTGTGAACCCCCAAAACATTGTGAGAGGTATAAAAGAAACCCATCTTTCTCATTTGGGCATCCACAATCAAGAATTCAAGAACCATGATCAAGATTTTCAAGTTCTCTCCTACAATTCTACATCAAACATTCAAGATCAAGTCTCAAACATTCTTCAAGTATTCAAAGGTGTTTTCAAGGCAATATTCCCCATGGATCTAGTGACTTTCCCTCATTGAAGGCCAATCAAATAATTTCACCATCAAGGAAGAAGATTATACATTCAAGCATCTATTTATAAAGAAATCAACTCTCTCTCTCTCTCTCTCTCTCTCTCCAATCAAGCATTGTGGAAAACTACAACATCCATTGCACAAGGTTTTTTCTTTCATGATTTCCTTTTGGTTTTTTGTGTTACATCAAATCTATTGCATCAACATATTTGATCACATTCAAAGAAGCATTTGCATTTCCAGGGTATGATAACTTCATTTCTCAGATCTAGCCTCTTCTATATGACAACACAATTTATTTATCTTATTTAATTTCAAGGTTGATTCCAAATAGGGGTTTGACTAAGGCAAACCCATCTATACAACCTTTTCTTCCTTGTTTTTATGTGTGTAGGAATAGGTGGTGAACCTAGCATTGTAGATTTGGAAAGTGCAAGATTCGATGGATGATCTCTAAGAGTTTTGGACAAAAGTGTAGGGTATAGGGAAACAAAGAGACCTATAATCAAATACAGGTTGACTAGGAATTCTATACCCTCAAAAATAGCTTCTAATTCAAATCCCAGGTCAGTGCTACAATGTAGTTTTTGTTTCTATTCATTGTAGGTTTGTGATTGATCTTTATTTGCCTATTTCTGCTAAAAGTTTCATTTAGCTTATTTAGAATTATATATTACATTTGTTAGTCCTAATTACCTCAAACCCAATTATTCTAATCATTCTCAACAAAGGATCAATGGACTCACTTAGCACTTAAGTCCTACTTGAGCCTAGTGGGTCATCTTCCTTTTGAGTGTGCAATAGGAAATATGATCAATATAACTTGCTTCATTTTTCTTATTGTACATTTTGGTGAACCTGACTTATAACATTTCCATTTCTGATTTTGTCTTCAGGTCTCCTTTACATACATTACATTGTTGCATTTTAGTCATTTAGTTGTGATTTTTAGTCCAATTTTTGCATTCATTGATAAAAAAAAAGACATAAAAAATACACATTGTTTGATAGATTTAGTTCATTCTCGCATTACATTTTTATACTTCAAAATAATAACAATCCAAAAATATTGATTTTCATTGATTGTGTGTTTCATTAGATTAGAAAAATGTTTGATTTCCCTATACAAAGCTTTACTCCCTCTGATGATTCATTTAGTAGTGAAGACTTTGATATGATGGACAAAGTCCTTAATGACTTAATCTAAACTAAGCTATCATCTCAATTGTCTAAACTATCTTTTTGGAAAAAAATGACTAATTTGATAGAAGGATTTAGGGTATACAACAATTCCCTTTATGAACCTCTCAATGGTTCCAAAGTTTCTCCTCCTCGTGAAGACATATTGATGCAAAAACATACTTCTAACACTTTTCTCAATGATCTCCCTCTTTGATATAAACAATTGGAGAATGATGTTGATTATTCTCTTGATATGCACCTCCCTCACGAGAGTCCCTTGGTGCAAGAGGATGATACTATGGAGGAAGAGGGTGATATATTTACTAATTCGCTAAATGATATTTTTCCTTTTATTCACTTTAATGACCTTCCCTCTAGAGATGAAACATTAATGACTTATGTTTGTCCCTCTACTAATTTTTTTCATGAAAATACCTTTGAAGAAGAGGATGATATCTATGATAATCTCCCTTTTCAAAATGAATATTTTGAAAATAAAGAACCTAATCAAGTCAATACTATTCAAGATACTCCTAAACCTATAAACAAACCAATGATTGTTGTAAAAGGTGCTACACAACCCGATTATTATGTAGTACCACACATGTATCACAACAATCCTTAAGAGGATGATTGGGTAACATTAGATTTTATACCCACCTTCTGTAGTAAAAACAAAATCCTTGAATTTGAAACCCAACCACCTTACTTTGACACGTTTATGGATATTGATTGCACCTCTTTAAATTTTAAACCTATTCCACCTAAGTGTAACCCTTCTCTTTTTTATATTTCTAACCTCGATGATGGACATGGTATAGGAAATGTGCAGCCAAGAATTGAAAAACATAAGAAATCTACATCACAGTTTTCCAAAGTAGCTCTAGGTTTCCAACCTCCTTTGTCCAAACAATCTATAAATTCTTCTCCTAATTTGTCATCACAACAAGAGAATATTTTGTTTGAGCTTTTCAATGCCAAATTAATTACCCTTCCTTTAAAAAATAAATAAAAAATAATAAACACAAATAAGATAATTCTTCCACTTGTATCTATCATCAAATTTGTGGCCATAAGACTAATGAATGTTATGATTTAAAATGTAAGATTCAATAATTCATTGATTGTCATATGATTAAAATAACATGTAACAATGAATAGAACGTTTGTCATGATCATTCTAAATAACATCTAAGTTTCTATTATGTTGCATCTCACTATGTGACATCACCAACCTACTCTTTGGGGGCTCATTTCCATTTATGGTGGCACTAGGTGCAATCATACTTTGTGAGCAACATAATAGTCCTTATTCCTTGTCTCCACACTTGGGAGGCAAGGGTACTATTTTAATATCTTATCTATCCCAAGGACCCATTTTCTCCCTTTGTTGAGTTGTGTCTTTTAAAACATGATATCCTTGCTTGCATAGAATTATTTGTTTATGTAAGGATTTTATCCTTTTCAGGAGATTTAGATTCTAGTTTACAACCTTTTTTGCTTGAAAGTGAAAGTCTATTAATTAAATTACCTTTCCCTTGGGGTGCATAATGTGTTTTCCTTTATCCAGTATCCCCTTACCTAGCAATAGGGAAGGTGTGTATACTTGATCATCCTTCCTCAATTTCCTTTACCAAAAGATCCATTACCCCTTTGTTGTGTTGTTTCTTTTATAACATGATGGATTTGTTTTTTTTACGTGAGGATCTTCTCCTTTTCAGGAGTTTTACATTCTCATTTACAATCTTATCCTTGCTTGAAATTGCATGTCTATTATAAAAGATCTATCACTTAGGGTTTACAATGGGTTATCTTTTCCCTTGGCTTCACCCTTGGGGGAAAGGCTTTAGTTCACCTCTTGTTCCTTTCTAAGGATTCACTTTCTTTTGGTTATGTAGTATTTATTTTTCATATGATATCTTTTCTTGCATGGAGTTATTTGTTTACATAAGGATCTTCTATTTTTTAGTAGATTTACATCTTGAGTTACAACCTTTTCCTTTGCTTGGAAAGTGCATGTCTATCCTAAACAAATACCCTTACTTGGGGCTTAGTGTGTTTTATCCCTCACCAAGAATCCCTTTTTCACCTAGCAATGGAGGGAGGGGGGGGCTAAAAGGGTGAATTATTGTTCTCCTCCCCTCTTTGTCTTAAAGATGTTATATTTGTTCAAGAACTCCTCTTGAAGGTAGATGTAAAGTAACCAAGATGTCTTCATTGCGAGGGTCTCTTTCTACTTGTAGATATAGATATACTTTCACAATCATCTATTCTTTTCCTAACAATAGTCTTAACACTTTGCTAGGGACTTTGTTATACATTATTTTTTTAAGGATATCTCCTTGTTGTTGGAAGGAGGTATCCTTACATTGTCTTTTTCTTATGATTCCACCATACTTCTATGCTGCCATCATAAGGAGGGGGCATACATTCAACCTCCTTGTACACTATGAAACCTTATTGATCCCTAAGTAGACTATACTTTCCTTAAAAATGATCACTTATTAACGATCCTAAGATTGATCACTTTTTAATTGGTTCTTAAATTGACCGCTTTTTTCAATCCTTAGAATGATCATTTTTATTGGTTCTTAGACTAACCACTTTCATTGGTCCTTATATTAATTATTTTCATGGATCCATATGGAGACTATGCTTTCTATGGGACGCATACCGTAAGCTTCCCCATGCACAAATTTTTGTAAGTCATCTTATGTGTTAAATTTCATTAGCTGACCTATGAACAAATTTTTCAAGGTATAATTGACTAGCATAACATAGCTTTATATACCATCAATTTTCTTTCTCTCTATTTGGGATGAGTGGAACTAGCATAATACATCTTTCTATCCTTTCTACTATTTCCTCCTTTTCATCTCCCATGAATCACCTACCATAACACAACTTGTTGCATTCATGGTCTCTCTATTTCTTTCCATGCTCTCGTATATTTGTTAGTGGGTTAGATCATAGAGTGTTGTCTTGTCCTTAGCGTATTCTCTTGCCCTTTCTATGTGACTATTTGTGCTTTTTCAATAGCTTTCTAAGCATGATACTAGCGATTAAGACACTAGGTTCATTAGGGTCTCTTCAACTAGCTGACTTGGAATCTTAGTAAGCTTTAGGATTTTTCCTTTCTTTTATGGATTTACAAGCTAAGATCCCTTGTTTGAGGGGATAGTGACATTAAACTTAGTGATGTCTTATCACTTTGCAATTTTCCCAATGATCTCTCTCTCTCTCTCTCTCTCTCTCTCTCTCTCTCTCTCTCTCATTTCCTTTATCGTGACCATGAGGTGATCTCATACTCCCCCTAAAGTGGGGGCTAAATGTACCATTGTAAATTATAGGCACCTTATACGTGTGTATAATTTCATGATTGTTTAGCACCTACCTTATTGTGTTTCTATTTCAAAGTGCACAACAAGACTTATTACAATACATAATGGATACCTAAAATCAAATATGTGTCCTACGTTCTTTCAATTTTATCAAAACTCAATGTGATCCCTTATTTATAGGTACACTCCTTTACTATTTCTCCAATCTAATAATTTAGTTCCCTACATAGGCCCTATGTTACCATTTGCGGCCTTTGTTATCTTTCCCAACCTCAAAATCACGTGTACCTTAGGATATGGTTTCTCCTAGTTATCTAGGACCTATAGAGTAACTTTGAGCCCCCAATTAGTGGGTATATGCACTTAGGTCATAGGTATCCTATACCCAAAGTCTTGGGTTGAAATTTTAATTGGGGTCCCAACTTGATAATTTGGTGAGATTTCCAGATTTGTGGTCAGTCCTCCTGAGTTTTAACCCACAAAATATTGTGAGAGGTGCAACCTATCTATCCTCAGATGGACATTCATAATCAAGCATTCAAAAACCATGATCAATATTTTCAAGTGCTCTCCTACAATTCACCATCTAGGCATTCAAGATCAAGTCTCAAGAATTCTTAAAGTATTCCAAGGCGTTTTCAAGGAAATCTTCTTAGTGGATCTAGCTTCTTTCCCTTAATGAAGGCCAATAAAAGGAGTTCACCATCAAGGAAGAAGATCATGCATTCAAGCATCCATCCACAAAGCAATTAAGTCTTCAACCTCTCTTTGTCTCTCTCTCCAATCAAGCATTGTGACAAACTACAACATCCGTTGCACAAGGTTTTGTCTTTTATGATTTCCTTTTGGGTTTTTGTGTTAAGTCAAAGCTATTGCATCAACATATTTGATCACATTCAAAAAAACATTTGCATTGCCAAGGTATGATATACTTTATTTCTCAGATCTAGCCCATGCTATATGACAACACGCTTTTATTTATCTTATTTCATTTTAAGGTTGATTCCAAACAGAGGTTTGACTAAGGGAAACCCCTCTATACAACCTTCTTCCTCATTTTTCTATGTGCAAGAACAAGTGGTGAACCTGCCACTGCAGATTTAGAAAGTACAAGATCTAACATACAAAATTTGAAAGTTTCAAGCATAAGTGTAGGGTCTAGGGTGACTAGATGACCTATACCCACATGGTGACTAGGTATCCTATACCCTCAAAAACAACTTCAAATTCAAATCCCAGGTTAGTGTTGCAATGTAGTTTTCATTTCCATTCATTGCATGTTTCTGTTTGATCTCTATCTGTCTGTTTCTGCCAAAAGTTGTCATTTAGCTTATTTAGCTTGAACTATGTTACATTAGTCAATCCTAATTCCCTCAAATCCAATCATTCTAATCATTCTTAGTGAAGGATTGTTGCAACCACTTAGCGTTTAAGTCCTACTTGAACCTAGTGGGTCGTATTCATTTCGAGTGTGCAATAGGAAATATGATCAATCTACCTTGCTTCCTTTTGCTTGTTGTGCACTAATAAAACATGGGTTGATTGAGGAGAACTTGACCCTCACAATTTAACATTTTCCCCAAGATATGTCTAAAAATTGTAAATGTTTAAAAAATAATAGAGTAAAAATTGTAGTGAAATAAACATTAGGAGTATACATTTTTCTAATCAGATCCATGGGTTACAACTACAACCATGTTATGCATATTTGACCCAAATACATTAGATCAACTTGCATAAAATTTTAGGTTAGCAAAAGATTTTAAAAAACTAACATATCAAGAACACTATTTTTTTAATACCCATGATCAAATCCTAAACCTAATCCTCCATTATAATTCCAATAAATAAATGTTCAATTCATTTACAATTTACACTTAATTTTTTTAAATCAATATTTATTATACAATTATCTAAACTAATCTAAATTAAATTATACTTATATGTGCATTTGTTTGAGTAACCTAAATTAAGCTTAGGAAAGTTATTTTTTTATTATCTCTTGTTTTATGTTTGCTATTCTTTTTAATATGTTAATCAAGAGAAATCGAGAGTTTAGTCCAACTATCCACAACTTGGCTCTATACTGGACAAGCCCTCTCTATAACCTCTTCAATAATGTGTAGCATATCCTCATCTACATCACATTTGCTATCCTTAAACTCATAGAAATTCAAAATCATCTCCCAATAATGGGTTCTTGGTCTTCTGTGAAGTTGAATGATTCTTAATGAGCCCAACAAGGATCAAGTCTTGTTGAGTGCAAGACTTTAACATCATAAGCGATTAAAGCTATCAAATTTCCACAATCCATAAGAATAATGTTGTCGTTTCCGGCTTCGATCGTGTAAGAATTGTTAACATCATGTTAAGAATTTTTAAGGTGTTAAAAAATCTTACACAGTTGATTCCAAAAACAACAATATTATCATAAGAAATGAAATCAAGATCCACAATCCTTAAATTCAACCTATGACTCGTCTCTAACAAATAACTACATATAAATAGAATAGTATAAAACACTCCATAAAAAAAATCCCCCCACTTCTATAGAGTAAGTATGTTTCTTTCAAGAATGTCTAGGGTGTTTGTTTTGGGCAGGGGCTATGCAGCCATATAATTAGACAACTTATTAAGAAGAACGAAGTGTTCTTTTTTTGAAAAAGTGTCCCTTTGTGGGTCCATACTTAAATTCAAGCAAAAATTAAACGTTTGCGCTTTTTGAAAATTGTAGCTTTGTCCTTACTTTTGCAAATTAAATGTAACAGGCCAAGAAGTACGGCGGGTATAAAAGAACCTAGCCAAGGCCGTTATAAAATGTCTGTCCTAAGCTGTTCATGAAACCCTGACTCAGCTTTTATCATATGTATTATAGTATAGAGGAACTACCTAACAACTTTACATAGAATTCTTCCCCTCATTTTTTTGTAGCAAATATAAATTTCTTTCGCAACTGAAATGGTTTACAGAGGCATTTCTGCATGTAAATCGGGTAAGGTGGGCAATGGCAATGCAAAATAGATTTCCCAGCACAGGATGTTGCATCTTTTGCCTGGCTGCGAGTAGTTATGTTTCAGTGGCACTCGCTATTTTGCTCTTCACATTGTCTTTTGGACGCTCGCCAACAGATGATCTTCAAAATAAGCATATCGGTGCCCTGGAACTTAATGTGGTAAGCTACATCATTCTCGGGCTTAAAACGCATACCTTTTGATGATCGCAACTCGCAATCCAAGCATTAAATGATCAATTATAAATGTCCTTTTCACTCTATTTGTGTTTAATCGAAGATGATATCTTGTGGGTTTTGAACTGGTACTCAATACCCATTATGGAAAGTCAACTGCTCTGATATTTTGCATCAAGCTGCACAGCAGCTAGGGGTACGTCCAAACAGTTCTAAACTTGGGTCATTTTCGTGACAATTGTTCCACCATACTGCTTGATCACATTCCAACAGACTGCAAGATATTTATTATTATTTGTGAATTTCAGTTGGTTGGTTTTTTTGTATTTTTGCCTTTTTAATATCCAAAAGTTATTTTTAAAGAAGTTCTATTAGATATACCTATGACTGTCCTGAGATTTAAAATGCATGCAGATTCATTTATATTTGATGCTATTTATTGAATTTCTTCCTCAGGAAATTTTCAGCGCCCTTAGGGGAATTCGGCACTATGATCTTCCGGGTTTTTGCTTTTCTTTCATTGGAACAGTGCATTTGTTGGGTGTAGCATAGAAACTTTCTGATTGGCCTTAGCAGTTATAGCAACGTTTCAAATCGGATCTGTAGAGAGGGCCTCATTTTTTTTTCAGTTTTTCTCGTGTACATGAACCATCAGGGACTGATGATCTCATTGGTCCCCTACATGTTACAACAAGACAACTTAAGATTCAAGGAGACAAACTGGTTATAGACTTTAGTGTTATCAGATTTCTATAATCCATAAAAATTCGTTTGAGTATGCTTCTGGTTTTGATTGTGTTAGTAATTTTTAGCATCAATTAAATGTTTCAGAATAAGTTTTCATGTGGGCATGGTGATTTTTCTTCCATGGAAGCTTTATATGGTATGCATGTAAAGATAGACCCTATAAAGTGGTGGTATAACCATGGAGGTGAAATCTTGAAATTGCAACCATTTGCAATAAGACTACTCTCACAAGTAGCCAACCCTTCATCCTGTTAGAGAAATCAGAGTACTTATGGCTTTATTCATCCACTAAAGAGGAACCGATTAGGGTTAAAGAAGGCGGAGAACCTGATGTACATTCAAAGCGACTTCACCTTCTCTCTTGTGTAGAGATTAAGTACAAGGAGGGTTCTTTAGCAAAATGGGACAAAATCTCACCTGGTGGAGAAGTTGCAGCCTTGGTGGATGAAGTGGCTGAAACATATGGCCTCAGTGATTCACCCTCAATTCTACTACCAATAGAGGAACTTGAACTTAAGAATGACGAGTATTTGGAGAGCATCATAGCCAAAGACGTAGAAATGGATGACACAAATGTGTAGACAATAGATTTCTGATTTCTGATTGTTGCTTTTTGTATGCATATCAGTGTATGAAGCTATCAACCTTTCTAAATTTCAATTTGTGTTATCAAATATGTAGTTTGATCTCTTTGACATTTGTGCGTTTAAACTCTAAAATTAATGTTGAACTTCACTATTGTTCTTGTTTGAAGTGCAATGTCGTGATATTTTCAGTTTTAATATAGCAAATTTATAAATTATTGAATCATATTTAGGAAAAATGGCATCTCCAAGTACCCTGTCTCCTACCTTCAAAATAGACATACCAGTACTAGTACTAGTCTCCCGTACTAGTACTAGTATTGATTGCCTGACAACTACGGTTGGTAATAGATATCCTTAGTACATTTAGTGAAAGAGGCTCTACAAGATAAGGTGGATCACAAAGCGAGGCAGATCCAAAAATAGCTATGTGGGAACTTCCTTTAAAATAAATACAGTGCCTTCCAAGATGCAAGGAGAATCATCAAGGAAATTTTTTACAAATAGTCAACCAATGTCACATAAATTCTAGAAAGGTGATGAACTTCCAAGAATATCCAAGTAGAAACTCTATCAAACTATAGAGCAATGTCCTCCAAATAAAGAGGATGCACATCTATATGAGATTCAATGAAGAGGTTACCAATGGGCAATGATGCACAAACAAGAATTTGTAAAAGGTAGTTCTTTGATAAGGGGAAGATTGCACAAAGAAGTGTCAAAAGATGTATCACAAGTTGCATCACAAGTTGCATCACAAGTTGACAAATTTGATGAAGTCATTGGAGTCCTCATGTTTTGCATTGTCATCAATAGAATCATTAGTATCGTTTGATTGAAAACGTGTGTCATCCATGCAAACAACAAAAAATGACAAGGTATTACCAAATACTTGTGAAAGGGTGAGGTTGTAAAAGGGGACTTGGTGTCCTTAATGCAATCTTGAAATCCTATGAAAAGTAATAGACAAAGATGAACATAAATAATGCCACAATTATTGCCCACTTAGCGTGCTTGTTAGAATTGTGTGGTAAATATAGGGGTAAACATCTTATTGACTAAGAATTACCACATAGAGATGATTGCCACCCTCACACCCCTGCTTCCCACCTCTTGCCCACCCACAAAATTGGCATCTTATAGAATAGAGTGATTATAACAAATTGGCTTGTCCAAAAATGTTTATAATGTTGCATTTACACCACTTTTAACTAATTGAAAATAGAAACACATTCTATTTTCAGTACAATACAAAGGTTTAATATGTCTATGCAAATTTGAGCTACACTAAGCTGTGAGGGATTCTTTGCTAGATTTGTGTTGGTACAAAACACTATAGTCTGTTATGATTGATTTTGCATTGTTTCCTTGATGGAGCAGGTATACTTTGATTATTTGTAATTTTTGGGAAATCTTTATAATATTTAATGGGTGTTTATTGGTTGTAAGAGTGTTGATTATCTTTGTGCATTTGTGCTCAGAAAACATGCATCTCGTCCATATGCATCCATATTATTTGGGGTTCCAATTTTGAATTTTAAAAATCCAGTTTTGTAAATTTAATTAACTGTCACTTTTTGGTGTTGGGGTTGTTTTTTAACTCAGGTACAAGAAAAACGTTTGTGGAAGGCTCCATCTAGTCATGGTTTAGGCCCTTGCGTTCGTCCAACAAATTCATACACAGGTTGCTCTTTTTTCACAACCTCTGTATTCTGTACAACTTGCTTCACATTCTATGCCACTAAGTATCGTATTTGTTTGTCTAGCTCTGTAATATCAAAATTACTGTTATCCAATTGAGTTCTGTGGGAATGTTTAGCATGGGCCTAATAATCAGGCAAGACCACATGTTAGAAGATTTGACTTGAAGAAAGTAATTTCTAGAAAAGTTCTTTATGAGTTTCATGAATTCATGGATCCTTCATGTCAGTTTTGCTTGTAATTGAAGCCATTTATATAATTGAAATTGTAAACTTTCCTTTTTGATCTACCCTACATTTATTTCTATAACACAAAAGCTTCTTGACTTTTTTTTTTATAGAAACTCTGAAACACCTGCTTTTGTTTGTCAGTTCCTCAAGATTGGGGTAGGTATTTGCTGGTCCAAAGCAATGGAGGACTGAATCAAATGCGAGCTGGGGTAAATTGAAACTTATGTCTTTTGGCATAGAATCTATGGAAAATATTTTTGAGTTGTATGCAAGACAAAGCTATCATTCTATTTGATTAGTTGCGCTCGTTGTGGAAGGAGAGTTAAAGATTTTGAATTTTTAAGTCAAAACATAATATCATGAATCTTGATGGCACCATTTAATGTTTTTAATTCTGGTGTTTTGGGTCTCCTTTATGACCCCTCTTCAAGAAGAAGGGTAGTTTTTTCTTAGTTAGGGTTATCTTTGTGGAGAACATACGATTTAAGTGGTTATACATTTGCTATTATGATGCATTACAGTTACAGACAAATTCTTTTTCATAAGAGTTTGAAATCATCCAATGAGAAACTGTATACCATTTTATCATTACGTCGACTTGTTAAGGGAATAGATATTTATGGTTCAGCAAATGACGGACATTGGCAAAAATTTAAATGGAGAAATTGCTCTTTTTATCATAACAGTACTCTAATTGGAAGAAGACACAGTGCATCTTAATGAAATTGATGCTCCCAAGTAATCTCTAGATGTGTAATATATGTTTAACTTGTGTCTCAAATTGCTTTATGCATCTAGTTGTAGAATCCATGTGAAGGTAATGATAGAACTGGGAAGCTCTCATTTCAATAAATGACTGAACCTCAAAACTCATTGACGTTGAGTTTGAATGCAACTTGAAAATTGTTTGGATTCCATTTTCAATTGTTTTTCACGTAACTGAAAAATGACTCGAAATGAAACAAGACTAACATTTTTTGAATTTCTATGACTGGAATAATAATAGCCTCTACAAAAACTGTCTTAGAACCCAACATTTACACTTGATTTCTGTCTAATTAACATACTGCGGAATATAGCACAAGTAATCTTCAACCTATTTACATGTGCTTGTCCAACTTTTAGTAACATGCATCTGCTTTTGATATCGAACAAGTAAACTCTAATACAAGTGATTACATATTTTTTTCATTAAAGCTTCCTGATATCTTCTTATGAAAAATATCTGCACTAGGTATCCTATCCTCCAATACATCTTGAGGAATAAAACAGTCATAAATCTAGTTTTAAGTACATAAACACACTGCAGATTAGAATAGGTCAATCTATACATTAGAAAGGCTAGTTTGTTTTATCTACAATATCCTTTACATTCAGTCTTTCTAAATTCTAATTACTAGATGTCATTCAATTTTTTCAAGTTTGTAAGTGTTAAAGCTTTTAGTGAGGGTTTTGCTCTAGGTGGATGGGAAGCATATCCTGACAGGGTACCTATATGAGGCCATGGATAAGGCCAAGGAGGACATCTATAAATTTAGGTAAAATAGAAGAAAATTCAAACCCATTTGGAACATTATTAATTGGAGGTGAAACAATCAACTATACCAATCCATTCATGCAACAATGCACCATCTCAAACCCAAGTTTTTCTACACAAATGACTTTAGGGTTAATGGGAAGGTTATGGAGGTCCTCACAACATGCATTGAGAGGATGATGCAAGAGAAAGAGGTCGGGACCTGATTATTATGGAGCTATAGTGATACAACCATGCATAAGAGGGAGGCTCTTTTCTTCACCACTGGCTATTTAAGGAATCACCAAGTGTCAACTCACAAAAAGTCTTAGTCTTCACTTTACTTTAAATTTTTAGTTCATGCAATTATTGCCCACTTAGAAGTTTATTATTGTCTTCTCTGCAATTTCTTGGTGGGAAGATTAAGATTTCAAAAGATAGCCCTCTCATTTTTGTTTCAATCTTATAGCTCTTCTATATGTGAGTGGAATTGGAGCTTATTTGATGCCTTTTGCATGTAGAAGTGCAACAAGCTGACACAAAAGTGCCTCAATGACCCTGTCTTCATACAATACAACCTTTGCCTTCGCTCAAAAATGGTGGAGGGCTCCGATGGTCATGAGGTGATTGACCTGGATGATATTGATCCACATAGTGGTTAAACTGTCTAGGATGAGTACTCCCTGCTTGTAGAATAAGAGATTGCTGATTTTGAGAGGCAAGTAAAAGAAGGTGCAGCAAAAGCAGTAGGAGGCATTGGATTGGTTGATCACATCATGGTTGAGGATGATGTTGATCTCAAGGAGTCATTACCTTTTATCTTAAAAGAAGGTGCAGCAAAAGCAGTAGGAGGCATTGGATTGGTTGATCACATCATGGTTGAGGATGATGGTGATTTCAAGGAGTCCTTACCTTCTACTTCAAAGATGGAGCCAGATATTGTAGTTGCATATTTCTCACAAACATATATGCATGGTCTGAAAACATAGACAATATATGTGTATTGTTTTACTAAATAGCAATTATGTCAAGATACTCACTGAAAGAGTCAAGATATACGTGCAAATGCAGAAACAGAGGCATTAGGCTGTGCACAGATTGTTTAAAAGGAAATGGAGAACCAAAGAAGAAAGGAGGACGGAGCTTTGAAGATTGGCTTCAGACCACATCATCCTGTAATGTAAAAACAGTGGTATGCAGCATTCCACATGTCATCACTATGGTTGGTGCTCGAATCCCCAGCTTATTCAATGCAGTAACACAACTAGGATGGGGTCTAGGAGTTGTATTGCTTGTACTATCTTGGATAACTACTCTATACACACTTTGGCACGTGGTTAAAATGCATGGGTTGATTCTAGGAAAATGTTTTGATCAATATCATGAACTAGGACAGAATGCTTTAGAAGAAAAGTTTTGTTTATGGATAGCTGTTCAATACCAATTGATAGTAGAAGTTGGAGTGGACGTACTGTACATGGTTACAAGGGTAAATAATTGAAACGGTTTCATGACCTTGTTTGTACAGGCTGCAAGAACATTAAATTGTCTTGCTTTATTGCAATTTTTACTCAAGTTCACTTCATTCTGACACAACTGCCTGATTTTAATTCAATGGCTTGAATTCCTCTAGCTGCAGCAGTGATGTACCTCAACTATTCCAAGATTGATTAAGGAACCTTTGGTCATCGAGGGCAAGTGAAAGATGTCAATTGTGATATAAAATCTCGTCCATTGCCGATGTAGTGTTTAATGTTTTTTTGGAGATGTGGCCTTGGTTTATGTCACACACAATGCCGTCCTAGTCACTCCTAGAGGTCAAAGCTGCTATACCTTCCAAACCAGATAAACCATCAAATGTTCTTATGTGGTGAAGAGTAGTTATGACATAATCATTTCTTTTCTTACCTCCTTGTAGCACTGGTTGGTTACTGGGCCTGTAGAAACATTGTTCAGGACAATATTCTACTTTTACTTGGGAACCCAAATGGTTGCAACAACAAACATGATGGTGGTTATCCTTGTGATTGGATGCTATTAGATCTATGCTGCCAATGTTGGTCACCAAACCTAACTTCCCTCTGGGAATATGGCTATGTTTGATATTTCACTCACCTTGTGTCATGACAACTTGCTTTGTTGGTATATAATTCCGTTCTTTTGGATCTGCTTAGATTTTTTGGAGGATCATGTTTGTTCCAACAACCTACTTTCCATGCATCATGTGGATTGCACTATACAAGGCAAGAACACTCAGTTTGTCATGAACAATGAACTGGGATTTAGATGTTGAATCTGTTGGCATATTTTTCATTACTACAAAACCATATTTGCAGGATAACAATGGAGGAAGGATAGCTGGATTTTGAAAAGTCAGGACATAGCAAAGGATATTGTTTTTGGGAGCCATCATTTGAAGAGATGTTCATGATGTCCATCTGCATGTCAAGCTTTGCAGAGATTTAAATATTTTATTGTAGATTTTGTAGTCATTTTATTATGTTTTATATGTTGTAATACTATTTTAATGAGCCTCAAGCCCATGTCATTTGAACTTCGTATTTTATTTATTTAATTTTGTAAAGTTGACAAAGGGTAGTTGGGTGGTTAGAGGAAAAAAGAAGGAAATAATCTCCCCTATTTATTGTAAAAGGGAAGAGATGTTAAGGGAAATTTGGAAACTTTTTTTGCAAGAACTCATCGAAGGAATACAAAATACTTCAGGATTTCTAAATTGAGGAAATCAATAAAGGATTTTCAAGTACTTCGTGTCTTGTATTTTTATTGAGATTTGTTGTTGGAAGTATATGTTTGGTTGTCTGTTGTCATTGATGTCAAACATTGTGTTCTGGAGGTGTTTGTAGTTGCTCAAACACCGTGGTTTGGAAATCTGCTCTTCTTCTATTTTTTGAGTAAGTTTGTGTACTAAACCTTTAGAACAGTGGAAGACATGCATGTATTCAGTGCTACAGTACAATATATATCCAGAATGTGCTACAATGCAGTGGATGACAATTAGAACAGTGGAAGATAGTTATGTATCCGAATAGTGCTACAATGCAGTAGAAGGCAATCAAAACAGTGGAAGACAGTTATGTATTTTGTGATCTTGTGAAATAATGTTTTATAGTGCTTTGATGTTTTTTTCTCATATTCGGAAGCCTATGTGCTCTGGATATCTGTGGTTCAGTAAATAGAGAAAATACAGTTTTAGTTGTAGTGCTTCATTTTGTGCTTTTTGGAAGGTTTTCACTCCAAAATTCTGGCTTGAAAGTGTGCTGAAACTTATGAAGATGGATTCAGATTTTGGTCTTGGTTGTGGCGTTCTTTGGTGTTCCGGAAATTGCATTATCTAGTGTTGCAGTTTTGTTCAGTTGTTGGTTCTAATCTGAAGATATGCTGTGATGACTTCTAACGTGGACTATTGGCATGTGTCCATATTTAATTGGCAAGTTAGGTGGTTCTTTGGCCAACGTGTTTCTACACGTTTGAGATGACTTTAGTTACTTCAATTGCGGATCTAGCATTGGGCTGTGTAGTGTGTTCACAGTCCCTCTCTCTTAGAGTGGATTATGTTTCTTGATTTAGGTCCAAAGTATTGCATTTAATGATTATCTCTTATCTGGATGAGTTTGTGCTTTGCTTGACCTATGTATTTAATGTTTTTCTCCTATCCGTTTGGGTCCACTCTATGTTTTGGTGCGGATGCTTCTGAGATAGGATCTTATTGCATTTTGCTATTGTCTTGGCCGACTTGTAATTTATATTGTTATATCCTTTGGCATGACCGACTTTGTTGTAATCTCCGATGAACTATCTTGTATATAAGTACAGTTTATGCTTTGACAAAATGTAAGGTGTGAAGCAAGTGTACAATGTGTGAACTAGTGAAGATCTACAATTAGCAGAGCAGAGTTCAATGATAGTGGTAGTGAAGAAAATGCAGCATCAATGTGCTACTAAGTTTGACAATGTTGTGCATATCAGTTGCATTGTCAGGAGATTCTTTCATTATCTCTAAAAAGAGTTGTATGTTCCTAAGAGAGTGAGTTTTGGGTGCATAAGTTTGTTGTTGTATCTTGCTACTTTGACATCAAGCCTTTGTTTGCAAGTCCGAAGTAGTGAGCTCCTATTTGTATTCATTTTTATATTGGCAGTGAGCCTCTGGTTGCAAGTTCGGGGCAATGAGCTCCTACCATATTTTGTAATTAGATCTTTACATCATTGAATTATTCCTTGTGGGCAAGTGCTCGCAAGTGCTCACTATGGTTTTTCCTAATTTGGGTTTTCCACGTATAAAATCTAAGTGTTCATGTGTTCAAAAAATCGCGCGGACTCGCGAGTCTTATGGCGAGCCAAGTCGACTCGCCATTGACTTGCGAGGCAAGTCCAGATGAGTCCAGGTGAGTTGACCCGCGAGTCTTTGCCTTGGACTCGCACGAGTTTTTCACCAGGACGCGCAAGTCATTGACTTGGACTTGCGTCGTCCACTAAACACGCCCAACACATGCATGAAGTGGTTTTCTTGTTCATTTTCCCTCTCATTTGCTCTTTGTTCTTTCTCACAAAAGGGTTTTAGGGTGTGGAGAGGTTGAAGAATCAACATCAAATCTGCAAACTACATCTAGGTAAGGAATTTTTCTACTTATTTTTTTCACTTCCATTAGAAATGAAGAAAATCTTGAAAAACAAGGGGAAATGTTGACAAGATTTTTTCTATTTCTCTTTTTGACTGATTTCTTTGCATTTTTTTCTTGTTTTTGAATACTATTGTTATCAAATGCTTCATTATCAATTTTTTATTGTTTTTCCATAAAACCCTACTGATTTTTTTTCATGTTGTAACAGCTATGGAAAAAACGAAAGATGAGGCATGGAAGTATGGAATAAGGGGAAATAAAAAGGGAGACGTGACTTGCACAGAATGTAGCAAACCGATGACACGTGGAGTGAATAGATTAAAATACTACCTTTCTAGATTACCTGGACAAGGTGTGGATGGCTGCCCCAATACAACTCCAGAGATTATTAGATTGATGAAGGCCCTTCTTGCTAAATATGACTTGCATAAAGAAGAAAGGGAAAAAACAAAACAAGCCATGATAGCTGCAATGAATGCAAATGCATCCAGTTCAGCTCCCTTTCATTGCACAAGCACTCGCAAAAGGGCAGCCCCCTTTCACCATCAACTAAACTCATCTATTGCTGACAATGAGGATGAGATTACTGAGACTTAGAATCCTCCTTCATTAGACCCAATTTTTTTTTAATTCCGCGCAATGTTTTAGGAGTACAACCTTCACTTGAAGGGACAAGATGGAATAAAGAAAAACATGAGAAAGCAATGATAGCAGCAACAAATTTTTGATACTACAACGATTTTCCTTTCAATGCGACAAGTAGCCCATGTTGGGAAGGTTTGGTTACCGCATTTACAGTTGTAGGAAAGGGGTTTAAGGCCCCAACAACTTATGACTTCAGTGGGCCATTGCTATAGAAATTAGTGGAAAGTACACAGGTTCTAGTTGATGATCAGAAAATTTTTTGGAAGAGAAAAAGATGCAACATCTTATTTGATGGATGGATAGATGGGAGAAATAGGACTCTCCTCAACTTCTTGGTGGCTTCTAATGGTGCAATGGGATTCCTCAAGTCTATAGATGCCTCAAAGGAAGTAAAAACTGCTGAGACTTTGTGCAATTGTTAGATGGGGTGATCTAGGCAATCGGAGTTGAGAACGTTGTCCGAATTATCACGAACAATGCAGCTGCATATGTATCTATAGGTAGAATGCTTATGGAGAGGCATCCCACAATTACATGTAGTCCTTGTGTTGCACACTTCTTGAACTTGTTGTTAGAGGACATTGGAAAGATTAGTTGGGTGAAAAGGGTGGTTGAAGATATTAAAAGTGTCACCAAATTCATCTACAACCATACTTGGGTCCTCGCTTTGATGAGAAAACACACAAGTGGAAAGGACCTTGTGTGACCAGGAGTGACACGATTTGCTAGCCATTTCCTCACATTGCAAAGCATTCTTGGTGCCATTCCTCATCTTAGACAAATGTTTGTGTCTAATGCTTGGCTGCAGTCTGCATATGCCAAAAAACCTAAGGCAGAGAAGATAGTAAGTATTATTTTTGATGATGGGTTCAACAAAAGTGGAGACGAGTTGATGAAGGTAAGTAACAAACCCAAATATAAACTTTATACAAGAATCTACTTGCTATTTTTTTTCGGGTTAATTTTGTAATAATTTAAAATTTGTTTTCATTTTTCTAGGCGATAGAACCTTTGGTAAGGTTTCTTCGTATGGTGGATGGAGAGGGAATGCTAATGGGTTTCATTTACAAGGCCATGGATAGGGCCAAAGAGGCCATTTCACATTACTATGGTGGAAATTCAAAAAAATATGAAGTCCTTTGGCACATCATTGATCGTAGGTGGACACACCAGCTCCACCAACTGATACATGCCTTGGCATACTACTTGAACCTGAGATTCTACTTCTTTGATTCATTTAAGGCTGATGAGGAGGTCATGACAGGTGTTATTACATGCATTGATAAGATGGTTCTTGACCGTGACTTGAGAGACAAGGTGTTTGATGAGTTGGAGGCGAGATTTGACATTTGTTATATCTTATAATTTAATTATGATTCATGAATTTGGAAATGCTCATTGTTGAGTTTGAGTCTTTGACAATTCTTATTTATGAATTTTGAAATGTTCTTTGTTCAAGATCTACAAGGGTGCAAAGGGGAGACTCTTCTCTTCACAACAAGCAATTGACAATAGAGAAAAAAAACCAGGTAAAACATTTTGTTTAATGCTAGAAGAGAAAATTAGAAACTTGATAATGATTGTTAATTTGTTACAAACTTACATATTTTACTCAATTCTAATATTTCTAAATGTTATTTTGTAGATTTATGGTGCTAGCACGCCTAATCTTCAAAAGATAGCCATCCATATTTTGTCTCAACCATGTAGTGTTTCTGGGCGTGAATGGAATTGGAGTACATTTGAGAACATTCACACAAGGAAGAGAAATAGATTGAGCCAGAAGAGACTCAATGATCTTGTCTTTGTTTGGTATAACCTTCCCCTCCGCACTAGAAAGGTGGAGGGTGTTTCACACGAGTCCATTGACTTGGACGAAATTGATCCATATGGTGATTGGACGGTCAATGAACAAGATGAAGGTGATGATGTCCTTACTGAAGAAGATATTGCAGAGTTAGAGAGAGGCGTAGTATCAGAAGCAACAACATTGGCTGATTCTAGTGAGATGGAGGATGACAAAGACGAGGACTTTGATGTTGAAGAAGAAGAATCAACTCTTCCTTTACATACCAGAAGGCCTACTAGTTCAAGGCGTCAAAAATTGAGTTATATTAGAAGAGAAAAGAGGAGGATGTAGTCTTTAGTTTGCTGTTTTTCACATTTGGACATATCATTATATCTAATTTTGTAAACAATTATAAACTTATGCTGCTGTTATACATTTTAAAGTTTGCAACTATGATGATATTTCATATATTGAGTGTTTTGAGATTCATATGACACGTGTAATGTATCAATTATGGCTCTTATGTTCTTTAAATGCATTAATTTCTTTGTGTTTTTATGTAAAATTACAGTTTTTTCCTTTTGTCGAGTCTTTGCCGAGTCTTTCGCGAGTCTTGAGTCCAATTTTTTGGTTTGCCGAGTCCGTGGCGAGTTCGAGTTTTTGAACTATGAGTGAGCTCCTACCATATTTTGTAATTAGATCTTTACATCAGTGAATTATTCCTTGTGGGCAAGTGCTCACCGTGGTTTTTTCTAGTTTGGGTTTTCCACGTATAAAATTTGAGTTTTCATGTGTTGTAGGTTCTGCTCATTACTTGCTTATTGTTTTATGTGGTGATTATTGAAGTTAGTGAGTTTTGGTTTATGCTGATTGTCCCTCTCCCTCTCAACATCCGAATCGTGTTCAACATTTGTAATATTACTAAGTTTGTTGCAAGACTTAGTAATGCTCAAATGAGACAACCCCAAGGTTCCTTCTTATTGTGGACTTTCACTTAGTTATAATGATGTGATATGTTGGGTATCACAAAGGGACTTACGCTATTCATTCAATGGATGTCAATCATTTCAACTACTTCCAACCAAACAAATTGCAAAGGAAAGGGTTTAGAAAACTATTCTACTCCTAGAATGTAAGAAACTGTGGATATCTTTGTGACTCTACTAGACTTAGTTTAGCCGTCGACATCAACCAAACTAGTGCGATCTCCTAAGGTAGATGTAAGATGTTCAAACTATCACCATTCCATTAACACCATCCATCTTTGCATATCAATGTGCAAGCAATAATTGAAGTAAAGCTCATAAATATGCCATTTGACCATGTAAGGAGTATTTACAATCAACAAGTAACTAGTGGTTTGGTCTAAGCGGGTTCACTAAAGATGCATCCAAAATATCTTCCATTCAACTAAACACTATTTCTAACCAACATGAAACAAAATCCTACTTTAAGTGAGGAAATGTAGAAACCATGCAATACCTCAAACGCCATAAACATTCACCCTGAAAACCAACAACAAAGAAGGAATAATTTTGGTAGTATTATTGCAAATTTTTTTCGAATCTAAATCTAATCTCTTCTAATGAGTTACAAATGAGGTCTTGGCCTTTAATAATAGTCCCTAGTACAATGAATGACCAAGATTGATTTGAAATCAAGGGCCAAGATTAATCCAACACAACCCTAATTAGGGTTTCATAACCACTTCTAACAATTATTAAATGGCCACCCAATTACAAAAGAGCACCACCTTGTGGGCCAATGATAAAATTACAATGCTTTGATAAGCCAATGAGAAAATATGTTAGGTAGAAGCTTATAGAAGAAGCCACCAAGCAATGAGCCAATAATAAAATGCCACATGGGCTTACAATAAATCTTCCTTTAGAAGATAATTTTCTTTGACTTTTCCCTTTTTGACAAATTCAATGAATCCGGACATAATATTATTGAGCTCTCCCACCGAGACATTTGACATGATCTGACTGGTTGAAGAAATGGGCGCCACCTTGGCATGTTTATCTTATAGGCTTAATAAATAACTCTTGATGATGAGAAAATATCTCAACATTATCAAGCCTTCAATTGTGATGGCTCCTATTCTTAAATTGTTTCATCTTCATGCTGTCTTCTCTACCCTTGGAAATCTTCTCATTGCATTTGTTTGGGCTCGAACTTGTACTTGTAACCTTGATGTGTTCATGATGTCCTGATCTTGAAATCTCCTCATTGACATGCTTTCGAACTTGTACTTGACCTTGCACTTGTAGAAGCGGTGTAAGTGTGGCATGTACTTGACCTTGAAGGAAATTCAAGTCTGCATGAGTTTCTCCCTTTGCTGGTAGACTCGGTCATGATTTTATACTTGCACTTTGAAATCCATCTTGAATGCCTCAAACTTGGATTTGAATTCTGTGCTTGTATCTTGACTTGATCATTAATTTGTAGCTTGCTGTTGTACGAAGCCTCATGCTGTTCTTTGCTTGAAATCCTTTCCACAACCCTTTCACGTTCTTGAAGTTCTACACTTTGGCACCTTTCGTTTTTGACTTTGGGTTTTCACCATCCTTAGCTCCAGCCATGTTCAACCTGCCATACAACATCATATATTAGATTTCCATATTTCAAATTTATGACATGGTTAGTAACAATGTCTCTTATGAACCACAACGTAGGAAACTTTCACAATGTAAGATATACCAACGAATTTCAACTTATGAAAGTCCGATTGATTCTGAGTTCAAATTTACAAAATTTTCATTATTCTCCAATTTTTGGGTTGGAAACTCACTTGCTAAACACACTTTCACAACATTGAATGTGGTAGGAGAATCTTACCACAATTGGAGAACCTTGCTGCTGATGAAAGATTATAAATCTATTCCTACAGGTCTGCAAAGAAGTTGGTGCTTTTACACTTCGCAAAATTCTTATTTTCAGCACCTAAGTTCGATGGAGTTCTACTTCCGTTTGCTAACGTGGCCAAATCTGATGCCTTTCACCACCTACAGGCATGATTGTGTCCAAAATGATAACTCATAGCCCTCCCCCAATGTTCTGATTTCCTTGAATTTTGAAACCTTGGCTGTCCAGATTTGTCTACTTTTATGATTTTTGCAATGTTTTTCTTCAATTTTAACCTGCCATGATGTGGAAATTTATATCACAACTCTAGGCCTGAAATTCACAGCCTTTTCTTGCTTTAATCTTCTTGGATATATGGCTTACAAAGCCCAGACTTGGTGTGGTTGAGGCTTGGAATTCGAATCCCTCTTGATTTGGAAATTCAATGATGATCAGTGCTAAACTGCATTGCCTTTAGTTCTAACTGCCTTGTAATTGGTATGAGGTGATAATGAAATGAATTGGTTTCCCCTTTATATAACAATTAAATCCAAATGATATGTCTTATCACCCAGGCCGACTTGGCTTGGGGAGAAGAAACAATTAAAATAAAAACCAATTACATTAATTAAAATCACACCAATTAACTAATGAAAATTGCAGCTCTTGTTTTTATTTTAAAATCGCAACCTTTGACCATTCAATTTAGGTCTCATGGAATTAAATTCTGGGCACACCATTGCATGTGAACATTTGCACCATGCCTTCTTATTAAAAAAACATGGTTCATTTGAATTAGATTTATGGCGCCACCCCTTGGTAATTTAATAAAGTCAATTACCATTAATAAATACCATGATCAAGTATTTAATGCTTTTCCTTGGAGACAAAATTTAATGCACGACAATTTAAATTAATTTCCTTACCAAATTCGATGACCATTAGTAAATGGTATCAAGCATTTAATGATTTGCAATTTCATAGGCGTTTTAATAAAATTCATTCATTCATCTAACACTTGCCTTTAATAAATGCACATGTTTGGCATTTAATGGTTCTCATCAAGATCAAATCTTATTTAATGGCAATATTTATTTGCATCCAATTCTGATTGCCAAAGTCGATGGTCTATGAAATAACCCAGCTAGGGTATTATATTGAAAATACTGTCAATATGAAACATTCTAATCAAAATAGATCAAACAAGCCTGGAATGAATTTGTTTTTAGAAATAAATCAGAACCTTACAAACTAAATCAGATATGCATAAACTGTCAATTACAGAAGTAAGGTATTGGAAACATTATTATTTGATTCTTATTGGACAGTTGAGGAATACTAAAATCTGGTTTCAAACCCTTCTTTGTTCATAGCAGCTATGCTTGAACGAATACCTCTGAAACCCTTACAAATACTTCTGAAACCCACAACAATGGCGGACTGTGATTCTGAAACTGAAATCCACTTCTGTAACCGCACCTACACTGCTGTAGCGTGCATGCAGCAACTGAGATTGTTTGCTTAGGGTAGCGTCCAAGGCTTGATGCTCAGGGTTTGCGTCCTTAGCATAGAGTCCTGGCAGCAGACCAAAGACAATATAAAATCATAATGAAAAGCCTCCTAATCATTTCCTTCTATCGTACTAATATAGCTCTCGACCCTTCAACCCTAACATTGGCGCTCCAAAACCTAACTTGGCAATAATAATAGGGAAAAGAATATCCCTCAGCGCTAATCAACAAAGTAAGGAAAAATATGAAAATATCTAATACAACTTGGCCCCAAGCCATGACTGAAAATCAGGAAGCCACTTAAGTGAATTTGGTCCCACCACTTATTGAAACAAAAGACTTTTCAAACTCAGAAAAATGGCTAAGTATGGAGAAGAAACATAATACAACCTTATTAGGAGAATTAAGAACTGCGGTTAGAGAAGGGACATGACAGTCCTCCCTTCTCGAGATTGCTGGTCCACAAGCAATCGCAAGTTTGGATGTTGTAAAATGTCCTCTCCTTCTTAGGAAGCATCTTCTAAAGATAAATCCTTCCATTTGACTAGATATTCTCGGATCACTTTGCTTCTCAGTTTTCTCTTTCGCCAATCAGAAATGCCTTCAGGTACAAGCACCAACTTCCCAAACTCATCCAATGGTGGTAACTCAAGAGATGCAACTGTTTGTTTTCCCAAAACCTTCTTCAAACAGGATATTTGAAAAATACTATGAATCTTACTACCTAAGGGAAGCTTGAGTTCATAAGCAACCTCTCCTATCCTCCTAGTCACCTTATAGGGTCCTTAAAATCTTGGTTTCAATTTTTTTGCTCCACTGCTCCTTAGGGAAGAGTTCTTGTAAGGTTGTAAGCGAAGGAATACTAAATCACCAACCTGAAATTCTCTTTCCACTCTATGCCTGTCCGTATACATTTTTTGTTGGTTTTGTGCATGGAGAATATTATCCTTCAACGCTTTGAGTATATCTTGGTACTCTTGTAAAGTCTCCCTTGCTTGGGGCACCTTCCTATCATCAAAAACCAAGTCCACAAATGATAAGCTTCATATCCATACAAAACTTTAAATGGGGACATCCCAATAGTCATATGATATGTTGTATTGTAGCAGTACTCAACCAAATATAGCCACTTGATCCATGTACGTGTCCTGAAACATAGTTCTGGAGATAGCCTTCAACCCATTTGTTTACTATTTCCCTCTGCCCATCCGTCTGAGGGTGATAACTGGTGCTTGGCGTTAGCTCTGTCCCTACCAACCAAAACAACTCCTGCCAAAACAAGCTGATAAACTTGCTGTCCCTATCACTAACAATGGTCTTCAGAAGACCACGCTATCTGAATAGCTCTTTGAAAAACAATTCAGCAACCTGTGATGCTGAGTAATCTGTGGCAATGACAAAGAAATGGGAATATTTGGTCAATCTATCCACCACAACGAATATGCAATCCTTCCCTTGTACCCTTGGGAGACTCGTGATGAAGTCCATTGAAATACCCTCCCACTTTTGTTTAGGAATGGGCATGTGTTGTAGAAGACCTGTTGGAAAGGTATGTTCTGCCTTATTCTGCTGACAAATTAAGCACTTACGAACATATTGCAGCACTTCATCCTTTAGACCTTTCCAAGAAAATCTTTCTCTAATCTGCTTGTAAGTTGTAAAGAAACCCGGATGCCCTGCCATGGGAGTCAAATGTACAACTTTCAAAATATTTTGCTTCAACTTGGACCCTGGTACAAGATATATTCTATCCTTATAGTATATTATATCTTCTAGCATAGTATATCTGACATCATGCATCTTCCTGTCTAATATATCACAAGCCAAAGAATTCTTAGCATATTCGGCCAGCAACTGTGACTTCCAATCAGCTGAAACTTCTGTAAGTGAACAAAGAATATGCCTCCTAGAAAGTGCATCAACCACCACATTTTTCTTCCTTTGATGTACTCCACCTCAAAATCATTTGCTTGAATCTTGCTCACCCATTTTTGTTGCCTCTCATTAAGATCCTTCTGTTCCAAAAAATGCTTCAAACTATTATGATCGGTTCTAACAGTAAATTTAGCTCTCACTAAGTACTGTCTAAATTTAGCTCCCACTAAGTACTGTCTAAATTTAGCTAAAGCATGCATGATAGCCAACATCTCTTTGTCATAGGTAGAGTATAGTTTTTCTGGATCTCTGAGCTTCCTACTCTCAAACACAATAGGATGTTTATCCTACATCAATACCTGCTCCAATTTCTTGTCCTGAAGCATCACGCTCCACAATGAAAGGATTTGTAAAATCTGGTAGTGCTAACACTGGACATGTACTCATAATACTTTTGAGTTTCTTAAAGGTAACTTGTGCTTCGGTGGACCACGGAAAAGCCCCTTTCTTTGTAAGATCAGTCAATGGCAAAGCTAACTGGGAAAATCCTCGTACAAACCTCCTGTAATAGCAACATAACCCCCAAAACCCTTTGAGATCAGAAATATTTTTAGGAATTGGCCACTCTTGGATTTCCTGAATCTTCTTCTGATGTACCTTTACCCCATCAATACCTATCACATGTCCCAAGTAGAGAATTCTTGACATTCCAAACTCACATTTAGAAGCTTTGGCAAACAATGATTGTTGTTCCGTGATGCTTAAGACAACGTCTAAGTGCTGCAAATGTTCTTCCCACATTTTACTGTATATTAGTATGTCATCAAAAAATACTAATACAAACTTCCTCAACTGTTCGTAGATGTAATGTCCCTTGCTAATTTAACAATAACATTTGTAATAAAGATAAAGAATAAGTAATGAACTAAGAAATTGACTGTTTCCAATCCATATTATGGGACTGATCTTATTATTGCTTCAGTTCTTGAGAAGGGAGAAAACATTGGAGGCAAACCAAAGCGCTTAGAGACCATTGATAGGCTCCCTCAAAGTTTACAGACCCAGCCTTTAACCTGTCTCGAGCTTAAGCTCTCAAGGCTAAAGAGAACGCTGGTCCCTTGTGATGTTCCCGTTTTAGTAGGAGTCTGGAGGGTGTTTTTGTCAGTTCATCATTGCAATCCTCGTGAGCTGACAGATGGTTTAGAGGGTCTTTGTGATAGATTTACTATTTATAGTAAGTCTATTTTTGTTAGGTTTCTATTTCTAGCAGGGTAGTATGGACACAGGATGTTGTTTGTCAGTTGGATTTAGTTTCATCACTTTGCATATGGAGTTATTGAATTAAGCTTGGCTTAATTAAATAACTATGTTATTACATGTTATATTTTGATGGTGTGAAGTTGAAGATTCTTTAACGAAAGGTGTGTCCATGAAGTTTTTAGCAAAGTGTGAAGGAGAAGGCTTAATTTTAATGTTTTCTTTATAAGCCTTGGAGATTTTCGAAAATGATACCAATTGTCATTTTTATGTTTTGATGATAAAATTTCAAAGAGTTCGAAATTGTGAAGGAATCGAGGGTTTGGTATCAGTTTGCAGGAACGAAGCTCTTCTTCAAAACTTAACACGCTTTGAGTTGGAATCCTTTGCCAATAAATTGCGTCTGCAGTTTTAATGGAATTGTGGATATGGATGCCGTAATGGATTGATATGAATCGCTTCACATATATTAGGATTGTGGCTTGCTGTGTTAAAACGCGGGTTTAAGGAAGGAATTGCCATCATCATTTGCGGTTCCTGTTACAACAGTGATGAACACAATAGGGCTGATACATGAAGGCTGCGTCATGGCTTAAGAGCTGTGAATTTACATTTGGGAGCCTGCGTATATTCTAGAAGGTTGGCGTCTTTCATCAAGGCTCGCCTGGATAATTTACAGCTGTTGTCTTTGAAGGTGCCTATTAGTTTAATTGAATGTTCATTTAATTCTAGCAAAAACTGAATTATTAAATGTGTGAGCTTGGAAGTTAAAAGATTTCTGCTGCTATTAATTCATAGAATGGGAAAAAACAAAATAAAAATATATATTTGATTAAAAGAAATACAAATTTGCAAGGAAACAAATTTTCAGAATTTTTTTTTAAGCAAGGAGCAGTCAGGCTCTTTACATCCCTACCCTATCTTGGGAGCTATCGTATTAGATTTAGACTGCCCCTCTTTGGCAGCCTCAGCCTTTCCCCTCAAATATACCAAAGTAGCAATAAGATTTGAGTCTAAAATATGTTAGAATCTCATTAATATAATTCAGATTTTATTCTTCTTAATATATGCTCACATGTAACTATATATATATCTATATATATAATTCACATACTTATATCTCTTATATATACTTTATACATAACATAACTTTATCTGATTTCACTGTTATATATATATATATTCTCACTATTATATACATATATCTGATTATACTTTATTTAATATATATATGACCATATAATAGTTCCTCATCCTTAATGGCATTCCAATATAATGTTCTGTAGTCAGAATTACTCGTTGATTGCTAGCCAGCCATGCACTTGTTGTAATTCATCACCTTCCTCAATAACAATTATATTTTTCCCTTGTTCAGTGAGTAAGTTCTTCATCCTTCTTTCGGATAAATTTCTTATTATATTAATGCAGTGTCTAAGGGATTATCTTAGAATATGGTGTCTCATATTCTGAGACACAGTCTATAAATATATTCCCACTTTCATAGCAGAGGTCTATGTCACATACATTCGTCTTTTTTAAACTGCAGACACCGTAGACGGAATGTCTTTTCCTTATTTCTTTAGACCCTATGCTGATCGTCTATGATTTGTATATCTTCTGTGATTCAATACTTAACTTATTCGTATAATCTCCTATTCGATGGTTTGAAGATATCTGGTTATCTTCCTCTTTTAAATTTCCTTCCTATTCTTTTCTATTCCCCTCAAATAACATTTCAATCCCCCTTTTCTATCTTGCGTATGGTATTGCTTGCACCGTTTGGGAATCAAAGGATATGTCTCTCCATGTAATGAATGTATACTTTATCTCTTTTCAAACAAGTGAATGATGACCGGTATGCTTGCTGATTGCTTAATTCATGGTTAGCATATCAATACTGAATCTTCTTAAATGATATTTATTAACTATTAATAATTATGAATATTATTATTATCATTACCAATTATATATTTATTATAATTTAATATAAAATTTACTTCTGGAGGGGGATATCACTGTCCTACCCTCCCCAAAATTGCTTGTCCTCAAGCAATTCGATATTTTCCCATAGTGACATTTGATAACTTAACTTAAGACAAGTTTTCTTTCATTTCCTGGAGATGATCGTAGGCAATCTTGTTGTCAATTGAATTTACAAAAATTCCATTTGCATGATAGAATGTCTCATATTTATCTTACTTAAATTATGCTATTATTCTAGATAAACCAAGTAGAATCACATCGAGATTACATACTTGAAAAATATATACATGAATATGTGAAGTCACACAAAGTATACACGAAGCAAACACATTAATGCATGAGGACACAAAGCATACACATTGAAGATACGAAGCATACACATTGATGCAAGAAGACACGAAGCATGCACAAAGTATACACATAATATACACATCCCCTTTAAGTTCAATTATTATTTAAATCAATTTCAATTCTTAAATCCCATATTTCATATTAAGTAATTTAATTTCATATGCTATCTATATTTTTTGTTGCTAAGTTTGATCCGATATTACTTTGTTCTAAGGAGAGAGGAGTTCTGAATGCAATCCAAGGCGCTTAGAGACCACTTGATAGATTCCCTCAAAGTTTACAGATCCAAGCCCTTATCCTATCTTGGGACTATGCTCGCAAGGTGCTTAGGGTTGCTGATCCCTACCCTATCTTGGGAACTATCCTTTTGGGATTTAGACCGTCATTCCTCTTCCTTCTTAACTACTAAGGCAATTTGAAGATCATAGCCATACTTCTTGTATATTTACTTATATATAGATTCATCACTTATTTAATTATGTTTGCAAGCTTCAACATTACATGAAATAGTAAGAAAAATGATTCATTAATTTGTATTTACCCTATAGGATGGCAGGATCATAGCTTTGATACCATTTGTAATGTCCCCTGCTAATTTAACAATAACATTTGTAATAAAGATAAAGAATAAGTAATTGTTGATATTTTGGCCTTTATGACAAATATCTAATGACTTGGAAATTTCGATATGCATAAATAATAATATTAAATATTAGGGAATATTTAATATTTATTGTTTATTAATAAGATCAATTTTATATGCTTAAATGGTTTAATTTAAATAATAAATTAAAGGGGGCCCAAGTCGTCCTCTTGGGTAAATATATTTATTATTTAAATTATCCAAGTCGACCTCTAGAGGAGGCACTCCATTTGCATATATAAGTAAATCGATTCTTGGAGAAGACATATCAAAAAACATAACATATTTGTCTCCTATCCAAGAATTGATCATCCTTGTGCGATTTGGAGCAGCGATTTGAATCTGCTATGCATGCCTAACAAAATCGAGCATCCTAGAGTGGAATTCGGCAAGCTTAGTATTGGGTGAATTTTATCAAGTGCTGGCTCCCTTTGTGCATTCCTCTTTGTGCATTGAGCGAAATTTGTCTATATGCTAAAGTGAAGTCTGTACTAAAGAGAATTCATACATTAGTAGCTGCGAATTGTATTAAAGATGTTGATCCACCTTTACATGCGATTTCTATTATAAGTGGATCATACCAGCATTGATTAGGCATCTAAAATTGGAACATATTGCAGACTTCTCCATCTTGTGTAGGCATAAAAGACAGATCGATATCTACCCTAGATGGCATATTGAAGAACCATTTGGAGAGACATAAAGTTGCAGGTCGGGGATCAACATTAAAGAAGTCATTGGGAAACTTGATTTTCGAGTACTATCTCTCCTATCTTGGTTATTTCTTCTTTCTATTTCCCGTGCTTAGCTTTGAAAGACTTCTATAGTTTGATCATTCCTTGATAAATCTGGAAAATACTAACATGGTATCAGAGCCTAGGTAGAGCAAAGATTCATTTTAGATTTACGAATTCAAACTAACTCTTTCAACTAAGTTGGTTATCATGTCAACCGGGATTAGACCTGAAGATAGGCTTGAGGGAGATATTAATTATACACTAAGTTGCCGGATTCGTGCCCAGCACCCCTGATTCGGGTCCGGGTCTGGGTCCGGCTACGGATTCACGGGCCGGTCCGTGCCGGATCCGGGCAGGGTCCATGCACTGACCTGTGGGAATCCGGGCGAGTCCATGAGGACCCCGTGCGAATCCGCGGGAATCCCCAAGGACCCGTGGGTCTAAGTGGCCAAAAAGTGAAAAATAAACTTTAAAAAGTCATTTTTATATTTTTTTTTTGCATACAACCCTAAAACGACCCTTATTATGGGTCTCCATACATGTTTCATTTCTCATTTTGCTCTCTCATTCTTGCAAGCTTGAAGTGAGGTGATTGTATTCGAAGGAGATCGATTGTGGAGTGGCAAATACCTTCCAAGAAGCAGATTTGAGTGATCAAGGTATGCATTTGAACCATATTCTCTAGTTTTTTGATAGATTATTTTCAAGTTTTGAAAAGTTTTAAATGTTTTTCAAGTTTTTGTATAAGTTTTGAAGTATTTTTTTTCATTTTTGTTATAGATTGCAACAATCATACAATGAGTAGTCAAGACTCAGTGGGTGGGGAGGGATCTCAAAAATATAGAATAGATAAAGGGTCTCCTTTATGGAGACACACCACAAGAATTTCTCAATGTTCTGGAGGTGGGGGGAATATATGGAAATGTAATTTTTGCAACACACAATATAGAAGCTCCTACTCTCGAGTAAAATTTCACTTTTTAGGCTCTGGGGGTCAAGCGATTAACATGTGTGAGGGCCCAGAGGGAGATAAGAAGGGATTGCCAGTTGCACAAATAGCAGCTTTGGTAAAAGAACAAGAAGAAGCTGACATAATAGTTGCAAAAGGGAAACAACGTGCTTATGCTGGGAAACATAAAACAATACTGCCACCCTCAACTAATCTCTAGATCACATCCATTCTTGCCTATGCCTTCTAGGGATGAAGATGTAGAACAACCACATAACACCCCCCGCAAGAGAGGCCCATTAGATAGGGCATTTCAAAATGAGTTAAGAGATTGCTGATCTCAAAGTTGGACGTTGCCTCTTTGCGAATGGTGTTCCATTCAACTTAGTGAGATCACCTTATTGGAGGGAGATGTGTGAAGCAATAAATGAAGCACCTTCTAGTTACCATGGCGTTGGATATGAAAAGTTGCACACCACCATATTATACAATGAGAGAAAAAATATAGAGACCCAACTAAAACTAATAAGAGATTCTTGGGTTCAAACGGGTGTGTCTATTGTTTCAGATGGATGGAAAGATTGCAGAAACCGTCCATTAATTAATGTAATTGCTGTATCCCCCAAGGGGTCAATGTTTTTGAAGGCGGTTGACTGTGAAGGTGAAGTAAAAAATGCAAAGTTCATTGCCCAGATTCTCATTGATTCCATAGAGTCCATGGGTCATGACAATGTTGTCCAAGTAATTATGGACAATGCAAAAGTTTGCAAGGTTGCAGGTGCTTTGGTAGAGGCTAGATATGATAACATCTTTTGGACACCGTGCACTGTCCATTCTCTCAATCTAGTGATGAAAGCAATTGGCACCGAAATAGAATGGGTGAAATAGGTGTATGAGGAGGGTGAGGAGATTCAAATGTTTGTGACAAATCACCACATGTCACAAGCAATTTTCAGAACTTTCTCAAGCTTGGAATTGTAAGGTAAATTTTAAAATTTAATTTATAATTTATTTAGTTTCATTTATCATTTTATAATTTTTATGTCATGTTTTACATAATTGAATAAAATATTGTATGTGTTGTTTACATATTTTAAATGTGTTATTAACTCATTATTAACATGTTCTTAGGTGGCTGAAACCCGGTTTGCCTCTCACACAATTGTGTTGAGACGTCTTGTCAAGGTGAAGGAGGCATTATCACAAATGGTTATTAGTAACCAATGGAGCATCTGGAAGCAGTCCAATGCAGTGAGGGCCCAAAAGGTGAAGGCATTGTTATTAGACGATGATTGATGGATTCGTGTGGAGTATGTGTTGGAATTCACTGAACCTATCATGTCTATGCTTTGATTTTCCGACATTGATGAACCATGCTTGGGGGATATCTATGATAGCATGGACACAATGTTGGAGAAGATAAAATTGGTAAGTTATAAATTTAATACATTCCTCTATCTTTGTTTATTGAGAGTTATTTAAATTCAAAATCAACATAATGATAACTTACATTAAGATAACTTACATGATCATCATTTAATATCCTAGGTCATACATAGGAGAGAGAATGATCCCGAGGACACCTTATACAAAAAGGTGGAAGAAATTGTTCTTCATCGTTGGAACAAGATGACCACACCTTTGCACCTCCTAGCATATGCTCTTTCTCCCAGGTACTATGGCGCAGAAGTACTTGGTATTCTAGGTAGAGTGGCACCATATAGAGATGCTGAGGTTGCTAATGGGTATAAGAGGGCATTTGATAAAATCTTCTACGATCCAGATGTTGGGGTAAGTGTTAGGAGAGAATTTGGATCATTTATCTCAGGAAGAGATCTCCACTCTACTGCTATCAATGATCAAAGCAGAATGGATGCTATTAGATGGTGGTACCTTCATGGGCAAGATTATGTATACCTCCAACCTCTTGCAATTAAGATTCTATCACAAGTAAGTTTTTAAGTTTTAACTTTTTTTTTGTCACTTGCATTGTAGAATTTAACACTTAACAGTTAACACTCTTGAATTTATCTTGTATTTTTTTAAATTTTGTTGGTTTTCTCTCTAGGTTGCAAGCTCTTTTGCCGCTGAGCGGAATTGGAGTACTTACTCCTTTATCCACTCAGTCAAGCGTAACTGGTTGGCTGCAAAAAAAGCAGAAGACTTGGTGTATATTCACAACAACTTGCGTCTCCTGTCACGGAAGGATCCAAAGTACAAGAAGGGGCTAGAGAAGCTTTGGGATGTAGCACTCGAGTCTACTGACTTAGATATGACCATTTGGGATCTTGCTAGAGCCACTTTGGCTGATGTGGATGATGATGATGATGAGACAATACCCTCTAGTGCTAGTGGAACCTGTTTGGGTTCCAATGATGATTTTGATCAACCACTTGCAGCTACTAGAGACCCCATTGATCTGGATCTTTTTGATAATCCATTTGATGTTTGATGAAATGAAAACTTTAGTCTTTCATGATTGATGAACCATTGAACATTGAATCATGTCTCAAACTTTAATGAACAATATTTTGAATTGTCATTTTGTAATTCAGTAATTCAATGTGCTGATTTTCTTTAGAATCGTCAACATAGAATCATAGATCAATGATCAAGTATGCTATTTGAATTTTTAATGTTTATCTTTGACATTTGGCATTGATCAATGATCAAGCATCATACATTCATAGTATGAAATGATTTAGTTTTAGAATTATGTATATTTCTCTTATATTTTTTGGATATATATATATATACACACACACACACGAATCCAAAATTGGAAAAAAAAATTTCACGAATCCACGAACCGGATTCCGAACCCTAATCCGAGTCGGCAACTTAGATTATACATCTTGGAAGATGAGGTTATTAATCATTTTAAGGGAATTGGAAATTACTTCAATTATTGAAGATCCTCCTAAAGATGATATGGATGCGGATGAAAAGTAGGAATGGAACAAAAACAACAATAAAGCAATGAGAATAATTGTTGATAGTGTTAAAGATCACATTGTGCCAACAATTGCAAATCTAGAGAATGCATATGAGATGTTCACTTCATTGACTGGTATGTTTCAGATCAACAACACAAATAGGGTCCTAGCTCTCAAAAATAACCTCTCCCAGATCAGGATGAATCAAGGGGAGTCAATCACATCCTACTTCATGAGGACCAATGAGCTAAGGAATCAAATCATCAATTGGGTTCAAATATGATGATAAAGAGCTAGCTGTGACAGCTCTTAATGAATTGCCTCTTACTTGGGATGCATTCATTGAAGGGATTAGTGCACGTCCCGAATTACCTACTCTTGATAGACTAAAGACCGATTGTCTTCAAGAAGAAGCAAGATTAATATCAAGAGGCTCAATCTTCAAGGAAGATATACAAGTTCTTTACTCTCAAAACTTCAAAAGGGGGATAAGGAAATTCAAGAAGAGAGAATTCCAAAAGGATAAGAGGAACGAAATTGAAGTTCGTTCAAAGGACAAAGAGAGAAGAAGGAATAACTTTAAGAAGAAGAAACCTTTCAAGAGGGACTTCTCTAAAACTCAATGCTATAAATGTAAGAAGTTTGGTCACATAGCTGTAAATTGTCCTGAGAGGAACAACCTTCAAGCATCCTTTGTGGAGATAAAGGAACCCGAAACTAAGCACTTTGCACTTTGAGAGGGATTTGCAATTTGAGAGGGAGTTTTATATATGGGCTCACTTGTGAAATTGTCTAAGTTATAAACTCCTTCTGGTGGTTACGTACAATTACATTTTTGTATCTGTTTTTTGTATGAGTGTGGCACCATACACAACTATTAAATTCTAACTATCTTATGTTAATGAATGATTCATATTTTTTTTATATAGCTGTTTGTGTAATGTTTTACATTACAATTGGATTAATGCTATCTTTATTTCTGAAAGATTTATGTGTGTTCTATGAGAGAACTACATTTGAATACATTGGTTATTACAGCATACCTTATTGGCTTATTGTATACTCTAACATAAAGCATTGGCTTATTGTGTATGAATGGATCATACTTTCTTTTATATGGATGAGATTATATAAGGTTCTATATGTGAACACATTTTTATGATCATAGTTGCTAATCTTATGTGGATAAGATTTTGTTGATGATTATTCATTTAGATATACTTATGCTCATGGCTAAGTTATTTTTATAAATTGATGAATATCATGGACTTGATATTCATCATATGGATCAGGGATCCATTGTTGAGCATTTGGTAGACATCATGGACTTGATTTCTGGAGACCATTGCTCGGAGCATTTGGTGAATATCATGGACTTGATATTCGTTAGACCAGTGCTCATGATATCATGGACTTGATATCTCGTGGATCAGGGATCCACATTTGAGTAGTTGGTGGACATCATGGACTTGATGTTGATATACCATTACTCCGAGTACTTGGTGAATATCATGGACTTGATATTCGTTAGACCAATGCTCTTAACATCATGGACTTGATGTTATTTTGATATCATGGACTTGATATTACTCATGGTTGGTAAACATCATGGGCTTGATGTTACCTTGAATATCATGGACTTGATATTCTATTGGTTGAGTCAAGGTGACTCGTGGATGTAGGAAATCCACAAGATTGATTGGAAAACATCATGGACTTGATGTTATTTTGATATTTTGTGATTGGAAAGCATCGTGTGATTTGATGTTACCATGGAAAGATGATTTTCATATGGATATGAAATCTATGGTTGGGAATGATAATGAACATATGTGTTCTTATCAAAATTGGTAGAATGGAGATCTACCGTCATAGATGTGAGATCTATGTTATATGAAATCCATTTTGGTTATGTTTTATGATGAAGAATCCATGAGTGGATCTTTGCCTCAAGCCCAAGAGGGAGTGTTGATATTTTGGCCTTTACGACAAATATCTAATGACTTGGAAATTTCGATATGCATAAATAATAATATTAAATATTAGGGAATATTTAATATTTATTGTTTATTAATAAGATCAATTTTATATGCTTAAATGGTTTCATTTAAATAATAAATTAAAGGGGGCCCAAGTCGTCCTCTTGGGCAAATATATTTATTATTTAAATTATCCAAGTCGACCTCTAGAGGAGGCACTCCATTTGCATATATAAGTAAATCGATTCTTGGAAAAGACATATCAAAAAACATAACATATTGTCTCCTATCCAAGAATCGATCATCCTTGTGCGATTTGGAGCAGCGATTTGGATCTGCTATGCATGCCTAACAAAATCGAGCATCCTAGAGTGGAATTTGGCAAGCTTAGTATTGGGTGAATTTTATCAAGTGCCGGCCCCCTTTGTGCATTGAGCGAAATTTGTCTATATGCTGAAGCGAAATCTGTACTAAAGCGAATTCATACATTGGCAGCTGCAAATTGTATTAAAGATGTTGATCCACCTTTACATGCGATTCTATTATAAGTGGATCATACCAGCATTGATTAGGCGTCTAAAACTGGAACATATTGCAGACTTCTCCATCTTGTGTAGGTATAAAAGGCAGATCGATATCTACCCTAGATGGCATATTGAAGAACCATTTGGAGAGACATAAAGTTGCAGGTCGGGGATCAACATTAAAAGAAGTCATTGGGAAACTTGATTTCCGGGTACTATCTCTCCTATCTTGGTTATTTCTTCTTTCTATTTCCTGTGCTTAGCTTTGAAAGACTTCTATAGTTTGATCATTCCTTGATAAATTTGGAAAATACTAACAGTAATGAACTAAGAAATTGACTGTTTCCAATCCATATTATAGGACTGATCTTATTATTACTTCAGTTCTCGAGAAAGGAGAAGACATTGGAGGCAAACCAAAGCGCTTAGTGTTATAAGCTGAATGTGGACCTCTAATCCAGCTACAAACACAACATAGTCATTGCTCGATCATCGAATCACGAAATTGAGTATGAATTACCCATTCGCACGATTCTATCGATTCGACCTGTTGCCTTCTAATTAACTAGGGTGTTTGAATTACTCTCAGAACGAGAGCCAACAACCTTAAGACCAAGCTAATACGAAGGATTTTCAAAGCTTGAAAAGATGAACAACAATGAAATTAATCTAGAAATGAGTGCAATTAATCTAAAAGCTTGAAAGAAATATGAGATGCAATTAATCTAAAAGCTTGAAAGAAATATGATAATGCAAACTAATCTAAAAGCTTGAAAGAAATATGATAATGCAAACTAATCTAAATAGCAATAAAGGAAATATGAGATTAATCTAATTGCAATAAACAAATTAATCTAAATGAGAGGATGCAATACTATACTAAAATGAGAAATTAAGCTAATTGCAATTGAAAACTTGAAAATATGAAATTGAGACTAAAATTCGCTATAGTTTAATTACTCTCACAAATTGCCTCCTTTTGAATGAAGGAGAAGGTTCATTAAATAGACTAGCCCGGGAGAGGAATGAAGAGGTTCTTGAAATGAAACCGATGACCCTTCATTCCCAATTGAGACACATATTCGAAGATTTATTTAATTAAAGAATGGATTATTGCCACATATGGGTGACCGTTCGAGTAATTTGAATTATTAATTCAAATAAAGATGTCCATTCAAATAACTAAATAAGATTAATTCCCTTTTATGTATATTAGCCAAATGGGGTGGATTTTAATTTAATTTAAAGCACTTAGGACTTTAGAATTAAATTAATGTACCATAGGGATTATTTAGCTAATAAAGTCGAATACCTAGGAATTAATTATGGTGTGAGATTAATTTAAATTAGGTTTTTTGCAATTGACATCAAGTCAAAATAAAGTCAGGTAGGAGAGAGAAAATTGCCTAGTAAAATAGGACTTTAATGATGTGAAATTGAAGAAATGCACCAAAATTGATTGAAATTATTAGATGCCAATTTTGGGGTATTACATTTGCCCCTCTTTGAATTGATGTGCGAGCAACGCGTTGATTCAAAGAATAGTCTGATGCGACAGATGAGATTTTAGGATTATCCCCAGAACGGAGCTTAACCTTCGGAAGTCAAGGTTAGGATGCCAAGGCACCGAAATAGATCGAAATGCGGAACCACCTCCAGAACGAGGGATGATTCTCCAGAGTCTAAGTTAGATTGCGAAGACAACAGTCTAAAAGAGATAATTGGAATCGGGGTTAGATTGCCCGAATGCCCATTGATCAAATGATGATAGATGCAGATTTAGGACTAATCTCCAGAATCAGGGTTAGATTGCCCAGATAATGGTCCAAAAGAGATTTCGAGAGCCATCTCCAGAACGAAGCTTGACTTTCAGGAATTAGGGTTAGATTGCCCCAATACCTAATGAGATTTCGAGAACCATCTTTAGAACGAAGCTTGATTCCCAAGGATCCGAGTTAGATTGCTTAGATACCTAAAAAGATAGATGACCAGATGACCAGATGCGAGGCACGAAGATGCCCCTAGTGAAGAGATGCCCCAAGCGGTGAGGACTTTGATTTAGATCAGATTGAGATGAGACTGGTTCGACAAGATTCAAATGATGCAATCATCTTGTCCCCTTGGGAGCGAAATCGAAAGATGACATAGCAGAAGGACGATTAACAACAAGAGGTTGCAAAGTATAAGCAATCAGACTAGATTTAAGAGGCTGCAGAAGCAATTTGGAGTGATTGGGAGGTCCTGTTGACCAAGTTGACTATAGTTGACCAAATTTGACTAGAGTTGACTTTGATGAAAACATTTAAGGTCCCAAGAAAAAATGATGAGGAGATGGGGGTCTGGTAGGAAGATGACGCCAGAAGACTGACTGCACAAGCGTCTGATCCCGAAGGGTCCTAGAATTTAAAATGTGACTTCGAGCTATCTAGAGATGTCAGATTTCGATTTCGATCCCGAAAATTGATTCAGAGTAGTTGATTTATAGCCAAGGGTGCAATTTTCACGCAAAACGGAGCACTTTGAAAATTAGGTCAAAAAGCTATATAAGGCCCGGAGGAGTCACTTTAATTCATTATTCACTTTTGTCTTCTTGTGATTTTGAGCTCTGAGAGAGAGAATGGAGGGCATTCCTATGCACATGCATCGATTTGAGTGCTCGCGACGACACGCCCGACCGCCGGAGTATGACCCACCTGTGAGTAGTCGATAATCCTCCTTGCATTTCAATTTGTATTGCTTTCTAGGTTGATTTAGGGTAGATTTGGCAACTTTAGGAGCTTGTTCTTCAACTTTCGCGTGAGGAAACAATTTCCTCGCGCCGGCCTCAGTAGCCCCTCGCGCGAGGAATCGGTTTCCTCACATGGGTCAGGGCTTCCTTGCCCAGGCTTTGTCCAAAGTCTTGCGCGAAGCGCTTGGTCAGTCCGCGCAAAGTTTCTCACTCTTGCGCAAGAGAAGGTCTTGTCTCGCGCAAGGGACCAGTTTCCTCGCGTGGGATGCTGTTGCAGAGTTTGTAAAATCTTTGCCAAAATTTGTCGAATTTGTATGAAATCAGCCAAGTAGAGTGTCGCAGAGTCATGTCTAGGATGGATGCATTACTGTATTTGTTGTTGTTTTGAAAACCGCCATATTTGAGATACTGATCCAATGTCGTCGCATGCTTTGCAGGTTGACTTCCCTGACGTCTTCTTCTGATCACATCATCCAGTGATCACCACGTTGATACAAAGATTGACAGATGTGGAGAGTGCTCATATTGAGGGACTGGGTCTAGGATATTTGTGTGATATACCCGGCATTTGGGTAAATCACGGTCTTCTTGGTGCACTTGTAGAGCGTTTCCATTCGGAGACGAACATGTTCCATTTGCCGCTAGGGGAGATGACGGTCACTCCCGAGGATATATACAGGATCTTGGGGATACCCGTCCATGGCGCCAGAGTAGAGTACAATGTACAGCCGTAGGTAGGCGCAGTGGCATTGAGGACTATATTCCGAGATGATCTAGTGATGGGCCAGGCCATCTCTTAGGAGGATTTGATTAGTAGGTACAATGGTGCTCATCCATTTGCCGTTGTTCTCGCTATGTTTCTGAGTTGTTATCTAGCTCCCGATCGAGGTCAGCATGGTTTGGAGTGCGGCTGGGAATCGATGTTGCAGCGGATGTTGGCCAGACCAGCAGTCAGATTCGGATGGGGGGAGTGCATGCTCGCCCATATGTACCGTGAGATGCATGAGATCATATATTGCGGTGTGAGGACCATGGTGGCAGGTGTCTTCGTTCTTCAGATCTGGGCCTGGGAGCACCTCCTTGTTTGTAGACCTATTTATCATGATACACGACAGGCGCTGGAGCCTTACATATATAGGTACGCAGGTCCGATGACTTAGCCATTGCTAGGTAAGATAGAGCAGTGGCGTGGACAGCTCGATGATATGGCGACTGTTGTTTGGAGACCATGGGTTGTTACTGAGCCGTGGGATGATGCTCGGAGAGAGCTTTCTTACATGTTTGTTTCGCGTCCATTGATTGGACGTAGTGTTACCATTATTGAGCGCTTCCTCGTTACATGTGTCTTGCGTCAGTTTGGGAGACAGCAGGCATCTCCCAAGAGTACTGCCCCTATGCTCGCTTCACCAATGAGAAGGGGTGGCATCCTAGATTAGATTCGGGTAGATGTGCGATCGAGGCACACATTCCTTAGGCCCGATGGGATTACATGGTGGACGTCACCAATGCAGGGATGACGCCTGCATATAGGGACCACTGCTTAGCCCATCCATTTCCTAGATTTACAGATCCCGTCGGCATGGGTCAGGGAGCACAGCAGCAGGTACTAGCACAACATCGGGTACCGGTATAGCAGGCTGCACAATAGGGACCACAGGGACAACAATAGGTACCTATATAGCAGCAGGTACCATTACAGCGGCCTGGGCAGAGAGCATTGAGGCCCAGGTCGGCGCAGACAAACATCCCCCCGAGGACCATGGGGTCGAATGCAGGTGCGGGGAGCAGTGGGTCTTAGCAGAGATCCACCAGGCAGAGGACGGGAGATTCCTCTTAGCAGCCGCCTCCGGGCGATGATACAGATATGCTAGATGTTCCTATAGGAGCACAGATACCACAGCTGCAGGAGGCTCTCAGGAAGAGCCGGGAGAGGGTTAGGCAGGTTCAACGTGAGAGAGATGACTACCATACTCGAGTCATCATATAGGAGACCCGTGTAGCCGATAGGGATCAGGAGATCAGAGAGTTACACGAGGAGCTGGCAAGAGCACGATTGGAGATCAGGCAACTTATTATTATGTAGCATATTGCGGAGCCGTTCCAGATGTATCAGAGCAGGTGCCTCCATTTTTCGAGTACGCAGGAGCACCATAGAGACCACCAGAGGCACCTCCGCAGAGATCGATGCCCCCTCCCCAGAGACTGATGCCACCTCCACAGGCACCAGCACAGGGACCACCACCATCACCTCCTCCCGGTGGTGACGGGCAGAGTTAGCATATTTTTGATATATATATTGTAGTCTGTTTTTGATAGTGTGCTCGAGTAGCACCCTTCTTTTGTACATGACATTGATTCGATCGATATATATATATATATATATATATGAGATCACAATTTTGATATCATCGTACTTGTTGATATATTGCTTTAATGTTTATGTTTATGAGATGTTTCCTAGATGCTTTAGATGTATGGATTAGATATGTATGAGGTGCACATGTTTTCTTTTATGATATTTTATGATGGTATACGAATGTGCAATGTATGATTTTATTTATGCTTATAATGGATGCACATGCAAATGAATATGTAAATCTATATGGATTTATGGATGCAAATGAAAATGCAATGTATGCAACGAAAGTGTAATGTATATGGTACTAATCATCTCGTGCAAAGTTTTAGCAATATATGACAGGTACTAATAAAAAAGATGTTTCGAAGATCGAGAGCGAGGACCGGACGCTTGTGCAGCCAAGACGAACTTGGGACAAAAGATGAGAACCTTCGATGAATAGATCCAAAAGAAGACAATCAAGAGAGCACCAAAACACAGTCTCAATGCAAGCCTAGAATGAAAAATGCAAGCCTAAGCTAAACGCAAACCCTAGGACTTGGTTGTTGGACTCATCGTATTATCATCATAGAGTTCTTTTAAGTACGGGACAATCACAAGATGCCATACAATCCTCATTGACATGAGAATATGAATATGACAAGTCTGAGATTTGTCGGAATGAGATGTAAGCATTAAGGCACAAAAAGCCAGAATGACTTGAACACCTATTCCTTTTGATTTAGGAAGTTAACATAAGCATCACAGCATAATTGCTAGAATCACCTGAATGTTGCTTGCATACAAACACACCAGACACACAAGAGTTCCTTCCTTTACCAAAGAATGCTCGCAGTGACCCTTACGTTCACTTAGCAGGACGAGCGTTAGCAATTTTACTTGTGGCAGAAAGAAATCACTCAAAACAGACAAGGAGAAGAACCAACCTCACCAAAGCGTCCATATAAAAGGAGTCGAGGTACACATGGCCATTCAATACGAGATGAAGGCTCTTATAGATGGACACCCCTCTTATATGAATTCATTGGATCATTGGAACTAAACCAGCAAACAGAAAGCAAAGAAAAGATCATGCCCCCAGTCTTTGCTTCTCTCAGTCAAGGAGACGTCTTAGAGCTGCTCGAGGAGGAATGATAAAGCGAAAGAACAACACACAAAAGAAAAGTTCAGCATGCTTCAGAGAACCACAAATTCAGTTTTCAGTTTCAGTTTGTGTTTGTGTTCAAGCAGATTGAAGTCGAATCGGAAGTATACAATGCTCGAAGCCTTAGCGGGACAGCGACAGTAGGCAGACGCAGTGAAAACCACTGGTGACCGTCGCGAGAGACAAAGTCTCAAGAAGATATCGAAGCGTGAACCAAGTATCAGCAGGCAGACGCAGTGAGAACCACTGGTGACCGATACAAGGAAGATTCTCAAAAGAGAGAATTAAGCATGAACAAAACATCAGCAGGCAGACGTAGTGAGAACCACTGGTGACTGATGTAAGGAAAAGATCCCGAAAGAGAGGGGTTCGAAAGAGAGCTAGGTATCAGTAGGTAGGCACAGTGGGAATCACTGGCGACCGATACACGAGAGATCCTCAAGGAGAGAAATCTCAAAAGTAGCTAGGCATCAGCAGGCAGACGCAACGAGAAACGCTGGTGACCGATGCATGAACAAGATTTCCAGAAGCGATAGGACAAATACCCCCTAGACCAGGAAGGTGCCCCCAAGTGTGACCAGTTCCAATCCATGAAGAGTTGAGGAAAATCTCGAAGACAAATGAAAACAAGTGCATGAGCTAGCAAACTAAAGCAGGAAATGAACTAAAAGCAGGAAACCAACTAAAGCAGGAAAGCGGGAAAGCAAACTAAAGCAGGAAAGCAAGAGCCAAATGGTGATGAGATGAGATGTAGCTTCAGGAAACAAGAGGCGCCTGTTACCAGGTTTTCACCATCTTGGCAGAGATTCTATTTTTGCTACCATGATGCCTGTTTACCAGGTTTTCATCAATGACACATTTTTCTTCTTTTTCAATTTTTTTGTACTTCTCTTTTTTTATTTTTTTGGATTTTTTGAATATTTCATTTTTTTTTTGTATTTTTGATTTTTTTGTATTTTGTCAATTTTTGTATTTTTTTGATTATTATCAAGGCTTACCAGGTTTTCACCAAGATAATAGATACATCAAAGTGCCTGTTTACCAAGTTTTCACTAAGATGATCATTTTTTCAGGACATTTTGCAATTTTTAGGATTTTTTGTAATATATACCATTTTTTGGATTTTATCAGGACCAATAAGTATGTACATGAGCGTACAGAGAATGCTTCAGTTGTAGAATTTCTTCAAGTAAAGAGCGTTGATAGGCTCTTTGAGCTGTTCTCCTTCAGTGGTGGAGAGTCAATAAGCGCCAGACCCAAATGTTGCAGTGATAACATACGGACCAAGCCAGTTTGGTTCAAATTTCCCTTTTTGGACTCGCTGTTGCTGATTCTTGGGGTTCTCTCTCAGGACGAGATCACCCACTTGGAATTCTCTTTGTCTGACTTTCTTATTGTAGGCATTAGACATCCTCTTTTGGTATGCTCTTAGATGATCGAACGCCACCTTCTGACGTTCATCCAGTAACTCAAGCTCTTGAAGTCGAGATATTCTGTTTTCTTCATCAGTGACAAGGCCCCTCAGAGAGATTTGCAATGTTGGAATCTCAACCTCAATAGGTAATAGTAAATACTGCATCTGCTCCATAAACCAAGGCAAAGGGCGTGGCCCCCGTTGGTGTTCGAATACTTGTTTTGTAGGCCCATAAAGCCGGATTAATCTGGAGGTGCCAATCTCTACCAGATTTATGAACTGTTTTGTGTAAGATTTTGAGAATTGTCTTATTAGAAGCTTCTGCTTGTCCATTACCCTGGGGATAATAGATAGATGACCAATGTTGAATGATTTTGAATTTGGTGCATAACTCTCTCAGGTCCTTGTTCTTGAATTGTCCCCCATTGTCAGTGATAATGGATGAGGGTACACCATATCTACAGATGATATGGTTTAGTATAAACATAGCCACAGACTTGCCATCAGCGATAGCCAGAGGCACTTCCTCAACCCACTTGGTAAAATAGTCAGTAGCTGTGATGATAAACTTATGGTCCTTTTGAAGAAGGATGTATCTAACCCACCAAGTCAAAGGCCCATTGCTGAAATGACCAGAAATTGACGAAAGGAATAAGCTCTTTAGCAGGAGCATGAATCAGATTGCCGTGAAATTGGCATTGTTTACAAGTCTTGGCATATTGAACAGCTTCTTTCTCCATATCAGGCCAGTAGTAACCAGCTCTAATAAGTTTCCGAGCTAATGTCAGACCACTAGAATGAGACCCACAGATACCTTTGTGTACCTCAGCTAGCGCACGTTTGGACTCATCGGGTTCTAGACACCTAAGGAGGGTACCGTCTAGACCCCGTCTATACAAGTCGTTTGCTATGATGATATACTGTGAAGCATTACGAATTAGGTGATGCTTTTCATTCCGGGTATAGGTGTCGGGAATGATTTGGTCACGAAGGTAGGAATAAATATGGTGGTAGCGAGATGAGTCATGTCCAATGACTGAACCGATCATCGCAGATTCGGGATTGTCATAGGCTGGGTAGTGTATTGCCTCCACCAGGAATTTGTGTTTGAAATCGTCCTCTGGCATTTGTAACATTGAAGCAAGAGTGGCCATAGCATTAGCTGCTTTATTGTCTGCCCTTGGAATTTGTTGGAAAGAAATGTGTGCAAAATATTGTTTGAGATCATCCACCATTCTTTTATACGGCACTAGCTTGTCATCTTTTGTTTGATAGACATCATTAACTTGGTTGATGATTAACTGAGAGTCTCCAAAGACCTTGAGCTCATCCACACGCCATTCAATCACTATCTTCATACCGTTAATGAGAGCTTCATATTCAACGATGTTGTTTGTGCAGGGAAACAACATTTTATAAGCTTTTAGTAATGAGTATCTTTGAGGTGTTATAAACAGAATGGCTGCACCTGATCCTTGCTGAGTGAATGATCCATCAAAGAACATGCTCCAAGTTTGGTGTGTGAGAAGCATGATGGATTCATCTGGGAATTCAATATTCAAAGGCTGGTGATCTCTCAGAGGAGCTTTCGCCAGCTGATCAACAATTGCTTGTCCTTTAATAGCTTTTCTTTCCACATACTCAATGTTAAATTCACTAAGTATCATCACCCATTTCGCTACTCTACCTGTGAGGGCAGCCTTGCTCAATAAGTATTTTAGTGGATCAATTTTTGCAATAAGCCTTGTAGTGCGAGCGAGCATATAATGCCGCAACTTCTGAGAAACAAACACTACTGCCAGACAAGCCTTCTCAATGACATAATAGTTCATTTCATAGGAGACCAATGTTCTGCTGATATAATAAATAGCTCTCTCTTTGTTGTTCTGGTCTTCTTGAGCTAGGAGAGCACCCAAAGATGTGTTCATTGCTGAGATGTATAGTATGAGCAGCTTCCCATGAATAGGAGGCATCAATATAGGTGGATTAGCAAGATACTGTTTAATCTGAGTGAGTCCCCTGTCACATTCTTCATTCCACTCATAAGTCACAACCTTATGCAAAGTTTTAGTGAATGGTTGCGACTTGTCGGCCAACTGTGAAATGACGTGCCGAATAGATTGTAGCCTTCCTTGTAGTCCCCTCATTTGACTAATATTCTTGGGTGGAGGCATGTCCATAATAGCTTGCACTTTTTCAGGATCAACTTCTATGCCTTTAGCTGAAATGATGTAACCCAAGAGTTTCTCGGAAGTGACACCAAATGCACACTTTTTGGGATTAAGTCTGAGACTAAATTGTTCCATGCAGTCAAGTATGGGACCCAAATCTGTGAGATGAGTTCTTTGTTGCCTGTTTTGGCTAAAGTATTGTCCACATAATCTTCCATTGTTTTATGCATCATATCATGGAAAATGGTAGTGATAGCTCTCTGATATGTTGCTCCAGCATTCTTAAGCCCAAAAAGCATGACATTCCAGCAAAAGGTGCCCCAGGCACATGTGAAAGCGGTCTTTTCTTGATCTTCTGGTGCAATTTTTATTTGATTATAGCCAGAAAAGCCATCCATCAAGGAATACATCTCATATCTTGCTGTCATATCCACTATCATATCAATGTTGGGTGGTGGAAAGTCGTCTTTTGGACATGCCTTATTTAGATCCCTGAAGTCTGTACACACACGAATGGATTTATCATGTTTGGTGACTGGAACAATGTTTGAAATCCACTCTGCATAGTCAATAGTCCTTATGAAACCAGCCTTAAGAAGCTTTTCTAGCTTTGCTTTGACCAAAAGTGCCATGTGTGGATGCATCTTTCGCGACTTTTGTTTAACAGGTTTGATATCTGGTGCAATGGACAGATGGTGCATGATTAGATTGGGGTCTAATCCAGGCATGTTAGAGTAAGTCCATGCAAAGTTTATTTTCTTGCTCTGAAAGAAGCTAGTGAACTCTTCTTTTTCTTTTGTAGATAATGACTGAGCTAAATGAATAATTTGTGGAGCAGCCTCTGTACCCAAATTCATTGGTTGTGTCGGCTCAATCAATACTGATGACCTCTCTTGAAAATGGCTCGTAAGCATATCAAGTATCTCATCCTTGGGCGCCTCAGAGAGGTTTTCACCCTTGGATACGTCTTTTATTTTTACTATTTTTGGCTCTGATACTGCCACAATGTGGTTTTCACCATCAGAGCATCTATTTTTTCTTCTTTTAATTTTTTGACTAAGATACTTGATATCTGCCTCTATCATGCTGACACTGTTTTCGCTGGTGGAGGACATCACAGGTTCAATAGCATGGAGGCAACAAGCTAGATTGTAATCATTCTGGAACATTAAGACTTCATTAGATGAGGAAGGGGAGTTCTAGTTTATCAGATCGGGACGACGGAGTGAAAGAGAAGCAGTGACTGGTTCAATTGCATTCACAGTATAGCCATCAAAAGCGCGTACGAGCAAGTCAAGACCTATAGCGATCTCATCCGAAGGAGTGTTCGAATCCCTATAAGACCTTATGTTGACAGTAGAGGACACGTTAACACAGGTGGCGTCTAATTCATGTGACCTAACGCTAGACTCTTCACCTACTTAGAGCAATCTTTCATAAGTATGCACCATGTCTATGTCTTTATCAAAAGTAGCATCAGACAAAGATTCAAATTCGCACTCATGTGAGTCAGTACTTGATGTGGAAATTCCATTAGCACTAGCTGTATCATCCTCTTTACCCTTGGCAGTATTGATAGCTCGCTGAAGTAGATCTTTTTCAAACTGTTCTTGGAAATGTGGGGGTATGTACCGTTCACACTGAGAGTCGATATCAGCCATTTGTATTTCTCTCCATTGGTCATACGTGAGTCGATGCACCGAAGAGGTCTCATTGGAATGACTATCAGTTTCTACCATGTGGACAGGTATAATAGGTTCATTCGGTTCTGCAAAGAGTGCAGCAAGTTCCGGAGGAATAGGATATGGAAATATGTCTTCATCAGAGCTGGCCTCTGGTTTTACCTCTGGAGTAGTATCTTCAAATTCTTACTCAGGTTCAGGTTCTGGCACAAATTTGTTTATTCCTAAATGAAAGGGGATCTTTTTGAAGCCCAAGCCAGTAGTATCCTTTGTGCGGCAACTCGTAGCTTCAATGGGCTTCAGCAAACTATTGTCATTCCTTCCTATAGGACCACTCCCCTTATAGCCGAAGCGCTATGATCTTGACGGCTTCACTGTATGGCTCTTGTTCTAAGTTTGGAGGCGGAGTAGTTGTTTCAACTGTTTCTTTTCCCTTATAGATCCAAGTTTTGACAACTCTTTCTTCATCCTCATCTTCTAAAGGTGTAGAGGCCCTTACAAAGGCGCCATTGTAGATTGTTTGAGGAGGATCATCAGAAGTTTTGTTATTCTCAGAAGGTTTCCCATAAGAGCGTGGAGACGGAGGTAGAGCAGCAAGTGATAGCACAAGTTCAATTTAGTATTCTCCCATGCCTGTATCCTTAAGTCTCAAAGTTTGTTCCATTTCCTTTAGCTTAGCATCATAAAACTCAGTGGACTCTCTATTAGCCGGAACAAAGCTATCTGCAGATTGCGCAAGAGTGTTGCAAGAGTAATTGGTATTAGCAGGCACAGTGACTTCTGCCCCATGGAATGGAAACTTAATGCATTGATGATACGTGGACGGAACAACCTGCATGTCATGAATCCATGGCCTACCCAACAAGATGTTGTAGGCAAGAGGAATGTCAAGAACTTGAAAAGTAACATCCCTTTCAACAGGTCCTACGCGGACAGGTAGCACAACTAAGCTTTGGGACTTGTGTTCCTCTTCATCATAAGCTTTGATGGTAATCTTTTTGTAGGAGTCTATACAATTCTCATCATAACCTAGCTGAGTAAGCAACTTGGCGGAACGGATATTAAGACCAGCGCCATTGTCTATGAGCACTCGGCAGACGCGCTTAGGACCTATCATGACCTCTATATGCAAGGGAGCGTTATGCGGATGGCTTAGAGAGTGATCATCTTCTTCCGAGAAGGATAGATAGTGAGGCGAGGTCAAATGACCCACCATAGATTGGAACCAGTTGAGATCAAGATCCTTGGGAACGTTTGCCTCGACGAGGGCCTTATCCAAAATCTGCTTGTGAGCAGGCGAGATCTTCAACAACTCAAAAATGGTAATTTGAGCATTGGTTCGCTGGAGTTGATCTAAGATACTATAACTAGCCGAGCTAGATGTAGGAATAGATTTCGTGTTTTTGTTGGCAGGGCCAATAGCAGTCTTGTCCGCAGTTTGTTTCGGAGCGGATGTAGAGGTATCGGGACCTTTCAAAACAACTCTTCCTCGTGATCGAGTAACAACATTAGCACAATCTTGAGGTTGTTCAGAATCAGACGAACTAGAAGCGGAACTACACAAGATGAAAGGAGTCTTAGGTTTGGGAGCATCGCCGCTCCCCTTAATGGTAATCATGTCGCAATACTCTACTCCAACAAGTTCGATCATACCAATGACATTGTCATCATTAGTGTACGTGTAATTGATTTTAGCATTGGTATTTTTAGCATTTGAAGACTCACCCTTCTCATGAGGAGGGAAGGGATCCTTAAAAGTTTGATGGTCTGAATTCTTGTTATGGCCATCCACAAGAATATCACCACTATCAATCAAATCTTGGACCTTGTGTTTCAGCTAAAGACAAGTAGAAGTCTTGTGACCCTAATTTTGGTGATAGTCACAGTAAGCATTGTCATTCCACCAATGAGGTCGTGGTTGTGGGTCATAGAGGCGCTTTTCCAAAGGAGTAAGAACTTGATTCTGCACAAGAGTTTTATAGGCCACATCAAGAGGTTCTCCCAAAGAGGTAAATTCACGCTTGGGTCGAGATGCCCAAGGTTTGTTTCTAGAAAACCTTGAAGTTTTTTGATTATCCGTTGTGGTCTTTTCAATAGCCTTAGCTGCTTGTATACAAGAAGTAAGATTAAAAACAGGGTTTGAAGGCTTCATGGTGATATCCACCACTCCATCATTTACTACATCCCAATTTTTATTGACACTTATTCCTTTATCCTTGTTCATGGAGAATCCTTGTTTATTGTCCTTATTCAAAGTTAATTCTCCTTTCTTAAACATAAAGGCCTCTATTCGCACTGCTTGTTTGATCATGCTATCAAAGGTTAGAGGACCTTGTAATTGCACTTGGTATTTGAAGTCTGGGACAAGATTGTCCAAGAAAATTTCGAGTCTCTTGGACTTTGGTAGCTTGTGAGGACACCTCGTACATAATTGTCTCCACCTTTGGAGAAATGTCAGAAAAGATTCTCCTTGTCGTTTTAAATTGCAAAGATCCCGGATGTTGACCGGATGCTGAATATTATGCGAGTAATGTTGGAGAAATAGATTAGCCATTTCATCAAAAGTCTTAATGCCAGTGGGCAATCTAGAAAACCACTCCATAGCTGGTCCACCCAAGCTACGAGGAAATAAGCGCATAAGATATGTTTGGTCATGCATGAATTCCATAGATAATGCGCCAAACTCCCTTAGGTGATCTTGGGGATCGGTTGCACCCAAGTATTTGTAATATTTAGGGAGCTCTACACCTCTGGGAAAAGGTGGCATGTGAAGACTTCTATCAAAGGGGAAAGGACAGATACTTTCCATTGTGAATTGTTGAGCGGGTTTCTTTTTATTCTTCGCAAGTTGACTAATCTGATCTTGCATGTCTCAAACCATTTTTTGCAACTTTGCGGTCTCAATCTCTTTTTCCTTGGCTACAAGCGTTTCAACTTGATAGTCTGGGGGTAACTTGGCCCCTTGTTTAGCTAGCTCAAGAAAGTACTTTTCCTTCTCCTCTAGAAGGAGGATCTCCATCATCTTAATAAGACCCTTGTTTGCTTTGGCAGCGTCTATATCATTTTGAGTTATGGTGTCATCACCATCATTCCCAAGGATCTCATAAATGCTAGGGACTTGATCTTGACTCTGATCGAAAGGAGGAGGTCGATAGTGATACGTGGGTTGACCACCTTGAGCTTTGTTTTGAGCTTGTTGTTGATCATCTTGGGTTTGATCATAGCGTTGCTCATGTCGAGGTTGAGCATGACGTTGGTCATTAGAAGATTGACCAAAATGCTGGTTGTTTTGAGATTGATCAAAAGTTTGGCTGTATTTGCTTGGTTGGAAGCCATTAGTTTGGCTGTATTTGCCTGGTTGGAAGTCAAATGGCTCTCCCATCTTGTTGTAGGCTTGCACAGTACACGAAGACTCAGTAAAACGATATGCCCAACGTCGAAAGGGCATAGCTAAGGTAACCTTTGGTGCGCGAATAGGATCAAAAGGATCAATAGGTTCAGATGAGTTGATATCGTCAGCAGGATCGATAGGTTCAATGATTGGACTAGTCCAAGGAAGCAGTCTTCCAAAGTCGTGAAACAATGAGTTGTTTTGGAAGACTGAGTTGTCTTGACTTTGAAATGAGAAACCAGGTTGCGCTACAAACAACGGATTAAAACACTCTTGGAACACTGGAGGTGATTAAGACGGGCTATCTTTCAAAGTAGTCAACAGAGAACTTGAGGATCCCTCACAACGTTCAGATTGCACAATAGGTTCGGGACAACTTGTTTCTTGATTACGAGGTTTATCTCTATCTTGACTAGTATTACGAATGGGATAAGTCTTGCCACTTTGAGTCGTGACAGTCATAGACGAAGATGAAACGAGAGAAGACTCGGGATAATGCTAAAACTCTGTCTCTAGGAATAACGAAAAGGAGGTAAAGGCTAGAACAACCAAGATGTGAAATGCACCTGGTATGAATCGTCAGGAGTATGGCTAGAACAACCAAGATAAGACTATCGCAACGTGAGATACAAAAGCACAAAGAGATGAGACAAATAACAAGGAGACAAATGAGAGTTTAAGCAAAATCGATCGGTTCGCAGCTCGAGATACTCAATTTCTGATAGTGAACAACAGGAAAACAGATAAACAGACCTCAGACAAAAATCAGATTAGATAAAAAGTCAACCAGTCAATGGGAAATAAGTCTCTGTTTTTGAAAACTAGGCTACAGGTTCGTGCGAGAGAATGCCAGGTCGCGTGAGAGAGTGCCAGAGTTCGCGCGAGAGAATGAAATCTCGCGCGAGAAAGTACTCAATTTCTGAAACTTCGCGCGGGAAAAGGATAGTGTTCGACAGTTCAACGCAAATTTCGAGATAAAGGACAGGTTTTAGTACACATTGTAAATGATTCTCAGACAGGAAATCTAGTTTCCAGTCAGCTTGAAGGACAGTTTAATCAACAATCTCGGTTTGAAGGTTGCAATCATTCGTTTACAAGCATAAAGGTTTGATCAAGCAATGATGACACAAGAAGTAGTCGAAAACAAACCTACCAAGGACAAAGCAACCTGGTAGTATCATGGGAGTCTTTGTTTAATCATGATGGACAAGTTTAAGACTCGATAACAAACACATAGTTATCCCTACAAAAAAAATGGTGAGAAGACAAAACCTTTGCCCCACTGCTTATGTGCATGCATGCACCTCACACAGCTGTGTCACCCCCTAGAGGGCGCCTGTGTTTTTGGTGTTTCTAAGGACTCAATAGTATATGTTCAAAGGTTACCCTTGTGGCAGGGGCCAGTGTCATATACTACCTTCAAGCGTCCAGGTGCATGCCTATGGTGGGAATCTACAGGAGAGATTCTTCCCCCTCCCTGCGCAAAGATTATGACTCCTTTTGGAGGTGAACCGGGTAGGCAACTAACCAGGGAAAGTTCTTAGTGGGCTTCCGTTCACACTAACCTTCGGTGCCCCCGATACAGGGTTGAGGCCTCGTAGCCACACCAACACCTGAAAGTCATACACCCCCGCAAACAGGGCTAGGAGCGGCGCCGCTCAGTACAACAGATGGAGCCTTCTCAAGATGATGTCGAAATCAAGAGAAGGGAGTTAACATGGTTTTGGAGTCTTTAGACTCAACAAAACATTCTTTATTATAGTGAGGCGGAATCACCAGCGATAGGTGCGTACTCACTTGGGTCATTCCCGAAGGTTCAACTTCCGGCAGGCCCTCTAAAGGTGACACAACTTGGCTTAGATCCGACGGTTTGATTTCTGTTTCTCTCAAAGAGAGAAGAGCATACTTCTCTACCTCTTCACTTCACCCAAACATATCAAGAAAATTCATCACCGAGTTAGCTTCACTCCACCAAATCCACAAGCTTTTGGGTTTCTGGTTCTCTCAAAGAGAGAAGAGCATAATCCCCTAGCAAGTAGAAGTGTTAAAGATTCACTACCTTTCTCCGCCTCCCCAGGTATCCATCATTCTAGCAACATCTGGGTCTCAGTTTCATTTGTGGGCATCACTTCCACGTAATGAAGAGCCTATTCCCCTACTTTGCTATCAGGACCCTTAAGAAATTTTAACAGAGCCCTAATTAGACTATGTGAATGAAAGCAAGAAAACAAACACAACGTTTTAATTGTTCTTCGGCAATCGTCCTGCAATTAAACCGTTAGCAAGTTTTAAGATCTTCAACAAACCGACCTGCAGACCACTGTTATGCCATGATAAAAATAGAGATATAAAATAACAGTAAAAAACCATATGTCAGAAAAAAACAACAAAAAATTGCAGAATCTGGAAATTTTAATTGTCTGACAAAGAAACTTTGCGTGAGGAATTACTGCACTGCGCGCGAGAAAATACTAGTGCCTGCGCGAGAAAGTACAATGTCGTGCGAGAGAGTGCTACAAGGAGCAAAACTTCGCGTGGTACGCTCTGGAATCTCGCACGAACTTCCGTACAGAGTGAAGTACGGACGTATGACAGATTGCAGAATTCAAAAAAATTTAAAATCAATGAGGCTAGAAATCAGATTTTCTACCCCACGGTGGGCGCCAGAATGTTATAAGCTGAATGTGGACCTCTAATCCAGCTACAAACACAACATAGTCATTGCTCGATCATCGAATCATGAAATTGAGTATGAATTACCCATTTGCACGATTCTATCGATTCGACCTGTTGCCTTCTAATTAACTGGGGTGTTTGAATTACTCTCAGAACGAGAGCCAACAACCCTAAAACCAAGCTAATACGAAGGATTTTCAAAGCTTGAAAAGATGAACAACAATGAAATTAATCTAGAAATGAGTGCAATTAATCTAAAAGCTTGAAAGAAATATGAGATGCAATTAATCTAAAAGCTTGAAAGAAATATGATAATGCAAACTAATCTAAAAGCTTGAAAGAAATATGATAATGCAAACTAATCTAAATAGCAATAAAGGAAATATGAGATTAATCTAATTGCAATAAACAAATTAATCTAAATGAGAGGATGCAATACTATACTAAAATGAGAAATTAAGCTAATTGCAATTGAAAACTTGAAAATATGAAATTGTGACTAAAATTCGCTATAGTTTAATTACTTTCACAAATTGCCTCCTTTTGAATGAAGGAGAAGGTTCATTAAATAGACTAGCCCGGGAGAGGAATGAAGAGGTTCTTGAAATGAAACCGATGACCCTTCATTCCCAATTGAGACACATATTCAAAGATTTATTTAATTAAAGAATGGATTATTGCCACATATGGGTGACCGTTCGAGTAATTTGAATTATTAATTCAAATAAAGGTGTCCATTCAAATAACTAAATGAGATTAATTTCTTTTTATGTATATTAGCCAAATGGGGTGGATTTTAATTTAATTTAAAGCACTTAGGACTTTAGAATTAAATTAATGTATCATAGGGATTATTTAGCTAATAAAGTCGAATACTTAGGAATTAATTATGGTGTGAGATTAATGCAAATTAGGTTTTTTGCAATTGACATCAAGTCAAAATAAAGTCAGGTAGGAGAGCGAAAATTGCCTAGTAAAATAAGACTTTAATGATGTGAAATTGAAGAAATGCACAAAAATTGATTAAAATTATTAGGTGCCAATTTTGGGGTATTACACTTAGAGACCATTGATAGGCTCCCTCAAAGTTTACAGACCTAGCCTTAAACTTGTCTTGAGCTCAAGCTCTCAAGGCTAAAGAGAACGCTGGTCCCTACCCTATCTTGGGAGCTATCCTATTGGATTTAGACTGCCCGTGTTTGGAAGCCTCAACTCTTCCCCTCAAATATACCAAAGTAGCAATAAGATTTGAGTCTAAAATATGTTAGAATCTCATTAATATAATTTAGATTTTATTCTTCTTAATGTATGCTCACATGTAACTATATATATCTATATTTATATATATAATTCACATACTTATATCTCTTATATATACTTTATACATAACATAACTTTATCTGATTTCACTGTTATATATATATAATCTCACTATTATATACATATATATCTGATTATATTTTATTATATATATATATATGACCATATAATAACTCCTGATCCTTAATGGCATTCCAATATAATATTCTGTAGTCAGAATTACTCGTTGATTGCTAGCCAGCCATGCACTTGTTGTGATTCATCACCTACGTCACATACATTCGTCTTTACGAAACTGCAGACATCGTAGACCGAATGTCTTTTCCTTATTTCTTTAGACCCTATGCTGATCGTCTATGATTTGTATATCTTCTGTGATTCAATACTTAACTTATTTGTATAATCTCCTATTCGATGGTTTGAAGATATCTGGTTATCTTCCTCTTTTAAATTTCCTTCCTATTCTTTTCTATTCCCCTGAAATAACATTTCGATCCCCCTTTTCTATCTTGCGTATGGTATTGCTTGCACCGTTTGGGAATCAAAGGATATGTCTCTCCATGTAATGAATGTATACTTTATCTCTTTTCAAACAAATGAATGATGATCGGTATGCTTGCTGAATGCTTAATTCATGGTTAGCAGATCAATACTGAATCTTCTTAAATGATATTTATTAACTATTAATAATTATGAATATATTATTATCATTACCAATTATTTATTTATTATAATTTAATATTAAATTTACTTCTAGAGGGGGATATCACAATAGAAAACATGATTCATGCAAGACTGAAAAGTTGCAGGAGCATTGGTCAAACCAAAGGTCATGATAAGAAATTTGAAGTGCCCGTAATGACAACAGAATGCTGTTTTCTGTATATCTTCTCTTACACTTATCTGATGGTAGCTAGACTGTAGATCAATTTTGGAGAAGAAAATTAAGCCATGTAGTTCATCCAACAAGTCGTCTATTCTAGGAATAGGGTACCTGTTCTTAACGGTTCTTTTATTCAATGCTCTGTAGTCTATACACATCCGTAATGTGCCATCTTTCTTCTTGACCAGCACTACTGAAGAAGCAAAGGGACTAGAGCTTGGTCTGATATCACCCATTTTCAGCAACTCCTTAATTGTCTTTTCAATTTCCTCTTAGAAGTGCCAAGGATGCCTGTAAGGGGTGGTTGTTACTGGTTTCGAGCCTTCTTCCAGCTCAATCACATGCTCGAATCCTCTATTAGGAGGACGTCTTGGTGGAATATCTCTAAACACTACACCATGTTTGTCTAACAAAGACTGTACATCAATATGGTATGGTGGTTCCTTTTCTATAACAGTATTATTAGAAACAAAGCAGTGGGCTGCTCACTCAGTGTCATCATGACGGAAAAAAACCTCCATTCTTATGGCAGAGACTACTCTAGGTACTCCATCCTCAATGGCTTTCAACACTGTTTTCTTACCTTCAACCATAAACTCCAAGTGCCTTTGTTTGAAGTTCTGAACATACCTGCCTAAGGATTCAAGCCACTGGAGACCCAAGACAACATCCACATTATTGAGATTAAGAACATAAAAATCTCCTATCAAGGTATAGTCTCCCATTTGAATTTTAAGCTAAGGTAAGACTTGGTAACAATTCAAGGGAAAACCATCCGCCACAATCATATTAAATTCAGGGAATTCTTCTGCTTGTAGTCCACGTCTACTAACAAGATTCTCATCAATGAAATTGTGAGTAGCACCGCTGTCTACCAAATATACTGTTCGCTGTCCCTTAATGACTCCTTTTAGCCTGAAAGGTCTACTTCTCGGAATTCCTGAGAGAGTAGCAATATGTGGATTTTCTCCAGCAACAGTATCTTCCAATTCATTTTGTGGATTTTGAAACCCGTGTGTTATCTTCCTCAACAACTTCCTCTGACTCATTTTCATTTTCTGAATGGACTTCAATTAAATGAAGTTTCCCCTTACCAAGGCAACGATGTCCTAGTTCCCAAGGCTCTTTATAGGAGAAACATAACTTCTTTCTTCTAAGCTCGTTTCTAGAATCTTGTTCAGCCTTTGATGGAACACTTCTTGTTCTGGTTAAAACTTGTATTCCTTTGCTGATTTGGACCCTTTTTCTCAGTTTTCCATGGGCTGTATTCTTTTTTGTGAGGCTGATAGGGTGCTGAAACTTCTAAATCCATCGATAGTTCAATGGCATCATCAAGGGAGTTTGGTCTGTGGGATTTCACCAAACCTTTCAATATATCATTAAGACTTTCAACAAAGAGCACAGTGACCCTTCTCTAAGGCATATCAGGCACCATTACTGCAATCTTCTGGAATTCATTGATATATGATTTCAGCTGTTCAGTTTGCTTCAACTGAGCCAATTCTCTGTAATAAACTTCTATATCTTTCCTGTCAAAGCAGGTGATCAACCTATTAACAAATTCTTCATAAGATTGGATCATGGCATGATCCTGAGAAACCAAGCCGTGATGCCACCAATCATAAGCTGCCCCTTCTAAATGCATAGTAGCAAACTGTATTGCTTTCTCCTTTTCCATGGGCTTGAGTGTCAGGAATGTATCCAACTTATGTACCCATGATCTAGCTGTTAAATCTCCTGTTCCATCAAAAGTTGGGATATTAATTTTGTTCATGGCATCCTTGTATTCCAGAGGTTGAAAAACTTGCCTTACTAGACCCCTAGGCCTCCTATCTTGTCTCTCCAAATGATTTCTTACCTTGTCCTTATGCTGGTTTCTGAATTGATTCAAGTTCATTAGCTGCCTTACATCAGCCGACAATTGCATATACTCCCAACAATTGCATATACTCATCACGTGCAGTCATAACATCGATTGTGTTGTGAGTTTCTTCTTCCTCTACTTCCGGAGGGGTTTCTCTATCATTCTGTTGTGGTATAAATTGAGGACATAATGGTCGATTAGATCTTGTATCCGCTGTTCTAACCACATTAGAGGCAGCTCTGTCCTGATTTCCGTGTCCTACTTCTCTGCTGTGATGGCTACTTGAACTCCTTGATTGTGCACGATCATCTCTTAATTGCCCAATGGCTGTAATCATCTGTGCTTGAAATTGTTGCATCACTTTTTGTTGTTGTTGAGCAAATAATGTCAAAAAATCATTTAGCTGATTGTTCATCTCATGAGTAGGGCTTCCATCCCTTATCTCTTCCATTCCCGCTTCAATTGAAGTGATTTCTGCTTCTTCCCGTTGCCCAGATCTGCTCCTTGTATTATATCTATGAGATTCAGCCCCTCTGGAGTGCATAGAATCCTATTACATAGACATGCAACGAAAAAGCACGAAAAGGCAGAAGAAACCCTACAGATTGGCAGGGTTTATGAGCTCTGGTACCACTGAAATAACTCAACTAGGGTATTATATTGAAAGTACAGTCAACTTAAAACATTCTAATCAAAATAGATCAAACAAGCTTGGAACAAATTTCTTTTTAGAAATATATCAGAACCTTACAAACTAAATCAGATATGCATAAACTGTCAATTACAGAAGTAAGGTATTGGAAACATTATTATTTGATTCTTATTGGACAGTTGCGGAATACCAAAATCTTGTGTCAAACCCTTCATTGTTCATAGCAGCTATGCCTGAACGAATACCTCTGAAACCCTTACAAATACTTCTGAAACCCTCAACAATGGTGGACTGCGATTCTGAAACTGAAATCCACTTCTGTATCCGCACCTACACTGCTGTAGCGTGCATGCAACAACTAAGACTGTTTACTTGGGGTAGCGTCCAAGGCTTGATGTTCAGGGTTTGCGTCCTTAGCATAGAGTTCTGGGGGCAGACCAAAGACAATATAAAATCATAATGAAGAGCCTCCTAATCATTTCCTTCTATCGTAGTAATATGGCTCTCAACCCTTCAACCCTAACATTGGCGCTCCAAACCTAACTTGGCAATAATAATAGGGAAAAGAATATCCCTCAGCGCTAATCCGCAAAGGAAAAATCTGAAAATATCTAATATGACTTGGCCCCAAGCCATGACTGAAAATCAGGAAGCCACTTAAGTGAATTCGGTCCCACCACTTATTGAAACAAAAGACTTTTCAAACTCAGAAAAATGGCTAAGTATGGAGAAGAAACATACTACAGCCTTATTAGGAGAATTAAGAACTGCAGTTAGAGAAGGGACATGACAGTCTACTTTCCATGTTCAATGTTTCCCAAACCCCAACATTTTCATTTCAAATTGCATTGATTTTATCTTCCCATTAAGATCAATCCTTATGCAATGATCCCTTGCTGGTCATGTTTATTGAAATTTCCCAAATGTTTTTCCATAGGTCGAACTTGGAGGCTTGATGTGGCAATCACCACTTGAGAGAGTGGATTCCACTCTTTGATCCGTCAAGTTGCCACATGAAGAAGTGGATTCCACTCTTTGATGTGGTGGGTTGAATTCAAGAAACTCCAGCTTCCATTTAGTATTTGAAATCATATTCAAAGAATTAAATGACATCTTGATCTTTACTTCTTTCTTATGGCAATTCAATTTAAACAATTTGTAAGACTAAGTTACCAATCAGATTTGAGGAGCTGATGCATCAAGTTTTGCCACTTGAGGAAGTGGATTCCACCACTTGATGTGTCAAAATGCCACTTGAGAGGATGGATTCCACCATTTCATACGGCAAGGTGTTATCAAAGTCAGGACATCAGACCTTAGTGAAGCAAGGATAACTTAGCAAATCAGATCCTTATGACAAAACAAAACCAGAAATTCATATCCAAGCGTCAACTTGATTTGGCAACTTTCAGCACAAGGATAGAATCAGGCTTTCATTCTCACATGGCAAAGCGAAATTCAGATTTGGCTATTGGGTACAATCAATTCAAAATCATCTTTGCAAGTGCATAAATGCCATTCATATTTGAAGCCTCCATAGGACAGGTCGAGTTTGATATCTTCATGTGGCATTGTGGGATGGAAGGCTTCATGCATCAAAGGTTGACACATGAGAGGGTGGATTCCGCCACTCAATGTGGCAGGGTGCCTTTACCATTAAAAAACTAAGTCAAACCCAATCTAACTTCGATGCCTTGAATGCAATTGATTAACCTCAAGCCCAAACACTTGACCATTGCCACTTATCTTCCATACTCAGTCAAATTTGAAATCTGAAAGTTCATGCAAATCCCCTTCATCACTTCGAATTTACCATAAAAAATCCACTTCACTTTGCCGCTGATGATCCAATTCTGGGTGCAAGACTCAGATCTGCAATGTACAAGCTTGATTTTGTTTACGGAATCAGATTTTGACTCACTTCTTTGCCCAGATTTATAAGTGTTTCGCATTGGCCTCCAAATGTAACTGTTATTTTCTCCAAAATTCGAATGATCAATGAAGTTTTCTTGTTTCTGCTGTAGGAGAAGCTCAATCTGCCTGGGAAAGAAATTCCGTTTGCCTTGTATATTTCGATCTGCACCTCTTGACAAATTTGATTTGTCAAATATAGCTTACTGCTATTCAAGCTTGGCCTACCTGCTACAAATTGATCTGCTGTTGATTGATATTGTTTTGTAGTTGGGTGTTGAAGTGGACTTCAACACCTAACTTATATATGCTTTGATGCCAAACGGTGTCTTTACTTAGGCCGACTTTTATTTAATTGTGTCCCCTCATTAATCATAGCAAGTCGTCTCATATTAAATATTAGTTTGCCATCAATTAATGTTTTACCTCAGCATTTAATGATTTTTAAGTCCTCAAGGCCGACTTACTTAACCTCCATCAAAATTGTTGACTTCTAAAGTAGATCAGAGATCATAGCGTCATGTGGCAAGGTCAAACATGATGTGCAGAAATCTCATGTTCATGCGGCAATGCCAAAAATGAAGTGCGGAAATCTTATGCTCATGTGTCAATGCCAAACATAATGTGCGGAAATTAAAGGTTCATGTGTCAAGTAAAGTGCGGAAATCTTCCCTCCATGTGGCAATGCCAAACATAACGTGCAGAAATTAAAGGTTCATGTGCCAAGTAAAGTGTGGAAATCTTGCCTCCATGTGGCAAGTGACTTGCGGGATTGACATGCTTATGTGTCAAGTTGCTTGCAGAAATTCAAGCCTTATGTGGCAAGCGCGGATTTGAAGACCTCATGTGGCAAGGGGAATTAAGAGGCTCAAGTGGCAGGGTGGAACATAAAATATAACATTTAAGTATAAGTCACATATTTTAAGTTATATTTTATGTATATATTGTTAGGATGTTTGAGAGTGATTTCAGATTCATAGGGGTTATAATGGTGATTCTAGATTCTGGGAGATCCTAAAAAATCTGACTCAGCCAATTTTCAACAATCAGCACGCTTCCATCAATGTTCTTCTCCATAGCTTTTCCTGACTTTCCAAGATAAATTTGATACTGGAACAAGGATTTTCCAAGAATTCTAATTGATTTCATCACAAATCTCTTGATTCCAATTCCACATCCTTGACTAGCTTGGCCCAGCTCTCACTCATATCCCTGACTGACTTGACTCTCCTAGTGAGACAAAGTTGCTCAAACTCATCTCTTAGACTTGGAGACATGAAAATTGCCACTACACTAAGACTACCTGGGACAACTACCCCACTGCCAAGCGAAATGAGGGGGTCCCCATTTGCAATGGGGCGATGGTGTGAAAATCTCACAACACAGCCTTAGCATAATTTTAAGTCTAGGTTTTCAATAAGACAACTCATCATCTTGAGGAAGTGTTTTTACCTTTATTAGTGAATTAGCCAGTACCAATTCTCTTATCGACAAGTTCAAGTACCGTGCCATTCACATTCCAAGTAAACTTTTACATAAAATTTCGTACCATGGTTCTTTATAAGTTTATAACCTCTCTGGCTGAATTCAGCTTTCTATTGTTTGACATTATTCAATTATTATTTCAGTAAGGTTTGCAACTCTATATATATTCTGGAAAGCAGTATTCTACTGTTCACTTTCATTATGTCACAAAAAGATCTAGTCTCTTTTCATATAGTTGCTCTTTTGCATGCAGTTTGGTAAGGTTTTAGGATCATTGCAAATGTAATAGCACTATCTCATTTTTATGTGTTTTCCAAATGCAACAATCTCTTGCATTTATATTGAGAATGAGCCAAGAAGAGACATGTCCCTTCATGAGACATGTCTATTCATTAATATGTAATTAATATAATGACAATTATATATATATATATATATATATATATATATAAATATATAATATCTCTGGAGTATTATATTAATTTCTCTAATATTTACATAATAATAATTTTTATTTATATATATATATATATATATATATATATTTAAGTATATATATACATCTCATATATACTAAATATATATATACATATCTTCACTAGTATTGACTCAGTGTTTATTCGACTGAAGCCACAAAATATCAACACTCCCTCTTAGCTAGGGAGGATAAATCAATCCAATGTCAACACTTAAGACACTTAACAACATCAATCATATGATGTAAGATATAAAGGTATCATCCTCAAGATGTAATCAATAGAAACATAGTCTCAATATGTGGATTGCCTCCATTGGCAATTCTATCCACACGTTCTCAGGTGGATTGCCTCCATCGGCGATTCTATCCATTTGATATCATGAGTATTGGCCTATCAGAATGTCAACACATGACATTCACCAAATACTCAATAAGGTACTGGCCTGCAGAATATCAACACATGATATTCACCAAATACCTATCATATATCTATACAAACAACTCATAGACCGTCAATGACAGCTAACACTTAGTTGTTGATTTACAAGATATATCTATGCAAACAACTTATAGACCGTCAATTTAATGACATCTAACACTTAGTTGTTGCTTTACAAGATGTATCTATACAAACAACTTATAGACCATCAATTTTATGACATCTAACACTTAGTTGTTGCTTTACAAGATATATTTATGCAAACAACTCATAGACCGTCAACTTAATGACATCTAACACTTAGTTGTTGCATTAATTCATCATGATCTGTTTCAACATTATAAATAATGTATATCATGATTTAAGTTATTGTAAGATCGTCACCTTCCAATAACTTATGCAAATACAAGTGATAATCATTTGGAAGTCGTCACTTCCTCATGATTTACACAGAGGGTAGGCCCATTTAAAACATTCATAATTCATAAGTATAATAATCAATTATATCAAGTTTACCTCATAAATGTTTCACCTTCAATAGTGAACTCCCTCTCAATCAATATGATCAAGATTGTCACAAGTTGACTGAACCATCTACTCCCTCTGAAGCTCAAGTTTATCAACTTCTTGACCTCTTTTGAAATATTAGACTCTCTTTGCATCTAGTCTCAATCATCAATTTGTTTTCAAGCATCAAGTTATTTCTCCCTTGAATGAAATTATCTTGTGCTTTTGTCTTGAAGGTATGTCAAAGAGAGATTACAAATAGCTCACTAAGCTATATTATCCCAAAGAAATATTAATGATAAAAGCATACAATATTTTCTTTCCCAATGTTATAGTATGATTTAATAACTACATAAAAATATTTATGAACTTTAGTCAACATGGAATACTTATCTCTTGATTAATGTAATGATCCTTTTCTTATTTGCCTTATAAAAAGTGTTTGTAGCTTTTAATCAAAGAACTCTCTTTGTTCAGAAATCTGCATAGACCTGTACACATTTGGTCATAACTTTTGAACCTGATATTTTCTTTCCAATCGCTCCGGTGAGATTCTTCTACATTTGTTTATCACCAACATATCTCAAATTTAGCAAAATCCAACGGTGCATTTGTGAGATATGGTCCTTGTACTGAGACTGTAATTTTTTGAGACAGTCACACATTCACCATTAACAAACTACTCTCTTACATTTGCAACTTGGCTCTGATACCATGTTAAGGTTTTAGGATCATTGCAAATGTAATAGCACTATCTCATTTTTATGTGTTTTCCAAATGCAACAATCTCTTGCATTTATATTGAGAATGAGCCAAGAAGAGACATGTCCCTTCATGAGACATGTCTATTCATTAATATGTAATTAATATAATGACAATTATATATATATATATATAATATCTCTTGAGTATTATATTAATTTCTCTAATATTTACATAATAATAATATTTATATTTATATATATATATATTTAAGTATATATATACATCTCATATATACTAAATATATATATACATATCTTCACTAGTATTGACTCAGTGTTTATTCGACTGAAGCTACAAAATATCAACACAGTTTAATTTAAATTACAACGTATTTTGACAGCTTGATCTCATATCTGTAAAGTTTGTTCAAGATATAAATCTCTAACAAGTATCAAAGCAACACTCTTTAAACTCTGTTACTGGTTTGTTGCTGAAATCCCCCAGATTTGGGTGTAGTTTGAATCCAGTATGGGTACTGGTTCGGATCCCTGCTGCAGCCATCCAGGGTCCTGCTAAATGGACTTGGACTTGGTCAGGTCTCTTGCAGGGTGAATCTGGGTCCATTTTGTAGGACCTGAACAGAACCTGTCAACACAACCAGCATTACAAGTTAGCTATATGTATTAGACTGGCTGCTCTACAATGCTCATGCAATTCAGATTAGTCTAATCTTGAGTGCTGACCCACTGCCTCACCTTTCTTCCTATATATATCTACATCATATCTTGCCCATCTCCATCTATCTCAACCATTTCAAAAAATATAATTGAAGTTGAAGAATGAAATGGTGGTAAGCAGCAGGGGGCAACACAGATGAAGGTTGATTAGATGAGGATCTCTCTCTACATTTGTTCCACCATTTTCCAGATGCCCAATCTCTTTTGGAGTGATGAGAGACCCAGTGAGCCTATGCACAGGAGGAGGAGACAGCTTCACTAAATTCGTATGCTGCTCTTTTGTTTTCTTAAGCTTGGTAGAATAGTTAATTTAGGATTAGTCGGTGAATTACCAACCATGTTTCTCTTAAAATCATAATAATTACTGGCTTCATGTTATTAAAAACAACACATGCTTTACTTTGACGTTTTACCCCCTATAAAGTTTCCAATATATAACTATCATGGGTTTTGTTGTATGATCTTTGGTTGTCTATGTTTTTAGTAGGCTAAAATATGTATATATTCATGATATTTTATAATTTTTTGTAGATGTACTCAAAAGGAATGTAACCCCATATTTTTGGCTGTACATGCATTCCTGAACCCATAACGTAGTCTTTAAACATTAATCAATATTTTCTTGTATTTTCTACAACTTCACATCTCCTTGGGGAGGCCATCTGCTAGGTTTTGTACAAATGCTCTTCCCAGGAATTGTCAGTTAACATCAACAAATTTGACAGCATTGTAGTAAACATAAGAAACATTGGTAACATTGAATATCGAAAAGGCTCTCATACAATATTAGAAAACCAGGAGGAAGTATTATTTTATTTAAAGAACAATAATTCTGCATTATAGATCTCAACAATTGCTGTATGAAATATAAATCAACTATAAATGATATGATAGCTGGAACCTCCTTTGAAGAGCCCATATCCTTTACCATGTTTTCTTGTATCCTTGAAATCTTTACAAAGTGTTGAATGTTTCTTGTTTTTAAAAGTACCTAGGAGTTTGACATCACATTTTTACATCCTCTATTAACGTCTATTTTGAGTTGAGAGAATTATTTGTACTTTTGAAAGTTCTAAGGGGTTGCCTTCATCTCTTTCTTTCTCTTCCCCACTTCAGTGCTGAGATTTACATGTTTACCATCAGCTATCTCAAGCTTAGAGATTACTTTCTCAACTTTTTCCTCTTGGTGAGATGTACTACCAATTCTTTCTACATTGCCAGAGAAGTGTTGGAGGGATTTATAATGACTATTCCTCTTCTTCACATGCTCTATTCCATAATTGTTCAGTCCTCAATAAATAATGAGTTTCATGAAATATGCCTTGGATAAGCTTGTCATGGACTGATCAAATGTTCTATTGCAATCTTTTGATAGATCAATTACTAATTAGTTATCATATCTCCTAGTGTATTCTGGATGAGTGCTGCTCTTCAATACCAGGCCTTAAAAAATTAAAACCTTTTAAATAGTCCTGGTATCCATCTCCCAACATGTATCTATATTGTTGTTATAGTTCTGTATGGGTAAAAGTAATTTGAACTCTGAATGCATTTATCTGCATTGATTATGTATGGCAGCAAACTACTTTTCAATTCCAGAAAGAGAATATGTTAACATTATATTGTAGGATGAAACACAAAATGAGCTGCACACTTTGTGTTAATTTAATTGCTTGCTTGATCTTAAAATTTTACTTCTCACTTCCAATATCCTGGCTTAGATCTGTGACATGGTGGCAGTGGCATGGATCATGAATGCCACACTTGTTATCCCTAAGCTAGATAAGCGATCTTACTGGCATGATTCCAGGTGCGATGCCACTGAAGCTTCTTTTGCATTCTTTAAAGACAATTTGAATTTTATGCAGTTTCTATTTTTACTTTAAGTAGTGTCTTCAAAATTTTACTTGTTTGTTTCTTCCACTTAACTTCTGTTTAATGTTTTCATCCATTTCTCACTCAAATTTTGTTTAATTTTTGCATCCAGCATTTTCTCTGACATTTTTGATCAAGAGCATTTTATCAAGACTCTTGAAGGAGATGTGAAAATCATAAAAGAGCTCCCCAAAGAGCTGGAATCTACTCCAAAAGCTCGGAAACACTTCACAACCTGGTCAGGCCTGACTTATTATCAAGAGATGGCCCATTTATATCAGGAGTATAGGGTGAGTAACACGTTCTAATATTTCTTTGGCAAGAGTGTTTTGGTGATTATCTAGTAGCAAGTAGTTTAAGGATAACTAAACAATTCTTGTCCATTGAGTTATTAAATATATTACAAGGTCTATCCAGAAAATTTACTTTTGTGTTTAAACTGGTTCATGAATTGTTAAGCCACTACACACAAAATATAATTGGTTAACAGATTTACAGGTTATTAATGTTGCCAAATCAGATTCACGACTCTCAAATAACAACTTGCCAATAGATCTTCAGAGACTGCGATGTCGTGCATTTTATTATGCCTTGCGCTTTTCTCCCCCTATTGAGTTGTTAGGAAAGGTATGCTTTCTCACCTAATAGGGTATGCTCTAAATTTATAATGTTATATGTGAGCAGTTATCACCATAAAATAAAATTATTATTATGAAACAGCATAATTTGAGTTTGTATCGTGAATAAATCTGCACGGCACATCCTTGCCAAGTTAGGTTCTGAGCATAGGTAATAGTGACACAACAGAAGTTGGTGGAGAGGATGAGAAGACACGGACCTTATATTGCTCTTCATTTACGTTATGAAAAAGATATGTTAGCTTTCACTGGCTGTACATATGGTCTGACAACTTCTGAGGCTGAGGAACTGACAACAATAAGGCAAGATCACTTCTTTACCTTCTGTGATTTAATAAAATAATATGAGATGTCTGCTTTCTTCAAAAGTTGTATGACATGAAGGTCAAAATAAAATGTATTTGCACTTGGCAGGGAAAATACTAATCACTGGAAAACTAAAAAGATCAATTCCACTGACCAAAGAGTTGCGGGATACTGTCCACTTACACCGAAAGAAGTTGGGATCTTTCTCCAAGCTCTTGGATATCCTCGAGATACCTGGATTTACATAGCAGCTGGAGAGATATATGGTGGTAGCAAACATCTTGGAGAACTTCAATATCATTTTCCAAATTTAATTTTCAAGGTTTATTGGATATGGTCTGAAGTTATTGGAACTTAGCAATTTCTGTCTCATTAGCCTTCTCATTTCTTATTTAACCTCCGTTTCGTCCTAATGGACCTTCTAAAGTAATGTGCTCCTGCCGATTGATTTCTTATTTTTGTAACAGGAGACACTTGCAACGGGAAATGAACTTAAACCATTTCTCAATCACGCCTCTCAAACAGCAGCCTTAGATTATATCATTTCAGTAGAAAGTAATGTTTTTATTCCTTCCTATTCGGGAAACATGGCAAGAGCTGTGGAAGGACACCGCAGGTTTCTTGGTCATCGCAAGACAATCAGCCCAGACAGGTATTGTTAGGGCCCAGTGGCATTATTATCTTCCCCGAGAGATTTCACAACATTTCATGTGACATCTAAAAATCTTGCACGTTACAGGAAAGGGCTAGTTGCCTTGTTTCAGAAACTTGATAAGGGAGAGCTGCTGGAAGGTCCAGAGTTTTCACGATCAGTAATCGAGCTGCACAGGCTGAGGTAACATATACCTCGTGGTGTAGCAAACATGTTTGTTCTGCTTATTATTTCTTTCCTTGAATATGTGGTTAAATTTTCCTCATATTGGTTAGATTAATTTCTAAATCGAATTGAGCCTGGAAATTACAGGCAAGGAGTTCCACGGAAAAGACAAGGCCCTCTACCAGGAGTTAAAGGTCGGGATCGCTTTCGGACAGAAGATAATTTTTATGAGAATCCATTTCCAGAATGCATTTGTAGAAGGCATCCTTCAAGTTAAAAGGAATTTTCGGATTCTTCAGAACTCAATTCATTTTTTTTTATATATGATTTGAGAATCCGTTTGATATGTCTGCCTCTCTGGTCCTGTAATGAATCTTCAAGCGGTTTCAAAAAGTTCCGGCCCTTCTGGACCTTTGAGAGCTAGAACCAGTGGGGATTTTTCCTTTTGCATTGGATGACACACCTCAGTTAACTAAGAAATGCAACATCTGGAATGCTAATCATGGTCTGAAGTATTACAGAGAAAATGTTGTCTTAAATTGGGAGATTTTCTTGACGCAAAATGAAACCTATGCTTACATGATTGCTGGAAAAGTAATGCAAGTGGGGAAATCTAGGGATGTGATAACTGAGTGACAATTTCAGGAAAATTGAGATAAAAATGGAGAGCCATTTTTTTTCTGGCTATGATTGTGGCTGATCCAAAGACTTTCCTTGTCGAACATATATATTGTCATATATTCTGAGTTTATTTATGCCCACGGCTTTAATTTAAACAGATAACAATTGAAGTGTATAGCTTTCATAGACCAGTAAAGTGCATATTTTCAATAGTAAGTCATTAAAATGATTATCCATTATATAGATATATTTCATTTATTGACTGCAAATGTGTTTTACATCAAGAAGTTTCTTGAAAATTGTGTAGAATTTTCTGTCAATGTTTTAGATTATGCTATGATCATCACAGCTATGATCAAGTGTGATGAGAAAACGAGATGTGAATTGCAGTTCTTAAGTTATAAGATCAGGGATGGAAAAAAAATGGCATACAATATGAGGGTCAAGAGACTAAGAAATATTAATAATAAATGTAAATAAATAAATAAAATATTAAGATATACTATTCAAGAGAATTACAAATAAGAGGATGCCAGAAATTGTTTGTTTTTTATTATAATAATATTTTTGATATTAAGAGGGACGAGAGGCAATCTTAAGGGCTTGTGGGGTACTTGATGTCTTTTTTTAAAACTTTGCCTTGGCATATCAATGATGCTAGCAGGTGGGGGGACTATGAAACATGGGGCCTCATAGACAACAATGGGTTTGGGAAGGCAGAGAGCTAGGTGGAAGTGGTATAACCTAAAAATAAGACCCTGATGCAAGGGGATAGGTTTCTTACCCTAAGTATATGCACTTTCTTTAGCATCAAATACAAAACTCTCAAGAGAATTTAATAAGGAGGTAACAAGATGATGTCATGATTCCTAAAATGATTAAGGAGAGGCATATGGTAAAATAACTTTGAAGTGTTGTTCAAGAGTGAAATTCTTCATGAGCATCAGACAAGCTTGGTCCCAAGGTGGTGGAAGTTGAGCTTTGTCATATCCTCCTTGTATTTTGAGTGGAGCCTCACTTCCTTTAAAGAACATGTTCAAATTATCGTTATCAACCACCTGATTGATCTTCTTCGTTTCCTTCCATCAGTAGATAACCCAGTAGCCTCAGCAATGACCTCACCGATTTCAAGAGATACCCTTTACAATAGCTCTCCTATCTTTCTAGGAGCTCGTGAATTGGACATACAAGCCCTTGTCAAATATGTTAATGGATTCATTGAAGTAAAAAACCCCCCCCTTCCTTGTAGATATGCCACACTCCCAGGTCATTCTTGAAAAAGTCAACAAAAAATATTATAAGGAAATAAATAAGTTATCACTATAAAAATCAAAATTAAGGAGATCAAAAGTGTTAAACAAAAAATTAATAAGATGATAATCAATGAAGAGTGGAAGGAGGTCTAATGCGAGATATGAAAAAATGTGAATATTATAAGGAGAAATAAAAAGCAAACAAATTGACTTGTGAAAAATGAGAAAATTGGATGCAAAATTGAAAGACAAAGAAATTGGCAATAGACAATGAAGATGAAAATGAAGGGAGATTAATAAGAAGGAAAAATCAATGGGATAAAATACAACAAAAATGAAGAAAAAGAGGTGGAAAATTGGAGATGTAAAGCTAGCACAAGATTAGTGGAAAGGGAAGGGATTAGGAATAAAGAATTAGAAAAAAAATGAAGAAGATAGATAGGAGGGAAAAAGATTAGAGAGGAAGAACTTCCTAAGAGCTCTGAGAGAGACTGTGAGGGGGTAAAAAGTTATCGAATGGGAAATACGAGTTAGGAGAAACCCACAAAGAGAGCATTGGTAGAGAAAGAGAGGACATACAATAGGTAAGCAAAAACAACTTAGGTGTGGTGTTGTGGAACAAAAATGGTTTGAGATTGAGGGTTGGAGGGTCAAAAGAGGTGGAATGGGGAAAAAAAGGAGAGTAAGATTAAGGAGGTTGGGGAGGAGAGATGTAGGAGGATGGAGGGGGTGAACTTGAGGGGATTTAATAGAGAATGACAAGTAAAATTTAAGCTCTAGCCTTCATGATTGAGATTAGAGGGTTATTTTTTGATATGAATAACTTCTTATGCTTCCTTTCGAAAAAATTATCTTCTTTGACTAATTAAGACTTATTTAGACTCCTAGAGAATGTTGTGTCCGACGTGTGAGGAGTGTTTTGTAAGGGAAGACTTATATATTTTCTCATGTCTAGTATTAGCTCTATGTTCCTTGATTTTATTGTTGACGAAGTGACTATTCTCACTAATGTATAAGCCTTACAATTAATTTTATAGGCCCAAAGTTAAGTAAAAAGTCTCTTGAGTCTTTGGTTGATGGGGTGAGGTTATTAATAATATTATAAGGTTTAAAGGCACAACAACATAAGACCCTTTTTGTGAAGAGTACCAAAGATCTTATTAGTGATAATCTTATTAGGGTAGCAATGGAGACAATCCTAGAAACATCCTGTAGTTTAGAGTTGTGACATGTTGTGGCTTGTTTAAGAGATATGGCGGTTTGTTTGTTGTGATACCCTTTCAATTTGAACACTTCAGATATATGGGAAAGCTCTTGATCAATGTGACATTTATCACATATGTGAAAGGACCTAGTTGTTAGACACTCTACGACACCAATTTTTTGGGTAGGATGGTCATGAGGGGATGTGTGGAGGTAGAGGTCAGTGTCGGTGGATTTTTGTAGATTTGATGAGCTAGAGAACCATCATCTTTCTTGATCATAAGGATATTAAAGAAGGGGAGACGATTGCCATTTTCAAGCTCTTTGGGGGATTCAATAGAATCAACAACTTTGTTTATGTTTTTTAGGTTTTCAAATTTCTTAAGGTCATGAGGCCATCAAATCTAAGTGTCCTCAACATAGGGTTTCCACCATTTAGGTTTAAGAGGGAAGGAATTAAGTGCATGATCTTCAAAGTGCTCCACATAAAAGGTTGACCATGATTAGAGATAAAATTAAGAATAACCTTGGAGTGACACCTTTAATTTTTAGTCATTTTAAAATGTTTTTAGCAATCCACCCCATCAAATTGCAGTTGTGAGAAATTTTGGCAAAAACTATTTATGCCCAACTAGGTGGCACATCCTACCAAAAAATAATTAAAGGCCTCTAAAGGAAACATGGTACCTAGATTTAGACAATGACATTTGCCTTTGATATATGTAGATAGAAAGGCAATGTGTTTCAACAAAAAAGAACCGGTTTCCCTTAGGTGTCCAACCATGCATATATTGAAATTCTAGAGAAGGCTTCAAAAGTCCACTTAGTGTGAGATAATACAAATTATAAGAGAAGCCTAGCCTAAAGGCTAAAATAGACATAAACACATTATAAGTTTCCTTGGTTTTCAATAATAGGCCAAGCAACATATAGATTGGCCATTTTGTCTAATAGTAACATATATCAACTACCCAATTACAAATAAGACTTGGTACTACCCATGAGGGCCTACAATAATTAAAGACGAAAATGACTCATACCCATGTCTAGAAGAAAGCTTGAAAGAGACAACAATTTGAGCCATAAGACCCATCTTCTAGTTTTACCAAAGTAATGTGCTTTTTTTGGGAATTTGAATACCTTCTCTATCTTGGGAAATTTAAATCTCTCCTACTAAGGAGAGGATTTCACCAACTTGAGTAACTAGATCATATTGAGACAATAATTATAGATTGATTTTTCCTATCAGAACTATGAAACTTTTGAATGACACACTTTTTAGATCATCCCTTCCATTCCTTTTATATGACCCTTCTTAACTTGATAGAGGCTAGACCATGAAACTCATAGCCCATTACATGAAGATATGTAAATCTACAAAGGGGTTGTAGCTCAATTAGTTGAGCACAATTATTGAGGATGATGGTATGCATTATAGAAGCCATCTACCAAGGTTCAAATCCTTGGACAAGTTGGATCCCTCTACACATGGCTACTTTACCAACATAGGCTTGCAGTGTAGATGTGTGCTTACACAAATCATTGTAATTTTCTATATAAACACAAGGGTGTTGACACCTATGTATGTTGACATGTTTCCATCAAAAGAATAAAAAATCTGTCAATTGAAACTTTATCAACCCTTCATTTAGACTGAACCTAAAAGTTTATCTCAAATGTATTATTTTCCCAAATCCTTAGAGAGTTCTTTATCATTAGTTAATAGGAGTAAATTCTCAACAAACATGGAGGAAATTTTAGAGTTTACTTGGTGCTTGGTCATCCTCTCAACTACATCATTCCCTAGGACCACCACAATTGCCTCTATTTCTTCATCCTTGTGAAAAAAGAATTTTTTTCCTAACCTACAGTATCTAATTTCTCCATGAAAGAACATATGTCTTACAATAGAATGTAGGTGTAATGAGGACTCCATGACATGTTGAACATCAAACAAATATAGCCTCAAGAGAATGATTCAATATAATATCATTACCTAACAAATAATTTGTTCACACTAATGAAAATGAATTAGGTACTCACTTTGAATTCAATATTCAGCCAAAAATTGTCATCACCATGTTTGAGATTAATGAAAATCATGGGTGATATCATTACTAATTATGGATGATAATTCTATTTGTCTTGTTCATTCCTCAACCACCTTTAACTCTTGTTATTAATCAACACCTTTCTTAGAAAGAAATCCTCTCAACACATTTCTCTCCCTACAATAATGTTTTTGATTAAATTAGCAAGGAGGGGGCCTAGATCTCTTACAACAAGAACAACACAAAAATAAAAACACATGAACCCAAAATTTTGGTAGCAAAAAATAGAAGGACAAAACCCCTTGCATCTACAATTTTAAAATTTTAATAAAAAAATATAGTAATAAGGCCCATTCCCCATATAACCACTAAAACTAAAATACTTCTTACAAACAATCATAATAAAAATATTCATCAAAATAGCAATCTTACTGGTACAAGATTTAACAAAGATATCAAAATTAAACAATAGCCACATAGGCCATTAAGTCTTGCTTAATGATAATATAAACTAAAACACAACAAACTAAATATCAATAAACCCTAAACTACTAACAACTTTGATGTCCATGCAAAAAAACCACATCCAGAGTAACAAAGAGGCTAACAACCTTGAAGATCAACTCCTTTTAAAACATTACTCATTTGTAATCAACTCCCAATTCTTGGGGAGTCGGCTTAGGTTTTCTATCCATTCCTCATGCTCTAAGTTCAGGTCTGTCTTCTTAGGATCTTGTACTTGTTGATTATCTTGGCACTTTTGGGCATTCTTTCTCATTTTTCTTTGGCCGAAAACTAGCCCCATGACATCCTTTGTCATTATACCATACATAACAATACACAATGAACTAATAGCATTACTAAATTTCACTTTAGTGTTAACAAAGGAAACAATATTTTCCTCCAACTCCTCCACTCTACCTTGTAGGTCTTCAATTTGGGTTTGAGGCTAAAGAATTTTGTTTTCACTATCAACAGTTTTAGGAGCATAGGGGTTCGTTGTTGGCAAAATGGTCAGCGCTCCCCTCGAGATTTTTGACATGGCTTAACCGTCTCCTGTGTCTTCTATAAGTCTAGTAGTTGTATCGGGCATTAACAGGTCGATCTTTTGGTGCAACAACAACTACTACTTGTAACAAGTGGTATCAGAGCTTGGTCACAGGTTCGAGTTCCCTCGAGTAACACTGAGGGGGAGATTGTTGACAAAATGGTCAACGCCCCCTTGGGATTCATGACATGGATTAACCGCCTCCCGTGTCTTCTATAAGTCTAGTGGTTGTATCAGGCATTAACAAGTCGATCTTTTGGTGCAATGACAACTACTACTTGTAACATTCGTTCCTTGAAAATTTTACCATTATGAACATGGGAGGAACAACTTTTAAATCCATGAACTCATCATAATCATCTAGGTTCACCATGAGATCAATAGGGTTCCCCTCATCCTCCTCATCTGAACCATCTTCATTTGCTTCATAATCTTCATTCTTTAAGTTATTAGAAGACTCATCCCCTTTAGGCTCGAATTCTACATTAGTCTCCAAATCATTTTCTTCCATAATTATTTTTCTTTTCATTTCCTTATTAAGAAGGTGGGAATGTTGGCATTATGATGGAGTTTTGGGTTGAGATGCAAAGTAATGATGTTTATGAGTTTGAAATTGATGGAAACTCTATCAAATCTATCAGATTTGGTGAATAGGTTGGAGATACCGATCGACTGGATGGATAGGTAAAGGTAGAATATGCTAAGTGTTTTGACCGGTGAACAGGAAGACAATAACTTAGAATGTTTCACATGCTGATCGAGATAGATGACACTTTGGAAGGTGGGATTTTTCCTGGTGGTTTACCAAGGTTCACTAGTAAATTTTAGCTTGTTTTTCGACGAGGTTTAGTCAAATATTAGACGCCCTTTGGTCGGCTAATCGACCATAACGATCGTCAGAGTTTTTTAGTCGATAATATGACTCATGAAATATCCATCGCAATTGCGACGACATCAACAGTGGTTGAATTATCGACGGAAGCGACGTCAAAAATCATTTCTCCAACCTAGAAGAATTGCCGACTATATCATTATCTCTGCGACCAATGTTGGTCGAAATTGCGACGTAAAATTGTCGGAAGAAACGTCGAATGTATAGCTTTCTCGTCGACATGTCTATTCTTTATTGGTTGAAAAAGCGACAAAAAATTTAATTTTTTTTAAAAAAAATAAAAAATATATATATTATCAAATTAAGGACAACAATATTATGTCGCTATTGTTTACTGTTTACAAATAGTCACACATTTTCTGTCTTATTTCACACAAACATGTTCTTTCTCGAGGTCATTAACCTTTCAATAAAACTTTCCACTTCTAAAGACAGAAAGAATAAACCTCACAATATTTCAATGACATTCATAGGAGATGACTAAGCAATCTACAACTATGCCAAAAATAATACTTAAAGATTATATCTAAAACCAATCTCCCAATTTATTAGCCAACTGGCTATTTGCCTTCTTGTTTGTGGCCGGTTCATTTGTCGGGCGATGAGAAAGAGGGGGATGCTTTGAGGATTGAATGGGTTGTGGGAGAGTTTGGGAAAGGCTTTCTCGGACTGCCACTCTCCACCACCCGCCATTTCCACCTTAGCATTCCCATTTCTTGGGGATACTTCTCACCGCGTATGACAAGGTAGAGCTCCTTGTCCATTTCTAGCTGTACATCTTCTTTCCTCAATCCTACATGCAATACATATTTAGTTCCACCAAACTTACTATGAAATTACAACCTTTTAAGGATAGGAACACAAAAATAAGAGAGAATAGATCCACCACTAATGTCAAACCACTCATTTTTTTCAATACTACAAAATCTAAGATGAAGATATTTGTGAAGGTTTTATAGACGTAGGTTACTGAATCATCATCTCTGCATTGGTACTCAATCTGGAAACCCTCGTATGTATATAGCCACTCTAGAAAATCTCCACATCTAGAAAATCTCCACAAAAATCCCTTCTGGCCTCCACTGCATATACGTCTTCTCAGAATCTAAAAACTTCGGCCCATCATTGATTCTCATCAATGTACCAATTTGGATAGTAAGTCTAATTTAATTTGTTCGTGGATTGAGACCTTAAATTATTGAGCTTCTCTTTGTTACAAGAAGATTATAACATTCTCTACTTAACAAGGCCAACCACGTGAAGGTGGAAACTCATCTGGCCCCTCCTAGGAGCCTCCTATGACCCTTTACAACATTTTAAGACCTCTAAGATGTATTCTTAGGGATCGTAAACGGTCGTAAAGGGTCATAAGGGGTCCTGGGACACAACAGCTGAGAAACATAATTGTAGGCATCATGGTCACAATTTTTTGGAGACAACGTAATTGAGTTGTATACCCAGACGATGTAGAGCACCTCCTGCACCTCTGATTCCAAGTTGACTACATCTGTTGCTCATGAATACAAGGTCCTCCAACAGATGTATTCAACTTGGAATCGGAGGTGTAGAAGTTTCTCTGCATCGCTTGGGTACACAACTCAATTACGTTGTCTCCAAAAAATTGTGACCATGATGCCCACAATTATGTTTCTCAGCTATTGTGAAATCTACATTTATGTTTCTCAGTTGTCATGTTTATGTGCATATTTTTTATGTGTTTTGGATAGTAAGTCTAATTTAATTTGTCCATGGACTAAGACCTTAAATTATTGAGCTTCTCTTTGTTTCGAGAAGAGTATAACATTCTCTACTTAACAGGGCCAACCACGTGAAGGTGGAAGCTCATCTGGCCCCTCCTAGGAGCCTCTTATGACTCTTTACGACATTTTAAGACCTCTAAGATGTATTCTTAGGGATCGTAAATGGTCGTAAAGGGTCATAAGGGGTCTTGGGACACAATAGGTGAGAAACATAATTGTAGGCATCATGGTCACATTTTTTTGGAGACAACGTAATTGAGTTGTATACCCAAGCGATGGAGTGCAACTTCTACACCTCCGATTCCAAGTTGACACTATGGGATCCAAAGACCATAGATAAGGAATAAATTTAGAGAGCGGAGGAGGGCCATAACGACAAAAATAATACATGACAAACCTCAAGTTAAATGAGCTGGAAACTGCAAACATTTTAATAGATTTTTATTATTAAATAATGAAATTTGCATATACTAGTGTTCTAAGCCCCCTCATTACCTAATTTATTATTGTAAGCCCCCTCTAACTTATGCATCTAGAAAATGAAACTACAACCTATTGGGATTGAGACAAACCTTATAGAACAACAACAACTAGGAAGGATTGCTTGCCAACATCTGTTGAATACATCTATTGGAGGACCTTGTATTCATGAGCTACATATGTATTCAACAGATGTTGGCAAGCGATCCTTCCTAGTTGCTGTTGTTCTATAAGGTTTGTCTCAATCACAATAGGTTGTAGTTTTATTTTCTAGATGTGTAAGTTAGAGGGGGCTTACAATAATAAATCATGTAATGAGGGGGCTTAGAACACTAGTATATGCAAATTTCATTATTTAATAATAAAAATCTATTAAAATGTTTGTAGTTGCCTCATTTAACTTGAGGTTCATCTTGTATTATTTGGGTCGTTATGGCCCTCCTCCACTCTCTAAATTTATTCTTTATCTATGGTCTTTCGATCCTGTAGTGTCAACTTGGAATCGAAGGTGCAGAAGTTGCACTCCATCGCTTGGGTATACAACTCAATTACGTTGTCTCCAAAAAATTGTGACCGTGATGCCTACACTTATGTTTCTCAGCTATTGTGAAATCTGCATTTATATTTATCAGCTGTCGTGTTTATGTGCATGTTTATTATGTGTTTGGGAAGACATCTTTCTAGCCTGGGCCTTGATCCTTCGGCAATTAGCTTCATAATAATGTAGATGACAGATGAGCAATTAGCTTCCCAAGAAAAATCCCATAAATGAACTATATGTTCCCCAATTCATGTGCCCTCTGTGCGTACCCAAATGATATATTTGAAACAAGGGTAAGGCTAAATTTACCCTAGTTGTTACAAATATGTCATTTAGGTACGCGCAAAAGGCACGGGAATTGGAGTACACATAGTTTATTTATGAGATTTTTCTTGGGAAGCTAATTGCTCAGTTCTCATCTGCTTCATTTATTATCAAGCTAATTGTTGAAGGATCCAAGCCCAGGCTAGAAAGATGTCTTCCCATTCTGTTTAAGCCATATTCCTTGTTCTTGTCAAACTTCCTTGGTACTGTTTCATTTTTGAATGTACCATTAAATGAAGCTTGGCTATATTAAGTACAATCTTAAGACTCACGACTCTTCAAATTCTCTTGTTTCCTTCAGACCTCCAAACATGTGTACTATGAGTAGGCCTCCAACAAATGGACTTGTGATGATTTTCAAAATAGTACATGTGTTGGAGGACTACTCAAAGTACTGCTTAGACAAATCTGAATGTTCATCACCTGTGCATATAAGAGTTGATCATAGAAGGTATATGCTAGACCCAACAATAGATAGATTTGTGGTGATTTTCAAAATAGTACATGTGTTGCTAGGTAAGCTCCCAATAACACTTAGGCAAATATGCATGTTCATCACCTGTGCATATGAAGTGGCTCTAATAGAAGATACAATCACTAAATTCTGCATACTCCTTACTTTTTTCTGGGTTGATATTGTCAGACATGGTCTTTCTTGAATGGAATGAATTGTTACTTGTACATTGACTAGAATGTTGGTGGAAGAAGGATGATTTGTTTGCAACTATTTTTTCAACTCTAATTTTCTCAACACAAAGGGACATTTATCATAGCCATAGAAATATGATTATTTTAAAATGGAATACACCAAGGAGTACCATCAGAAATATTGACTATTTACAATCATGAATAGTTAACCTTAATCAAATAGCTCATTTTTTTTATTAGCATGTGTAGTCTCTGTGTATATGAAAAATGAATGAAATATCAAGCTAAAATAAAACAGTGAACAAAAATTATGTTGTCTCCAAAGAAATATCAATTATGTTGTCTCCAAAAAAATGTGACCATGATGCCTACGATTATGTTTGTCAGCTATTGTGAAATCTTTTGCAGTCTGGCCTTTGTTGCCTTTGATGTGTCCTGCAACCTATGAAAAGTTTGAAATATGTTACATGATATAGATATAAAGATCACTAATTAGTGCATTATTACATTCTACTAGTAGTTAATACTATTGCATACCATCTTCTCTCATTTTCTAGTGTAATTCCTCTTTGAGTATCCCCTTTCTCCTTTGCATCCAAAATGAACTCATTCCAATCCCTCACTGGAATAAAGGGAGGACGCTCAAACTTCAATGAGACTTCATACCATGCAACATTCGTAGATTACGTTCAATGCATTATTTACGCTTGTATTGGTGGGAAAACTCTTGAAAATGCGCAAAAGAGATTGCATTCAACCATGTTGTTTACATGACACATGTAGTTTACCTCCAGCCTAAATCAGTGTTGTGTACAAATCTACGGACGATGCGTGGTACGAGGCCTCACTCAAGCTTGAAAATGATAGTCAATCCATAGTCAATGTCTATTTAAATCATGTGATTGATAGCAGATTGGGGCTCACCTGAGCCATAAACATGAAGAATTATTGTAAAAAAATATGTAAACCATATATATGTGCACTTGAGGAAAAGAGAAGTTACGTCATATCCATATTAAAATATTAGTTACAATATGAAAATACTAAACTAACTAATTCCTGAGTTCATCTCTGCATATGGTCGCAACAAAGATATGCGATTACAATACAAAGAAGGCATCGTAAAAATATAATTTTGGAATTTTCCCTAGCCTAACACGTTTTGCACTCAAATCCTTCATTGCAGATAAGTGGAGATGGGCGGATAGATGTAGATGAGTTGTCATCGACCCAACTAAAGTATCCGCAACCATTATTTCCCTATGATGACCAATCTACATTAGTTATTATAATATAATGAATAGTATTTACATTAGAAACATTAAATATATACACATTAGCTACCTTTTTTCTATTTGGGTAGCACCAAAATTGTCGTCCAGGGTTGCTGTGTGTCTGTGAAGTCTTCAACACACACTGCCCACCACCACATTGACAGTTTGGCACATTGACAAGAGCCATCGAGCCTATATCAATAATGCACCGCACCATGGTTACTACATTTATTATTTCTATATAATTATTTTCGTATGGAATACACCAAGGAATACCATCAGAAATATTATGTGAGGTCCTATCCCGACCCATCCTAGTTCGACATTCATTTTGACATTTGATTCCTCAGGATGATACCTTGAGTATAGACATTTGATCTATTGTGGTTTATATATGCTATCATTTGGACTTTATGAGTTGTTTGTTATAGATTTTTATGATGACACGTTAGTTGTACTCTTTATATATGCTCATTTTGATACCATGATTATCCATGATACATGAATTTGGCATTTGTTATGTTATCTTTCAGTATTATGATCATTGATGGAATCACGGTCCTATGATAAGTTTAGGATTACATGTTTATGTGGAATATGTAATGTTTCATGATGCAGATATATATGTATGTATTTGTCTAGTTTAGATGTTATTACTTATTTTTGAAATGATTATTGATGCAAGTTGTTTATAATGTACTAACATCGAGTTTGAGCAAGCAGGGACATGGCCATGGTTGTAAGTTGGGGAAACAAGATAGGATTTAAGTGCTATCAGTGGAAACCAAGGTTGACTCTAGTAGAGTACGACCTCATTGTATCGTGATTTCTTTCGTAAATGTGATGACTGTGTGTATATGGTTGACAATGTTTGAAATATATGTTTGTAAGTAAATTTTTATCTTGGTGTATATGTTTAAATGGTTTTGCACATAAGGCATGCCACGTGTTTGTGATGTGTCACTTGACAGCTTAGTGATGAAGTGGCATGTTGAGTGGAGTATGGACCCCACCTTCTCCTTTGTTAGTCTTGAGCATTCCTAAGCTAGGTAGGTGGTTTAAGGGACCAAGAATTGTTGAAAACAAAACTCCATTTTCGGATGCATGATTAATTGGAAATTTTGAGAGGTTTTGTGGAGTCCTAGGATGAGGTTTAGGTTGAATTTTAGTGCCCCAAGGTTACTACTTGGGTTGGGGGGCTCAATTCTTCTATTTTCATCTTCCTAGGCCAATTATATGTCTCTCCAAATGTGCCATTTTTGACATGCACGAAAATGGAAATGTTCCCTAAGTAATCTCTTATTTTAATATGTGGAAAGTCATCCCAAAACCTTAGAGAGGGCCAAGTGTCATTTTTGTTTTAGAACTAGAAACCTAATAGTTTTGGGAAGGGTGTGGAGAGAAGAATGTTTTTAGGGAGTAAGACTTAGAAACATTGGACACTAGTTCATTCTTGTCTATGCTAGTTTGAGAGGGAGTAAGAGGAGATCTAGAGAGTCTTTGTCTAGTAGATTTGAGAATAGCAAGCTTGGTGATAAGGGAAGCTCATCTTCAACTCTCAATTCAACCTTGTCTTAGGAGGTTGGTGGTCTTCTAATCTTGTTGTTTATTTGATCATGTTTGAAAGGATTGTATTATGTGAAAAATTGTAATTTGTTTTGCTATGTGTAAATTTTTTTATTGTTATTTTCATTTTGAGCTTTTGTTTCAATCTTGTTGTTTCCTTGTAATTGATCATGTTATGGGTGTGCAAAGTTCACTCCTCATCCTTGGGAGGATTAGAGGAGAACTTGGGGTGAAGGGCCTAAGTTGGGATTTTCTTTTGTATGAGTGTATGGTTGTATGGGCAACCATGATAACCATCTTATGCTGTTTTGGGGGTCATAAGGGTGATTGGGGGTCATAAGGGTTTGTTGTTGCTCATGGATTTGAGCTGTTTGGTTTAGAAGGGCCTTGTGAAGGCTGGTATTACATGTTGCATATGTTGTTGTTATAAGTTTGGCGACTCCATAGGAAGATTTCACCTTCACCCATTATATGGATTCTATGTAAGAATCCTTTGTGCAGGCTTGGGAAGGGAGTAATATGTGAAAAATCTGTGTTCCAAATTTTTTTAAATGTTTAAGTAGTGTGCTATTTGTATGTATCCTATCCTATACTTGTTTCCCCAAGCTCGAGGGTGGCCATGTAATGGCCTTGGCTAGGAGGTGAGCCTCCATGGCCATGTGAAGAAAGCTTTGTGTTTGCAAGATGCTTACTTGACTTGAAGAAGCAGTCTCAGTTGTATCTTAAAGTTAAAGTTGAGAGTTCCTAAAGATGGTTCTAGGATGTCCCTGGTTGGGAGAACTTGCTCTTTATAATTGTTTAATTTCTGTACAAAGATATTGTAATATTATTAAAGCTGGAACTTTAGACTGGTTAGTTAGTAGTTCCCTGTATTGAGCCAAATTATTTGCTCTCTTAAAATAGTCCTAATTCTGTATCTATTATTAGGATTTTAAATTCAGTTCTCTGCTTAAATGTTGATTAGATTAGACAGGGACTGTAAATGTTAGTTTGATTTTAATTGCTCACAGAAAGTTTGAAATATCTGCAATTGTAAATAATTTAATTAAGTAGTTTCCAGTATTTATACATGTGTTATGAAAGATGTTAAGTATCCTGTATCTGGGATAAGTGCTTAATGTTGTTAAAATATTTTAAATGTTATTACTAGGATTTAGATTTCTGCATTAAGTTAATTGAAGGCATAAGGTTGTTAAATAGAAGTTGATAGCAGAATTCAGATTTAACCTTTCTTTACAATAGAATAGTAGAATTTGCAAATTGAAATTTATGCTAATCAGATTCATTATTCATTTCCTTGCAGCAAGAACAGTATGCTTAAATGATATTTATGAAACTTATGTTTACCCTGTATGAACATGACAAACTGAAACTTAAATGTTGTAGGAAGATATTAATAAAGCAGTAGCAAATTTAGCTATTTATGTTTGCTCTATGAATGGAAAAGAAATTAATTAGTTTATCCTAAATCTGTTGTATATCAAGAACTGTTAGTTCAGATTTGATTTGTATAAATAAATAAATAAATAAATAAATAAATAAATACATACATACATACATACATACATACATACATACATACATACATACATACATACATACATACATACATACATACATACATACATACATACATACATACATATATATATATATATATATATATATATATATATATATATATATATATATATATATATATATATATATATATATAGTAATATACTATACAGATATATATTTATAATTGTAGATTATTCCTTATTATCATCGGTTTTCATTTTCTATTTCTGTGCTTGCAATTTTGAGATTTTCATATTTGTATATGTATTGTTTATATATATTATATTATACATAAAAATTGTATAACATAAAATATATAAACATATACTAAACATTTAAAAAGGCCCAATTTAAAAATACCTTTCACTATTTAATATACCTGTACTATTTAATAACCAAAACAACAATATTATGTAATATAATAATATATATACTAAATATTATACAATAGATACTGTATAATACTTAATATATAATATTATATTAAGCAGCTATCAACATATGGTACAGTAATAAAAAATAATAATATAATATTATATAATATATACTATACAACAAATATTGTATAGTACATATTATAAAATATTAAATTATAAATTATTTATATAACATAAAAGTTTTATAAAAAAAAAACATCGCATTTTATTTGGTTAGGGCCGAAGCCCTCATGGGCCGCAACCAACTCCCCTCTCCTCTTTGCGGTAGGACTACCGTGACTCTAAGTGCACTGCCGTGGCGCCACAATGTCGTGACCCTAAATCACGACAGTGCAAAGCACTGTCCTGGCTTAGAGCCATGACAACGCCGTGCTCTCAGTCGCAAATCGCACGCAGTGCTAGGGTTTGAAAACCCATTTCAAATACCATAAAAAAAAAAAGAATGTAAACAAATTAATTTATATTACTTCCCTATATTCGATGAACAGGGTTGTTTTGCTTGTGAACCCGTAATAATTTAATAAAAAAATAAAAATATAATAAAGATCTGGTACACCTATATTAATAAGCTAAAAATTATTTACACGTGCTGTATAAAAAAATGACATTAAATAAAAGAGACATGTAATGTGGTCTGTGTCTAGATCTGAGAACATCTACAACTTACATAGATGCCCAACTCTAAAGCCAATATACCCACTTCTTCAACTCTAAAATGAGAGTTATTTGGTGTAAATGTGAGAGACTCCGCTATGGATAAAGGGATCTCTTGCCATAGTACACCCTCTCACACTTGAGAGAAACTTGACTGAGTTTATCTTCTGCTATCTTCTTCAACCTGCACACAAAGAGAAAATGAAATAATGAGAGATTTTAGGGTTAGAAGAAGTTTTATTGAGTCCCCAAACCCTGATTTTGAATTAGGGTTTGGAGGGCCCATTTATTATTATATTATTTGTTTTTAGGTAGTTTGTTTTCTCTTATAAGTTTATTTATTGTATGAGTTGTGTTTGTAATTTCTTTTCGTTAGTGGAAAATTGAATTTGCTGGAATGAAAATATATTCTCATTTTGTTAGTAAAATTGAATTCGTTAAAAGTTCATATATTTTCATTTTGGTTAGTGATTCATTTATGGGAGAAATATTTTAGGAATTATTAAGGCTTATTATGTTAGTAGAATTTGAGTTAATAGTTATGGTTAAAGTTTCTCCCTTCATTTAATATATAATTTTTGTTATTAAAATTAAGTTATGGATTTGTTCTTAGATTTAAAAAAAATAAAAAAAAATAAAAAAAAATAAAAATAAAAATTGTTATCAGTAGTTTGGAAAGTTTTATAAATGCTCTCTAAATTTTAATTATTATTATATTTGACAAAAGCACATAGTAATTTTAATTTCACTTTCCACACAAAATTTATAAGTAGATTTTAGGAATGTTATTTCAATACATTAATTAACATTTTCTATTTAACCACAGTATTAATGGTATAATTATCCTTGAAGATTATTAATTAGGAGAAGCAAACATAGTTTATTTGAATATTAACTAGATTAATATTTGTTGTGTTATTTTAATTAAATCTATCCTTTAGCGGAATTGATCCCACCTTGAGATTTAATAGGGGTAGACCGTATTAACCTTGTATATCACGAAACCATTGGATTATGATATTCCCTTTTAAAACTTCTTTAACCTTCCTTGTCGCCTAAATGAATTCTGCCGTGTAGGGGACGGAGGCTCGCCAGCGCTTGCCTCATGATCCCTTACGTGTCATTTGGTGACTCACCCAAGCGAGCTTACGATTCCAAAGCTTCGCGTTGAAGGGCTTTTGTGTAACCTTAGTTGACCTAGGTGTACGTTATAGTTGTTTTAAAAAAAATAAAATTTTTAGTTGTGTTTTTGCCCGATTATTTTGGGCATTACATTTTGGTATCAGAGCATAATTTCTACTCTAGGAACCTTTAGACCCATTACGTTTGCCAAACTTACCATTGTTTTGTCCTAAGTGTAGGATGCCTCCAATCATGCGTAGTGCTCACTGATGTGGGTGGATACCCAAAGGCGGACGTGTGACAGTAGGGGGAGATGAGAGAGCAGCCAAGGGGCTGGGTGTCGAGCGGAGGCCTCCACCTTCGCCACCACCTAACCCCAATCAGGATATCCTTAATGCCTTGCAGAATCTAGCTGGTATTATCATGGACAGATTACCTCCGGGAGGCTAGCAGGCTGAGAACCGGGAGCGGAGTAGGAGTCCCCCTCCTAGACAAGTATCAGAGCAGACAGTTCATGAGGGTGAGTTGGTGCACAGGCCAGAGCCGCCACTAGTGGTAGTGCCGAGAGCACCTCGTGACACAAGGGACATGATCAGAGATCTTGTCAGATTACAGCCGCCACCCTTTTCAGGATCCACCGCTAGGACAGAGGCAGAGGCTTGGCTTTTAAGCCTCGAGCGTTGCTTTGGGTTGCATCCTTACGAGAGCAACCTTAAGGCATGCTTTGTAGTACACATGCTGAGAGGAAATGCTTCTACTTGGTGGAAGCAAGAGGAGGTTAAGTGTCACCTTACCATGGAAACCCTCACATGGGAGATCTTCTTGGAGAGATTCTGAGCCCAATATATGTCAGAGCATTTCAAATAGCGTCGCATCAACAAGTTTTATGACCTATAGTAGAGAGGCATGTCAATAGCCCAGTACGAGAACAAGTTTCTCGAGCACCTTCCTTATGTGGACTCTATGAAGGACGAGAAGCTCCAGGTCAACTGCTTCATCAACGGGTTGAACTATGCCATAGTTGATAGAGTGCGGTTGGTACTCGCAAGAGATCTACATGATATAGTGGAGAGAGCCATGGTAGTTGAGGAGATCTATAGCAGATCTCATGATGCCCAAGACCGGTCACAAAACTGGAATGCCACATCTTAGTCTTCTGGTTTCCAAAAGTCCCATTGGAAGGGAAACCAGAAGAACTCATCAGGATCATCTAGGGTACCTCAGCAGCAACAGCCACAATAGTCTCAGCAGAACCAGAGATAGAGATCTTCTCAAGGATAGTAGGGCTCTAAGCCCAAGCAGTGGCACTCACAGGGATCTTGATGAGATCAGAGGGGACAGTCCCAGGCTTCCAGAGGAGGATTCAGTGGGTCTAGTACTACAGGAGGATAGCAGCAGTCTAGGCCTCAGGGTATACAGCTGTAGACTAGAGGATCATGCTACACATGTGGTGCCATGGGGCACATAGTTAGGGATTGTCCCATAGGCCATTTAGCCAGTAGTTAGAGAGTGGCAGCCTTTGAGCCTACTGTAGGAGACTTGGGCAGAGCACATAGAGTTTTTGTGGCGGTTGATAACTGCTAGGCTGAGCACCAGGCCACAGTCATTGAGGCTGCAGGCATGATCAAAGGTAGTAGTGTTTCTATCCTTTTTGATTCTGGAGCCACCAACTCCTTTATTTCACCTTTCATAGTGGAGCATTGCAGGCTAGTGACAGCTAGACAAGATGTTAGTTGGGAGGTTGAGTTAGCCTCAAGTGCTAGGGTATCTGTTAGTTCCATGGTGAGGGGTTTCCAGTTGCAGATTAGAGACTTTTCCACCTCAGTTGACCTTCATGTCACACCACTTGGATCATATGATGTTGTTCTCGGTATGGATTGGCTCTATTCCCATAGAGCCAAGGTGGACTATAGATAGAAGATAGTAGAGTGTTTAGATGATGAGGGGGTGACCTCAGTTATTACAGGAGTTCAAAGACCTGTATCCCTTCGTATGATTTTTGCTATGCAGCTTAAGTGGTGCATGTGGAAGGGATGTCAGTTATATGCTATCACCATCAGTGATAGAGAGGAGGAGGTAGAGAAGGAGACTTCTCTTGATGACCACCCTATCCTTCAGGAGTTTGCAGACATTTTTCCATCACAGTTACCTGGTATGCCACCACCTAGAGCAGTGGACCTTCATATTGACCTCATACCTAGAGTAGAGCCTATTTCTAGAGCACCCTATAGGATGTCCACACACGAGCTCAGCGAGCTCAAGATTCAATTAGAGGAGCTCTTGGAGAAAGGGCACATTCGTCCTAGTGTATCTCCATGGGGTGCACCTGTCACCTTCGTTAAGAAGAAGGACGGATCTCTTAGGTTGTGCATGGATTATCAATAGCTGAACAAGGTGACCATCAAGAATCGGTATCCCCTTCCTAGGATTGATGACTTATTTGATCAGCTTCAGGGAGCCCGAGTGTTCTCGAAGAGAGACTTGAAGTCGGGTTATCACCAGTTGAGGATCGTGGATAGGGACATCCATAAGACAGCTTTCCGCACATGATATGGAGACTATGAGTTCACAGTGGTACCTTTTGGACTTATGAATGCTCTAGTTGTATTCATGAGTCTCATGAATGGAGTATTTCATTCATTCCTAGATAGATTTGTGGTGATATTTTTGGATGACATATTGACATACTCTCGAGATGAGCATGAGCACGAGGAGTATTTGAGGCAGGTTTTGTAGTGCTTGAGGATAATCAATTGTACAATAGCTTGCCGAAGTGTGCATTCTTCAGGACAGAGGTCCACTATTTAGGCCATGTGATATTAGGAGATTGGATCTTAGTAGACCCATCTAAGATTAGGGAAATTATGGATTGGCCAGCACCTACTAGTGTGATAGAGGTCAAGAGCTTCATGGGCCTTGTAGGCTATTACCGACGCTTTGTTGAGGGTTTTTCTAGAGTGGCCCATCCCATCACTTCCCTTCAGAGGAAAGGGAAGAAGTTTGAGTGGACAAAGAGGTGCGAGATAGCTTTCTAGGAGCTCAAGAGAGCACTTATCAGTGCACCTATTCTTGCGGTACTTGATCCTTCAGTAGATTTTGTGGTATGCACATATGCATCTTTAGATGGGATTGGGGCTATATTGATGCAAGATGGTTGGGTTATTGCCTACGAGTCTAGAAAGCTCAAGACTCATGAGCTTAATTATCCCACCCATGACCTTGAGCTAGCAGTAGTGGTGCATGCTTTGATGAGATGGTGACATTTCTTATTGGGCCACAGATTCGAGCTTCATTCAGATCATCAGAGTCTCCAGTATATTTTCACTCATTCGAACCTCAATTCTAGACAGAGGAGATGGATGGAGTTCCTATGTGAGTATGACTTTGATGTTCACTACATCAAGGGTAAGGAGAATGTGGTAGCAAATGCCTTGAGTAGGAGATTTCATGAGCTCTCAGCTATGATTACTAGCACAGACTTGAGACGGTGCATACTATAGCATTTAAAGGAGGATGCCTTCTATTTAGAGGTTAGACAGATGGTTCCGGATCAGAGACCCCTGGAGGGGAAGTTCACAAATTACACACTAGAGTCTGATGGCCTTCTTCACCATAGAGGACGTATTTATGTACCTTCTTCCAGAGGGTTGCATGATTTCATTATTCTCGAGGCTCATAGATCCCCTTATGCAGTGCACCCCAGAGTTAAGAAGTTACATGCAAATTTGAGACAGCTATATCATTGGCCGGGATTGAGGATACACATTGCAGAGATAGTGGCTAGATGTTTGGAGTGTTAGTGGGTTAAGGCGGAGCACTGTCATCCAAGTGGACTTCTGCAGTCTCATGAGATACTAGAGTGGAAGTGGGACATTATATCTATGGATTTTATAGTCGATCTTCCTATGTCATCTCATCACCACGATGCCATTATGGTGACGGTGGATAGGTTGACTAAGGTAGCCCACTTCTCACCCATACGTACCAATTTTACAACACCTGTAGTGGCACAGGTATTTTTGAGGGATATTGTTAGACTACATGGCATTCCTCGCATGATCATATCAGACACAGACTCACTCTTTACTTCATCTTTTTGGAGAGAGATACAGACCACTTTGGGCACCAGGCTCAATTTCAGCACAACATATCACCCAGAGATAGATGGTCAGACTAAGAGGGTTAATCAGGTTTTAGAGGACATGCTATGCATGTATGTGATGGATCATCAGGTTAGGTGGGAGGAGTACCTACATTTAGTAGAGTTTGCCTATAATAATGGGCATCATTCATCTTTGGGTATGTCTCCATATCAGGCCTTGTATGGCAGACCTTGCAGGACACCGTTGAGTTAGGACAGGATAGAGGACAGAGTTTCCATTGGTCCAGAGTTGGTCAGATAGATGGAGCAGTAGGTAGATCTGATCAGACAACATCTTAGAGAGGCCCAGGATTGACAGAAGAAGTATGCAGATGCAGGGAGGGTTGACAAAGAGTATATGATTGGCGACAGTCTTTTTGAGAGTGAGGCCGCATAAGAGCCCAACTCATTTTGGAAAGGGTTCTAAGTTGGCCCCTTGCTTTGTCGGACCTTTTGAGATTTTGGAGAGGATAGGCCTAGTAGCATACCATTTAGCTTTGCCACCTAGCCTATTGCGCATCCACAATGTCTTTCATGTGTCTTTTTTGAGGAAGTATATATATGATGAGTCTCATATTATTGATTGAGATGCTTTACAGGTGGAGTTAGACGAATAGATGGATTTGGAGCCAATATGTATTCTAGCTCGCAGGACCCTGGCCCTTCAAGGTCGAGAGCTAGACCAAGTTAGGGTCCAGTGGGATTGCTACGATGAGGTCACAGCTTCATGGGAGGACACAACACATATGAGAGATCAGTACCCCCATCTTTTTGATGAAATCTAGGAGGAAGTTCATGCCTAGGGGGGGAGGATGTGAGGTCCTATCCCGACCCATCCTAGTTCGACATTCATTTTGACATTTGATTCATTAGGATGATACCTTGAGTATAGACATTTGATCTATTGTGGTTTATATATGCTATCATTTGGAATTTATGAGTTGTTTGTTATAGATTTTTATGATGATCACGTTAGTCGTAATCTTTATATATGCTCATTTTGATACCATGATTATCCATGATATATGAATTCGGCATTTGCTATGTTATCTTTCAGTATTATGATCATTGATAGAATCATGGTCCTATGCTAAGTTTAGGATTACATGTTTATGTGGAATATGTAATGTTTCATGATGCAGACATATATGTATGTATTTGTCTAGTTTAGATGTTATTACTTATTTTTGAAATGATTATTGATGCAAGCTGTTTATAATGTACTGACATCAAGTTTGAGCATGTAGGGACATGGCCATGGTTGTAAGTCAGGGAAACAAGATAGGATTTAAGTGCTATCAGTGGAAACCAAGGTTGACTCTAGTAGAGTACGACCTCATCGTATCGTGATTTCTTTCATAAATGTGATGACTGTGTGTATATGGTTGACAATGTTTGAAATATATGTTTGTAAGTAAATTTTTATCTTGGTGTATATGTTTAAATGGTTTTGCACACAGCATGCCACATGTGTTTGTGATGGGTATTATTGTGATGTGTCACTTGATAGCTTAGTGATGAAGTGGCATGTTGAGTGGAATATGGACCCCACCTTCTCTTTTTTTAGTCTTGAGCATTCCTAAGCTAGGTAGGTGGTTTAAGGGACCAAGAATTGTTGAAAACAAAACTCCATTTTCGGATGCATGATTAATTGGAAATTTTGAGAGGTTTTGTGGAGTCTTAGGATGAGGTTTAGGTTGAATTTTAGTGCCCCAAAGTTAGTACTTAGGTTGGGGGGCTCAATTCTTCTATTTTCATCTTCCTAGGCCACTTATATGTCTCTCCAAATAAGCCATTTTTGACATGCACGAAAATGGAAATGTTCCCTAAGTAATCTCTTATTTTAATATGTGGAAAGTCATCCCAAAACCTTAGAGAGGGGCAAGTGTCATTTTTGTTTTAGATCTAGAAACCTAATAGTTTTGGGAAGGGTGTGGAGAGAAGAATTTTTTTAGGGAGTAAGACTTAGAAACATTGGACACTAGTTCATTCTTGTCTATGCTAGTTTGAGAGGGAGTAAGAGGAGATCTAGAGAGTCTTTGTCTAGTAGATTTGAGAATAGCAAGATTGGTGATAAGGGAAGCTCATCTTCAACTCTTAATTTAGCCTTGTCTTAGAAGGAGGTTGGTGGTCTTCTAATCTTGTTGTTTATTTGATCCTGCTTGAAAGGATTGTATTATGTGAAAAATTGTAATTTGTTTTGCTATGTGTAAATCTTTTTATTGTTATTTTCATTTTGAGCTTTTGTTTCAATCTTGTTGTTTCCTTGTAATTGATCATGTTATGGGTGTGCAAAGTTCACTCCTCATCCTTGGGAGGATTAGAGGAGAACTTGGGGTGAAGGGCCTAAGTTGGGATTTCCTTTTGTATGAGTGCATGGTTGTATGGGTAACCATGATAACCATCTTATGCTGTTTTGGGGGTCATAAAGGTGATTTGGGGCCATAAGGGTTTGTTGTTGCTCATGGATTTGAGCTCTTTGGTTTGGAAGGGCCTTGTGAAGGCTGGTATTACATGTTGCATATATTGTTGTTATAAGTTTGGTGACTCCATTAGGAAGATTCCACCTTCACCCATTATATGGATTCTATGTAAGAATCCTTTGTGCAGGCTTGGGAAGGGAGTAATATGTGAAAAATCTGTGTTCCAAATTGTGTTAAATATTTAAGTAGTGTGTTGTTTGTATGTATCCTATCCTATACTTGTTTCCCCAAGCTCGGGGGTGGCCATGTAATGGCCTTGGCTAGGAGGTGAGCCTCCATGGCCATGTGAAGAAAGCTTTATGTTTGTAGGATGCTTACTTGACTTGAAGAAGCAGTCTCAGTTGTAGCTTAAAGTTAAAGTTGAGAGTTCCTAAAGATGGTTCTAGGATGTCCCTAGTTTGGAGAACTTGCTCTTTATAATTGTTTAATTTCTGTACAAAGATAATGTAATATTATTAAAGCTTGAACTTTAGACTGGTTAGTTAGTAGTTCCCTGTATTGAGCTAAATTATTTGCTCTCTTAAAATAGTCCTAATTCTGTATCTATTATCAGAAATTTAAATTCAGTTCTCTGCTTAAATGTTGATTAGATTAGACAGGGACTGGAAATGTTAGTTTCATTTTAATTGCTTATAGAAAGTTTGAAATATTTGCAATTGTAAATAATTTAATTAAGTAGTTTCCAGTATTTATACATGTGTTATGAAAGATGTTAAGTATCCTGTATCTGGGATAAGTGCTTAATGTTGTTAAAATATTTTAAATGTTATTACTAGGATTCAGATTTCTGCATTAAGTTAATTGAAGGCATAAGGTTGTTAAATAGAAGTTGATAGCATAATTTAGATTTAACCTTTCTTTACAACAAAATAGTAGAATTTGCAGATTGAAATTTATGCTAATCAGATTCATTATTCATTTCCTTGCAGCAAGAACAATATGCTTAAATGATATTTATGAAACTTATGTTTACCCTGTATGAACATGACAAACTGAAACTTAAATGTTGTAGGAAGATATTAATAAAGCAGTAGCAAATTTAGCTGTTTATGTTTGCTCTATGAATGGAAAAGAAATTAATTAGTTTATCCTAAATCTGTTGTATCTCAAGAACTGTTAGTTCAGATTTCATTTGTATATTGAAATAAATAAATAAATAAATAAATAAATATAGTAATATACTATATAGATATATATATTTATAATTGTAGATTATTCCTTATTATCATCAGTTTCTGTTTTCTATTTCTGTGGTTGCAATTTTGAGATTTTATGTATTGTTTATATATATTATATTATACATAAAAAATGTATAACATAAAATATATAAACATATATTAAACATTTAAAAAGGCCCAATTTAAAAATACCTTTCACTGTTTAATATACCTGTACTTTTTAATAACTAGAACAACAATATTATGTAATATAATAATATATATACTAAATATTATACAATAGATACTGTATAATACTTAATATATAATATTATATTAAGCAACTATCAACATATGGTACAGTAATAAAAAATAATAATATAATATTATATAATATATACTATACAACAAATATTGTATAGTACATATTATAAAATATTAAATTATAAATTATTTATATAACATAAAAGTTTTATAAAAAAAAAAACATCTCATTTTATTTGGTTAGGGCCGAAGCCCTCACGGGCCCCAGCCAACACCCCTCTCCTCTTTGCGGCAGGATTGCTGTGACTCTAAGTCACGACAGTGGTGTGCACTGTCGTGGGTTAGAGCCATGGTGCCATGACCCTAAGTCACGATAGTGCAAAGCACTGTCATGGCTTAGAGCCACGGCAGTGCCCTTCTCTTAGTCGCAAACCACGCGCGACGCTAGGGTTTGAATACCCATTTCAAATACCATAAAAAAAAATAATGTAAACAAATTAATTTATATTACTTCCCTATATTCGATGAATAGGGTTGTTTTGCTTGCGAACCTGTAATAATTTAATAAAAAAAAAAAATTATAATAAAGATCTGGTACGCCTATATTAATAAGCTAAAACTTATTTACATGTGCTGTTTAAAAAGACGTCATTAAATAAAAGAGACATGTAATGTGGTCTGTGTCCAGATCTGAGAACATCTACAACTTACACAGATGCCTAACTCTAAAGCCAATATATCCACTTCTTCAACTCTGAAATGGGAGTTATTTGGTGTAAATGTGAGAGACTCCCTTATGGATAAAGGGATCTCTTGCCATAGTACACCCTCTCACACTTGAGAGAAACTTGACTGAGTTTATCTTCTGCTATCTTCTTCAACTTGCACACAAAGAGAAAATGAAATAATGAGAGATTTTAGGGTTAGAAGAAGTTTTATTGGGGCCCCAAACCCTACTTTCAAATTAGGGTTTGGAGGGCCCATTTATTATTATGTTATTTGTTTTTAGGTAGTTTGTTTTCTCTTATAAGTTTATTTATTGTATGAGTTGTGTTTGTAATTTCTTTTCATTAGTGGAAAATTGAATTTGCTGGAATGAAAATATATTCTCATTTTGTTAGTAAAATTGAATTCGTTAAAAGTTCATATATTTTCATTTTGGTTAGTGATTCATTTATGGGAGAAATATTTTAGGAATTATTAAGGCTTATTATGTTAGTAGAATTTGAGTTAATAGTTATGGTTAAAGTTTCTCCCTTTGTTTAATATATAATTTTCATTATTAAAATTAAGTTATGGATTTGTTCTTAGAATTTTTTTTAAAAAAAAAAAAATCAGAAAGAAAAATTGTTATCAGTATTTTGGAAAGTTTTATAAATGCTCTCTAAATTTTAATTATTATTATATTTGACAAAAGCACATAGTAATTTTAATTTCACTTTCCACACAAAATTTATAAGTAGATTTTAGGAATGTTATTTCAATACATTAATTAATATTTTTTGTTTAACCACAGTATTAATGGTATAATTATCCTTGAAGATTATTAATTAGGAGAAGCAAACATAGTTTATTTGAATATTAACTAGATTAATATTTGTTGTGTTATTTTAATTAAATCTATCCTTTAGCGGAATTGATCCCACCTCGAGATTTCATAGGGGTAGACCGTATTAACCTAGTATATCACGAAACCATTGGATTATGATATCCCCTTTTAAAACTTCTTTAACCTTCCTCGTCGCCTAAATGAATTCCGCTGTGTAGGGGACGGAGGCTCGCCAGCGCTTGCCTCATGATCCCTTACATGTCATTTGGTGACTCACCCAAGCGAGCTTACGATTCCAAAGCTTCGCGTTGAAGGGCTTTTGTGTAACCTTAGTTGACCTAGGTGTACGTTATAGTTGTTTTAAAAAAAATAAAATTTTTAGTTGTGTTTTTGCCCGATTATTTTGGGCATTTCATATTAACCATTTACAATAATGAAAAGTAAACCTAAATCAAATAGCTCATTTTTTTTTATCAACATGTGTAGTCTCTGTGTATATGAAAAATGAAAGAAATATCAAGCTAAAATAAAATAGTGAACAAAATAGTATTCCACATAGAGTGAATGAAATATACCATCAAAAGAAGGTGACAAAATCCTGTCACGAAGCATAGACATAGGAAATGAAAATGGGACAAAAGACAAGAAATAAGAAAAATCATTACGACTATAGAAAAATCATTTATACTATAATAAAAAAAAGAAACACTCTTTGTCAAAAATTTTCAAAATCATTAGGACTATAGAAAAATAATTAAGACTATACAAAATCAAATTTTAGAAATGGACGGTTCTGATGCTTTTCCATTACAACAATTGAGCATTCATCATTTAGTATTGTGTATTCCATTTAAGTATGTCAACAATGTTCAAGAAATAAGAGTTTGGCGATCTATACCTTGGTACACAATGGGTTTGGCGATCTGTACCTTCCATGCAATGAAAATGGAAAATATTTAATAAGTCCAAAAAGGCCTAATAGGCATTAGCACCAAAATAAGAGCCTAGGATGGAATTTGGTGTTACAAGTTTATAATAGTTAGATTTGATTTTAATAATGCTTAATAAGTTCATTTAGGTCACATTTCAAAGTCTTAAGGCTTCATTGTATTTAAACGTTTCAAAACTCCAAATTTGTAATGATGCAAATTCAAAAATTTGAAATGCATCGGTTATTAGAAAATGGAGGGAATTGGATTTTGTTATGTTTTAGTGCAAACTAATCCATCCAACCAATTGGGATTAGTTTAAAAGATGGGTCAAAATGTTTGTATGGTAGATAAGGGTGGTGAAAATGATAATAGTGTATGTAGTGCACCCATGTAGAAAACCTTTTCAAATTCCATAAAAATAGTGACCTTGTGAAAGCTTGAAGATTGAAGAATCATTAGACAAGGAGAAAGGAAACAGACTCTTGAGTGACTGTTATGGGAAAAATGGACTATTGTCTCAACTCTGAAGCACCTAGCTGCACTTGAATCAAAGTTTTGGGTTGTTTGACTGCATGAGTATTTCATTTGATGTGACAAAATATGGATCCATATTTCACCTATGCTAAAAATGAGAAGTTCACCTCTTACCCATCACTTATAGTTGTTCCTTTAAGGGAAGATTGTAGGGCCCAAATGATAGCCTTCAATTATATGTACTAAGTGTTACAATGGAAATGTAGGTCTATAGGAGATTCTCAACATTGAGTAGGGGTTTAATGAGTGGCAAAAGATGATATAGATCTTCAAGGAAAGTGTATCAAACATGAATCAAGCACAAAGAGAAGATAGAAAACACCATAACCATCATAGTCTTTCAGGGTCAACAACATCAATGATCCACACTGTAATAGGTTATAGAGACTAAAACCTTGCCATTGATCCATACGGGTATAACACAAAACAAATTTACATAAACCAATTAACTCAAAACACAAACCATTTTTCGAATAATTTAATTTTAACTTTGGTTGTGTTAAAGGAACTATGTTGACTTTATTTTGTAGTTGTTTAACATCAGAGTTTGTAGATTAATAGGAGTTCACATTTTTATGGGAACGTATCATTCAATTGAGCATTAATGCCCATATATATCTAGTGAGATGAACATAACTCATGTACCTCATGCTAGTGTGCTTGGATTAGACTAGACATTATCCAACCGCCTGTGAGGGTTGTCACTGTCATTAATTGGTGTAAAAGGAGGACCGCCTGTGTGTTATAGCACTTTATATAAATACTCACTATTTGGATAATGTCTAGTCTAATGAAAAATAGTGTATACAAGGTATCCAAGCACACTAGCATGAGGTACATGAGTTATGTGCATATCACTAGTCATAGATTGGAAACTATGGCACACTAGTATTTGTGCATCTTTGTATTAGGCCTTCCAAAAACCAAGGCAGGACATTATAGCATCTTTGTAGTAGTTGATAGGTTTTCCAAGATGGCCCATTTTATTCCTTGTAGGAAAATACATGATGCATCTCACATTGTAGGATATGGACAGGAAGAGTGCTCTAGCAGAAGACTTTTCCCAAGTGATGAAAGATATTCAAGAACAAGTCAGGGATAGACTAAAATATACCACAAAGAAATACAAACACCAGGAAGACAAGAAGATGAGAGATTTGCAGTTCAGAGTTGGGGACTTAGTGACGATTCACTTGAAGAAAGAAAGATTTCCAAAAGGCCAACACACCAAACTTATCATGAAGAAGGTTGGCCCTTTCAAAATCCTAAAGAAATGTGGCAACAATGCTTACAAAATAGACCTTCCACCTGACATAGGACTTTCACCTATCTTAAATGTGGCCGAAATTTATGCTTATAAGTATTCTAGTGATGTGAATGTTGTAGGAATAGGTCATCTAGGCAATGCAGATACAACACAACTTCTAAGAACAGTCACTCCGAAGATAGGTTCATGGGACACAATTCTACCACAAGCAAAATTCTCATATAATGATTCACTAAATAGGAGCACAGGTCTAACACTATTAGAATTTAATCTTTCCTTGGTAAAATATGTATTTAAAGGATAAACCAAGGTATCCTATTGTATTTCTCCTCTAGTCCAAGTGGGAGGACATGTCATAGTTGTAATTCCTTTATTAAGGAAAATAGATATTCCTCCTTATGAGGAATCCTACACTTGTCTCACACACTATTGAAATGTGGCATGCATAGAAATGGGAGTTACAATGTAACTCCTTCCTCACATCTCTATTAAAGAGATGGTTCTCCTTCTCTCTACACATGAGATAATTCTTCTTCTTGAGCACTATTGTATGAGCTAAGCTCTCACTCTCTCTCTATCTCTCTCTCTCATTCTTAGGCATTTTTGCCACATTCATTATATCACGGGGTTTTTTTTATGCTTTTCCCCCTTCAAAATATTGTCTCCTTTGTTTCTTTTCTCTTTGGTGAATGCTCCTAGTTTTGTGTTAATTCATGGTAAATCTTCTTACTCCTTGCTCATTGCATTAAACAATTTCCTATCTTTATTTTGTTATTATTTTAACATGGTATCAGAGCAAGTTGGTTTAATCATGTTTTGAGTGTGTAGGTAAAGAAGCTACCATATCTTGGTGCACTCCAAATTCGGAGACGTTGTTTAGCGAGTATTGAATCTCTTTTCCTTAGTTAAGATTCTTTTAGAATATATCATTCACTGTAATTTAAAATTATAATACTTTTAAAAATTATAAGATTCTTTTAGAATATATCAGTTGCATGCATTTTTTTTATCATTTAGTTTCCTTGCATGTGGCATTTTTTTTTAGCTTCCTTGCTATGTTAAAAAGTTCCTCTTATTTTGTAAAAGGATTAAAAAAATAGTTCTCTTAGGCTAAGGCATTCTAGTTTGTAGATTTTCGCACTGTGCATATACTCTAAATCTCTTCAAAGTGCGCTTATTTTTTGATCGCACAGCTGAGATTTTGATGCAAGGTTGATCGGGTTTCTCATATAGAGCTTCTGCATTGTTTTGTTCTGTGATTCATATTTAGGTAGATGTGTGTGCATCAGAAAGATTTATGAATCTTCTTCTTAGTCCATTATTGCTATAGTAGATCATATTTTGTGTCTTCAAATTTGGTTTGATCATATAAAGTCTTCTATATATCATGTGCTCCTGAATTCCAAAACCGAAACTACCTGTATCACTAAAGTTTCTTCATAGCAATTCATTCTCCTTGACTTTCAATCCACTCTCCAAAAGATGCATAGCTTTTTCTCCTCTCACGATTACATAGCATGCAATCTTCTCATTTCGCTTGATTCCAATAGTCCTCATAGTATATCTTGCCTTGGAGAATACTGGAGTCTGACACCTAACTCAAGTTCCTTAGCCGTTGCTCCATCTCTCATGTGAGGGTATTGCTCATCAAATTTGTGAGCATTTGTATTAGCTTTGAATCTGTTTCAATAGTCGAGAATATCCCGTCGATAGCCGAGATTTACTTTCTAGTCTTCTGCTCAGATCGACTTTTTTGAAGTTTCATTTTTTGTTTAATGTCTTGATATTTTATAAGATCAGTGTAGCTCATTGTTTTTGCATTTTTTAGTCTGTTTGTTTGATCTGTTGTAGGATCCATTGCATTTCATGGTTTGTTTTTTGCTTTTTTGGCTAGTTTTTTGATGTTCAACAGAATCATCTTTTAGCATATATATGAGTTTGTTGTAGTTTGATTTGATATTTATTCAAGCTAATTAAGAGGGTTTATAGAACTATAGAAGCCTATATGCTTTGATATTAAAAGTAAGATTTGGATTGTCAATTTTCAGACTTTTGGTCTTCCTTGTTCCAGTGCTTTGATTGTTCATAGCTTTTTTTCTAATTTGGTTGTGGTTTTAATAAGTTATTAGATCGAGTGCTAAGGGTTTTAGTTAGATTTTAAACATTTTTTTCCAGATTACTAATCACCGCCAGCTCTTTGCAAGTAAACGAGCTTCAATATTTTTAGCTCTTTTTCTCATTATATTAATTGTTTAAATCCACTTCCTAGATCATTAGCATCTACTCGGATTCTTAGTTCTGTAAGCGTTCCATTTTTTGGTTTGATTAACATTTGTTTTGCAGGATTGTGTTGCCTTTCTTTGTTAACAAGATTATTTAGTTTATTTCTCTCCTTGTCTCCTCTTTGTATGCTTAAGTGTATAGCTTTCTCTTTGCATGCAAGAGATTCTCGTCGTTATCTGTTAATCAATAACAACTTAACAGAGATGTGTTAACTCTTAAGTGTTCTTGGTTTTAGTTTTTACCTTTGGTAGTTTTTTTTCCTTGCATGCCTCCTTGGCATAAGCTTTCATAGCTTTCTGCTATTGCATGCGAGTGTATATAGTTTCTTTTGCATGCATTTGATCTGCATGCCTAGTTTTTCAGATTCTCTCACAGTGCTCTTGCTTTAAAAGTTTGTTTTTTGGGTTCTGTTAAGGGTTTTCATTTATTTATCTCAAGTTTAGGTGTTCTTTACATTAAATCTTCATATTTAACCATGACCACCTTGATGCCAGAAATAAAGTTAACTAGTATAAATTATCATGGATGGAAAATGTACATGACCTTCATCTTTAGATTCAGACATATTTTGGATATTGCAACTAATGCCAGTTCAAAACCAACAGCCTCTGCTCCTCAAGCTGACCAACTTACTTGGCAGACTAAAAATGAGGAAGAACTTGGTTTAATCGGGATCTCCTTAAGTCCCAAATTGTATGTCTTAATTTCTACTTGTACAGAAGCCCATCAAGCTTGGGACATCTTGAAAAATACCTATGATAGTGCAGACAAGACTCAAAAAATCCAGCTTCAAGACCAACTTGAAGACCTCAGGTATACCGACTTCAACTCTGTTGATGATTTCTTGCTGAAGTTCGATTCAATTAAAGTTTTACTAACTGGTTTACATGTTCCTCTCTGATTTAAGGATAATCCACATAATTATTCGTAAATGTTTGCCTAGACAGTTCCAACAGTTTATTACAAATATTTACTCTAAGTTAGCTATTCCTTCTTTAGAATTTCAATTAACTTATGTCATCTTTCAAAATATGTTGCGTCAAGAGGAAGCAAAATTGATTCAATTTGGTATAATTAAAACTCACGAACATGCCTATGTCTCTCAAAGTTGTAATACCCCAAAAATGGGCTATAAGTTCATTAATCTCCTATATCGACAATTCGAACGAAATCGACATCAAAGTCCTAATCTAAAGCACATCTAAACATCATCGAATCCTAATTGATTATCATAAATTCTGCATCAGGGAATATTCCTAGAAATATTCCTAATTATCTTAATTATTTTTAATTTAATGATTATTTGGTGATAAATCACATTTATCTTAAGTTTGATTAATTGAATATTTTCATATTTAATTAATTAGATTTAATATCTTGCCACTTAATTGTGTAATTAAATTTAATTTTATCTATTATTAATTGTATTATTTAATTTTGACAATAAATCCAATATCCTATGAATAATTGATTAAATTCTTATTTAATTAATTAAAGCAAGTTGTCATTATTTAATAATATAGTTTTTAATAAAAGTTTGATTAAATAATTGATTAACCCATAAATCAATTATTTATTTTCAAAAATTAGTTAAGTTGAACATAAATCACTTTATTTATTTATTTATTAATTCATAATTATTATGCACATTCAAAAGAAACAGTTAAACTCCAAATCAGAAAATCAATGCAAGTTATTGACTTTTTGGAACTCAACATCATTTTTGAGTTTTAAAGTTGATCTAAACTTCTGATTTGAGTTAAAAAGCTATTTTTGCATGATTTGCATATTTTTGTGAATTAAATTATCTTTATTATCAGATAACTCAAAAATCAAGCTAAGTTAATCTAAGTGATTTATGGCTTTCTTCCATGCACCTCCAAAGCCTTGGATTTCTATAAAATCAAGGCTTCAGCTCATCTTAATTCATCTCATAATTTTGTAAGCTTACTTTGCCAAAGTCATCTACGAATTGCACAACTATTTTGAAGAATTGGAATTTGGAGAATCAAAGCTTATTGCGAATCAAGGCTATTGTGAGATCAATTTCAAATTCATAGCTTTCATATTATTGTTAAAATTTTTATTCTCATATCATATCATTTCTAGATTAGCATTACATATCAATTTACATATTAGCATAGATTCATATCATTGTTAGATCAATTTCCATATTAGCATAGATTCATATCAGTTTTCATCATATTATTGCATAGAAAATATAAAAAAAATAGATTAATTACATTCATATTTCATATCAGTTTGGCATTCAAATCCTTCATTTAGGTGTTGTCTAGGTCACTGATCTCAATAGCAATCTAAGAACATTAATCTCGCACCTACTAGAAGGCAGTAAATTGCTTGGTTAGAGTAGATTTCAATTTTGCACAATTTTGATTATAACTAACCTCTAATATTTTACTAAAGTGTTGTGTTTACAGATTAGGTACAATTTTTACACACACATTTCTGGCACCCACCATGGGGCAACCCACCTTTGCATGCTGGTTTTGATTTTTTTTTTGCGAGCTAAAACCCTAAAGTTTCAAAGATTTAATTTTATCTCCCAAACAGCTTATATTTTTGGTCGGAAATTTTTTTTACAAGTTTATAACATATCAAGGAAGCTACAGTAAAAAATTTAGAATTTTATGAGATGTTTTGGATTTTTAATAATTTTTTCTTGAAATTATGAAAAAAATTAATATCTAACGCAAATTATCATATTTTTTGGAAATTTTTATATTTTTAGAAATCTATTTAAATTATATAGGGGGTCCATTCTTTATGTTTTAAGTTTGGACATGATATAATAGCTCAAATAATCAATTTATAAAAACTAGTCTATTTTGATAAAATGGGTCTCTAGGGCACAAATAAAGAGATTTTTCTAAAATTTTTGCATTTTTGAAAAGATCTCTATTTTTTAGTAGGGGTCTCTATTATAAATTTCTATTTTTGTGGCCAAAATCATATCAAAAAAATTAGATCTTGTTGACTAGGTCAAATGCAGTGCAAAAAAATTAAAATTTTGTGATGGGTATGCACTTATTTTTCATATGATTCAATGCATGATATGAGTTGTCATTTGGATTAATTTCTAGTTATTATTGTTCATAACAATTGATTTTTAGATCTAACCCTAGGGTTTTCATAAGTTGAATATACCTTGCATATCTTGTTTGCTTGTTAGCTTGTTGGAGAGTTCGTAGCTTGCTTGCATAGTAAAGCTCAACAAAAATTGCTAAAAATTAGGTAAAATCTACTAAGCGCATTGCAAGGATCCTAAGTATTCTCCTTCATCTAATGACATTTCAATTTGGGACTTAAAATAAATCTCTCGTGTGTTTAGCTTGGGTGATTCTTTTCATGCTTTTGTTTTACACACTTGCATAATTGATACTAGGTTGTGACCCCTTAAGGATTCATTAAGTAGTCTTAAATACTTGTGATTGATCTTGATTGTTATCTTGGGTTATTGGACTCGCTAATCTGTCGGCCCCTCATTTGCACCCTGTAGTTGCAATCTCAGCACTATAAAGGGGAGGGGTCAACAGGACAGAAGCGTTAAGTGTTCCACTTGGCAACCCTTTTCTGCTTTTAGGAACTCACTTGTTTTCTAAGTTGGGGACTCATTTTTAGCTTGTGTGAGGTGTTAAGTGTTTCACCTTGTGGACTCATCTCATATTCGCTTTAAGCGTTAAGTGTTCCTCTTTCTGCTTTTTGGGTACTTTTGGTAGATTTGCTTTCAGGAATATATCTGTGCTCACATAGTAATTAGACCCTATGAACACTATTCATGATTCTTGAGAGATTGGATTCCTAGCGAAATCTTTCTTGATGACACAATCCTTGTAGGTAGGGAGGATACTTAGTACGTTTCACATTCAACTTGGTTAGTGTGTCTTCTCTTATTGATCGATACATTCTCTTCCAGGAGAGGTTGATAGATCACGTGGGGTTGACATCATGAGCTTTGGTGAATCAAAATTGGTTAGTGCACCTTCTCTTATTGATTGATACATTCTCTCCCTGGAGAGGTTGATAGATCACGTGGAGTTGGCATCATAGATCTTGGTGAAGCAAAACTTTATCTTAGCATGTCAGATTAATCTACTTGCTTTGTTTGGGTTAAAAGTGAAAAGGTGTCAAAAACCTTGGATTTGGAGCCAAGTCCCCTTGTGGTATACTATTGTGAGTCATCTTTAGAGAGGGTTAACCGTAGCAGACAATCCCTTCAAAGGGAAAAATGCATTGATGGAACCTCAAGTGGTCATAGCCATTTTCACCTTGGTAGTGACAGCCGCTATATAAATGTCCTTGTGGAAGAAATCTCCATGGGTATGGTTCATTGTTGGGTTGTCAGATCTCCCTAGCAGCTCCTAAAGATTAAGTTCTCAGACTGTGTCAAAACCCTGGTGCACCGGGATTGGAGTTCACCCCTTTGGATCATAAAAGTTGTAGAGTCAAACCATTACTAAAAACCCTAGTGAGGCCAAATTTTTATTTTATAGGGTATATGTGCGCTATTGCAAAACATTTTTGGAACATACATAATTAGCGCTTCTGAAGATTAGAACAAATAAGTCACTTGATTGTTCATGCACAAGGTTGCTTTTTCCCTTGTTCATTGTTTTCGGACATGCTTGAAATCACTTGGTTGCTGTTATGTGTGCTTGTTTATCTATCTGGTTATTGAAAACAGACAAATCTGTTACAATCTTCAAATCTAGACATTGAAATTTGCAAACAATTCAAATCTGAAAACTCAAAATTTGCAAAATCTAAAGTAAAATCCTTTTCTGGAGTCAAAAGTCATCTCAGGAGGTCAGAAAGTCATACGAGTTTATGTCAACTGTCGTTTCATTGCAACCCATCTGTCGTATGATTGAGTACCCAGTGTCGTACGAGTTTCCATGCCATCAAATTCTCAAAGTCAAAATCTTGCAACTGTTGTATGAGATTTTCAACTGTCGTTTCATTGCTACCCAACTATTGTATGAGTTTTTCAACTGTCATTTCATTGCTACCCAACTGTCGTACAAGTCTGCAGAGTGTCGTTTGGAAAATTTTTAAAAGTTGTCAAAGAATTGTTAGAATTGCCAGATATTTAGCTTTTTCAGCCTATTTCCAGAATATGTCATACAAATCACTGTGTCAAGAACAGAGCAGTAGCTATTGAAAATTAGTACACATGTCTCAAAGAATCAGTACACATGAGGAATACATTCTAATCACAGCTATGATGAAGCAACTGCAAGCTATGCAAGTTGAACTTAACAATCTTAAGAAAGAAAAGGAATCTAAAGAGTTCTCCATGGAATCTCTATCCTCTTTTCCATTTGATAAAGACTTGTACATGTCACCATGCCCCCGGATAGAATTTGAGCAATGTGATAACCCTTATGATACCTCTTCCACGGAGAGTGACACATCTAGCTTTGGAGACTATGATGACTATGATGACAGACAATGTAATGATACCTATGAGACCTCTGTTCCTAAGAGTCCTCCTCGTCGTGTGTTCCTACTTACTACAAATGGGCCGTCACATTAGATAGATCGTGATGGTGATCCATATGATTCTAATTTTGAAAGACACTTTGATGTCTTTTGTGGACAATACCTTGATTATGATCCATCTACTACTGCTGAGGACTATAAAATGCATCGTGCTAGCTTGAAACGTCAATACTATAAGGATCTCTCTTCTAAGGACTCTCCTATTGAAAATAAAGATTACACTCTCAAGCAAGATCATGTTAATGTTGGACCTTTGTCTTGTGATGGTTCCTTTCCATCCCCTACTTCCTCCAATACTCGTACATTTCCTAAAGCTTCTGAGTCTTTCAAATCTTTCACAGAACCTTCATCCGACACAAGCCCTGATACTTTTCATACAGTTCCCTATTGTTATCCTCTAGGACTACCTCTTAAAGAAACTCAAGCTAACCTTCACTTGGCTGCAAATACTTTCAATAATGCTAAACCTAAAGAGCTTAAGCCTTCATATGCTATAATGCCTACTTCAGTTGGTCCTTCACCATCTCTTCCAAAGTCATCCATACAATCCCAACATGCTTCTTTGTCCTTAGAAGTGGCTCTATGTCAAGAGGACTCCAGAAATGATAAAGAAAAGAACATAAAAAAAGATCAAGATCAAGAACCCTCCATGTTGTCCACTCCTTTTCATGATGTCTCTTATCCATTCCATGGTTCTTTTGATCTTACACACCATTTTCATGCATTCCACCATGTCTTAAGTCTTCTCCTAAGCAAGATCAAGCTACTACTTACACTGTTGAGCTTATTGACAATCAAAATAACCTTACTACGCTTGCGCTTTCCAAAGATGATAGTTCCATTAAGGTTGGTAAAAAGGGTGTTGTTCCTTCCAATGTTAAGCCTATTGAAAATCAAGAGAAAAATTATGAGCTTATGCTATCCAAAGATCATTGTCAAGATCAAAGTCTTCCATCTTCTTATTTTACCACTCCATGTTCGTTTCCACTTTCTACTCTTCCTAAGTCTTTGCAAGCTTTGAACAATCCTATCAAAGAAGGTGCTCATATTCAAGATGTCCACAATTCTATTGAAAATTCTAATGATCACTCTAAAGATGCTGATATCCTTGGTTGTCATATAGATGCTGATGAACTTATTGATTATCTTTTTGCGTCTTCCACTTCCATCCTTGGAATTCTTCCACCACTACTATGAGCTTCACGTCTACCTTCCATCTTGGGTCCTTATGTCCCTTCACTTTCCCCTTCTAACTTTCCTAATTCGCCATCCATCTTGGGTCCTTACGTCCCTCCATCTCCCATCTTTCCTCAAGATCAACATAGATGCATACCCTTGAATCTTTTTTATCCACCCACCCATTTAAACTAGTCATATCCTCCTTCTTCTTCCACAAGTCCCAAGTCTTTTGGAAGTAACTTGAATGTTCAATATAAGAAAAAGAAGCAATACAAGAATTCATCAAAAAAAGAAGATCACCATGTCTCCTCTAATAGACATGGAAACATAAAGTCAAAAGAGATATCTAAGAAAAAAACTACAAGACAAGTATGGGTTCCAAAATCCATCATTGAAGATATTCTCTCTAGATCATCAAAAGGAAATAAAAAGCCTATGGCTATATGGATTCCAAAGTCTCTCTTGAAAGAGTCTGGTGTTGAGAAAAAAGTGAAATTGACATTCAAGCTTCCAAAGGCTTCCACTTCATCTCCCTCCAAAAATATTCTTCCATTCTATTTGCCTAAACCACAACCTTTGCTATCCATTCACCATATTCCTTCATTCACATCCTCTCACCACCCTTCAAGGTATGTGTTGACATTGATCTTGCCTTCCTTTCCATCTACACTTTCACAATCCTTCCATTCATTATCCTTCTACCTTCTATCCTTTTTCCTCATTTGCCTATTTCTCCTATCTTCCAACCTCACTCGCTTTACATAAAACCTTATCTTCCATTTTCTCTTCCATCTTCCTTTCCCTATCAGCATCTTTGAGCATATCATTTTGAATCTTTGGCATATCATGGTTTATCCTTTCAAGGAGCATTATCTAAAAAGCTTGCCTTCTTCCAAAAAAAGAGAAATGAAATTTTTTTTTTTTGAAAATGTGCCTTGGTGAAAACTTGGAAACAGGCACCTTGGTAGCAAAAGTAAAGAGAAATAAATTCATCCTATGGTGAAAACCACTCCCTTGTGGCACCTTGGATAAGTACCATGATGAAAACTTGGCAATCAGGCATCATGCGTAGTTCTTCTACATATTTCATCCATTCCATTTTTTCTCTTTGATCTTGACAATGTTGATCTATACACGAACATTTGGCTATTTTGTGAGCTATCTTACGATGATCTTGCTTTCATTCCCTTCCTATTTAGCCTTCATATTTATTTTCCTCCATTCATTCTAGCTTTTCGCTATCCTTTTCCCCTTTGGTCTTGATATAAAAAAAAAAGAAAAAGAGAGTAGAACACGATGCTTTGAAACCTCTTGACATGTCTATTCCTTTGGACTGCATCCTTTTCTTCTGTGACATTACGCTTTTGTGACTTATCCTATGCTAGCTTTTCATTGTTTGTCCCAATGCACTTTACATGATAATTTTTCCCTAGCTTAGGTATTCTTGAGGAGTTTGACCTTTGGGGATTTCTTCCCTTCATTCTCCTTCATTCTCTTGTCTCCCATCTCTTCCACTAGCTTGCCAATCCCTCTTGTTCTCCACCTTGCTAGACATTGGGACCGCATGATATGATCTTGTTTGGGAGTTTGCAAATGGAAAAAGATGCTATCAAGTATACCAAGTATCAGAATAAGTAGCAAAACCATTATCAGAATCAGTATCAGAATCAGTATCAGAATAAGTATCAGAACAAGTATCAGAACCAGTATCAGAACCAGTATCAGAACCAATATCAGAATCAGTATCAAAACAAGTATCAGAACACCTACTAGGGCTACACCTTTTGCTTTCATTTATGGGTCTGGAGCGGTACTGCCTATTGAGGTTGAAATCCCATCACTCAGAATTAGAATGCATGGTCTAGTAACTGATTATGATTACAGAGTGTATAGATTACAAGAACTGGAACTACTAGATGAGAACAGACAAGCAGTGTATGATCATCTTAGAGTATATCAGAAGAGAATGTCTAGAGGCTACAACAAGAAAGTCAGACATAGAGAATTTCAGGTTGGCGATCTAGTCTTGAGAGAGAATCCTAAAAATCAATCACATCGAGAACGCAAGGGGAAGTTCGAACCCAATTGGCTGGGTCCCTTTGTCATCATTGCTACTTTTAGTTCTGGCACCTATCAACTCTCAACGACTGAAGGAGAACAGCTCTGAGAACCAATCAACGTTCTCCATCTCAAAAAATTCTATGCCTAAGGCATTCAGTCTATGGTAAAATGTTCTAAAAAAATCTTAAAAATTGGAAAAAGTCTTGAAAAAATAAACATCTTGGTGAAAACCTAGCAATAGGCGCCTTGATGATTCACAAAAAAAAAAAAAAAATATCAAAAATTCAAAAAAATTAGAAAATATCAAAAATTCAAAAAAATTAAAAAATGAAAAATACAAAAAAAAAAAAGAAAAAAAAAAGTGCCTTGGTGAAAACTTGGAAACAGGCGCCTTGGTAGCAAAAATAGAATCTCTGCCAAGATGGTGAAAACTCGATAAATGGGCGCCACTTGTTTCAAAATGCTCCATCTATCAGTGCAATCTTGGTCTTTCCCAAGACAACAATCACGTCTAGTTACTGATTCATCAAAAAAGACCTCATCGCTCGGGGCAAATCTATCATCACTTGGGGCATATCAGATTCATCAAGATCCATATCAATTTGGTATTCTCCTAATCTTGTAAACTGTATTAGTTTTTGCAACCATTGGATCATAGTATTCTTTCCTTGGTTCTTCGGCAACTGAAAGATTCAGATGTGATACCTGCTAGTTCTGCTAAGACAATTGAGTCTAGAACGAGTCTAGAATGGGTCACTCACTTCTTTGCAATCCTAAGGTTTGGAATCATGTGTTTTGACACTTTTTCGCAATCATAGGCTCATTTGCTGTTATAGTGAACATTATCTTTGGTCATTCAGGACCTATTATCTCCATATCAAATCAATATCAATTAGCTTCTGTCTCATATCAATTATCAATTTTGAATCAGTTTCATATCTCTATCAAACACATACTTTTTTTGAACCACTGTGCTTCGCACAGTAATTCAAAGAGGGGCAAAATGTAATACCTCAAAAATGGGCTATAAGTTCATTAATCTCCTATATCAACAATTTGAACGAAATCGACATCAAAGTCCTAATCAAAGACACATCTTAACATCATCGAATCCTAATTGATTATCATAAATTCTGCATCAGGGAATATTCCTAGTAATATTCTTAATTATCTTAATTATCTTTAATTTAATGATTATTTGGTGATAAATCACATTTATCCTAAGTTTGATTAATTGAATATTTTCATATTTAATTAATTAGATTTAATATCTTGCCACTTAATTGTGTAATTAAATTTAATTCTATCTATTATTAATTGTATTATTTAATTTTGACAATAAATTCAATATCCTATGAATAATTGATTAAATTCTTATTTAATTAATTAAAGCAAGTTGTCATTATTTAATAATATAGTTTTTAATAAAAGTTTGATTAAATAATTGATTAACCCATAAATCAATTATTTATTTTCAAAAATCAGTTAAGTTGAGCATAAATCACTTTATTTATTTATTAATTCATAATTATTATGCACATTCAAAAGAAATAGTTAAACTCCAAATCAGAAAATCAATGCAAGTTATTGAATTTTTGAAACTCAACATCATTTTTGAGTTTTAAAGTTGATCTAAACTTCTAATTTGAGTTAAAAAGCTATTTTTGCATGATTTGCATATTTTTGTGAATTAAATTATCTTTATTATCAGATAACTCAAAAATCAAGCTAAGTTAATCTAAGTGATTTATGGCTTTCTTCCATGCACCTCCAAAGCCTTGGATTTCTATAAAATCAAAGCTTCAACTCATCTTAATTCATCTGATAATTTTGCAAGCTTACTTTGCCAAAGTCATCTACGAATTACACAACTATTTTGAAGAATTGGAATTTGGAGAATCAAAGCTTATTGCGAATCAAGGCTATTGTGAGATCAATTTCAAATTCATAGCTTTTATATTATTGTTAGAATTTTCATTCTCATATCATATCATTTCTAGATTAGCATTGCATATCAATTTACATATTAGCATAGATTCATATCATTGTTAGATCAATTTCCATATTAGCATAGATTCATATCAGTTTTCATCATATTATTGCATAGAAAATATCAAAAAAATAGATTAATTGCATTCATATTTCATATCAGTTTGGCATTCAAATCTTTCATTTAGGTGTTGTCTAGGTCACTGATCTCGATAGCAATCTGAGAACATTAATCTCGCACCTACTAGAAGGCAGTAAATCACTTGGTTAGAGTAGATTACAATTTTGCACAATTTTGATTATAGCTAACCTCTAATATTTTACTAAAGTGTTGTGTTTACAGATCAGGTACAATTTTCACACACACAAAAGTCACAATAACAATAGATCTTCTAACACTAATCAAAATAACCAAAATTATCAAAGATCAAACAATACTAATAATTCAAATAATAACTCAATCCAATAATTTAATGATCATTACAATTCTAGGCCTTCCAATAACTATCATAATAATAATCATTCAAATAGGCCACATTGCACCTATTGCGGTAAAGATGGTCACTCAATACATAACTGTTTTAAGAAACAAAAGGATGCTTGAAACCTAATTCTCAAAACTACTCAAATGGAAAATCTAATGGAAATCAATCTCGTTCTTCTTTTACTGTCTGTTTTAATGTTTCTAAACCACTTGAATGGATTATTGATAGTGGTGCATCTCAACATGTTACATCTCATAAGGAAGTCTTTGATTCTTTGTGACCTGATTCTATGAATATTCCTGTTTCTTTAGCTGATAATTATTGCTATCAAGTTGAACGAACTGGTAATGTTTTTGTTCCAAATGGTAAATTACATGATGTGCTTTATGTTCCTGATTTGAAAGCTAACCTTATTTTTGTTTGGCAATTATGTCAAGATTATAAGGTTGAGTTTCATAAAAATATTTTCCATATCATTGATCCCAATACTGATCAAATAGTTGCTAATGCTAAATTGGATGATGGTAATCTCTTTAAATTTTATCAATTTGCCTCTCCTAGATATTTATTACTTACTACTGTTGATTTTCACATTTGGCATGAGAGGCTAGGACATTTAAATTCTGATTATATCTCATTAATCCAAAAAAAAAATATGGTAGATGGGCTACCTAAGTTTACTCCTAAGTTTGATTGCAATGGATGTATGAGTGGTAAAATGCATAGAGAATCTTTTCCCCATAAATCATCTTGGAGAGCTAATAATAAGTTAGTTCTCATTCATAGTGATCTTTTAGGTCCTATGGAAAATACTTCTATTTCAGGCTCTAAATATGCTTTAACTTTTGTTGATGATTATTCTCGTAGAACTTGGATTTATTTCTTACATAGTATAGATCAAGTCCTTGATATTTTTGCTGAATTTCATGTTTTTGTGGAAAGACAAAGTGGTTGTAAAATTTAGATTCTTAGGACTGACAATGGTATTGAATATGTTAATCATGCTTTCCATTCTTACTTAATATCTTTTGGTATCAAACATGAGCTTACCGTTCCTCATACACCAGAACAAAATGGTGTGGTAGAACGGAAGCATAGAACAATAGTAGAAATGGCTCGATGTTTTTTACATGCTAGAAATATGGATTATAAATTTTGGGCTGAAGCCATGGCATGTGCCACCTATATTCTTAATAGAACTCCTACTAAGGCCCTACCACATAAAACTCCTAAAGAAGCTTGGTCAGGAAGAAAACCCAATTTGTCTCATTTACAAATTTTTGGCTCCACTGCTTATGTTCACACACCTAAACAGAAAAGGAAAAAGTTAGATCCTAAATCCTCACCTCATATATTTGTTGGCTATTCCGAGAACACTAAAGGTTATAGAGTTTATGATCCTCTTACTAATAAAGTTCAAATAGCTCGAGATGTTTTCATTGCTGAAAATGGTGTCCATGACTATTCTCAAATTTCAGATTCTAATTTTAGTCACAACAACATAGTTCTTGTGGAGGACCAACCTCCGTCTCTCAACCCTATTCCTCACATTTTTGCTCCTAATGTTTTTGTTCCTCTTGTTTCTGCTCCTAACACTAAGGATAATACTAATACTCTTCAAAAGGATAATGATGAACATAAAGATAATAATGATACTCCTAATGATTTTGTTCCTTCTAGTAGTAGCAGTGATGATGATGATGATGGTAATAATCTGTTTACTCCTAGTAATATTTCTGTTAATTCTAGGAGAAATCCTAAATGGTTTAAAGATTTACTTAATGAAGGTGATGATTACATTTTTAGAATGGGTGGACTTAAACCTAGAAGGATAAACTACTGCAATTATGCTCTTATGACTTCTCTCTCTAATTCTAATGATCCTCAAACTTTTGCTCAAGCTAAAAATCAACCTCACTGGAAAATTTCTATGCAAGAGGAATATGATAGTTTAATTTCTAATAATACTTGGGATTTAGTTACTTTACCTCATGCAAAAAAATCTAGTTTCATGTAAATGGTTATACAAAACTAAGTTGAATGCAAATAATGATATTAGTAAGTTTAAAGCTAGACTAGTAGCAAGAGGTTTTTCTCAAGTTGAAATAATAGACTATAATGAAACTTTTTCTCCTGTTGCAAAAATGCCTACCATTAAAGTTGTTCTTGCTTTAGCTGTAAAAATGAATTGGCCTATCCACCAAATGGATGTTAAAAGTGCCTTTTTAAATGGTGATTTGCATGAAGAAATCTATATGTCTCAACCTCCTGGTTTTATTAAAGAAGGTCATGAACATCTAGTATGCAAACTAAATAAATCTATCTATGGTTTAAAAAAATCTCCTAGAGAGTGGTATTCCAAAATTAATGCTTTCTTTATTTCTCAAGGTTTTGAAAGAAGTAAAAATGATCCTAACTTGTATATCAAGCATAGTGAAGATGACATTATTATTATCATTCTGTATGTTGATGATTTGATTCTTACTTCTAGTTCTAACCATTTAATTTTTGATATTAAGTTCCAACTCAACCAAAAATTTCAAATGATAGATTTAGAATTTTTACATTATTTCTTAGGAATGCAAATTTGGCAAACCTCTAAGGGTATTTTTATCTCTCAAAGTAAATATGCTAAAGATCTTCTAGATAGATTTCATATGAATGATGCTAATCACGTTTCAATTCCATGTGATTTAGGAACTAATTTAATGATAGATATGAAATATCCATTCATAGATGCTACTCCTTATAGAGAACTTGTAGGTAGTTTAATTTATCTAACCCTCACTAGACCTGATTTATCTTTTAGTGTTGGTTTAGTTTCAAGATTCATGTCCAAACCTGAACAGACTCACTTCAAAATTGCTAAAAGAATATTACATTACATTAAAGGTACTATTACCTT
>BSBK01004615.1:205000-280000 GCA_027943335.1 Chamaecyparis obtusa | reverse complement strand
TAAGAGGTATCTGTAAGTTGATTAGTACAAGGGAAACTATTGTTTTCACTCTTCCTAGGTTTTTCTATGGGCAACTATGGCACACTAGTATACACAATTATTATATTCGCGGGTCAAAAGGAACATGAGAATAATTAAAGTAAAAGTGATTAGAATAACATGGGCAAGAAGGCTGAGAATCCTTCCTAATAAGCTCTATATTCATTCTTATAAATTTACTTCTTCCCTAGCTATACTCACATTCATTGCAACTTGATCAGTTTAACTTGGTTCAAATTGGTCAATAACTGAGCGCTAATCTTCAGTTTCTCAGTTGTTAAGAGCCATAAAATTTTGAGAAGTTCATTCTAGTATTTGAGAGTTCTTTAAGTTATAATTGTGTAGTCCACAGTAATAATTGAGAGTGCTTCAGTTTCTCAGTTACTTAAAAATTCAATTATGGCATCTATTGTGATTGATGTTGTTCTTGAAAAGCTTGGAGGGATGTTGTTAGAAGAGATAAACAAGGAGCTTTCACTTGTCTGTAACTTCACAAGTGATTTTGAATGGCTGAGCAAGAAGCTCACAAATTTAAGAGACTATCTCAGAGATGCAGATGCCCAGAGTGCACATAGTGCATTCGTGAAAAGCTGGCTGCTGGATGTTGAATACCCCTTATCCTATTTTGCATCCATACAAACTAGCATAATACAAAACCCTATCCAAGAATAATACAAAATAGAGAACGTAGAAACCCTTGACCATAAAATTATATAATGGAACCCTCATTGAGCCATGGAAAGAATAGGTAAAAGTAATAAAAATGTGATATATTTTCTTGTGTTCTCCTTTAGAAGAACAAAGCCTAGGGAAAATCATGACGCATACCTAGCAACGAGCCCATATTTCTAATTCATGTTTGCAGAAAAACCCTGGGATGAAGCCGATGACGCTCAACCAACCCAGATACCTAGCAACGAGCCCAGATTTGTATTTTCATTTTGCACTCTGTAATTCCCTTTGAATCTTAGAGATCTTTGAATTCACATTTCATGCGCTGCAATTCCCTTGAAACAAATTCATTGTGGTAACAATGAATGAGAAATGAAACCTTTTCTTTTTTTAAGTTATGCCTGTGTTAGTCAAAATTTTGACAAACACGGGTGTTAATTTAAAAAAAACAAAGTTTTCCTTCTATAATCCGACCACGTAAAACCTTCTTATTTTTTGGTCAAAAATTTTGGTAGAAAAACTAGGTCAAATGTACTAGTGGTTAAATAACTTCAATTCTATAATAGTTACTGGTAACTCAATGTTTTGGGTATGTTTGGCATGGTTTTCTGTAAGTTTGGTCAATATTGTGGACCGACTTGTAAAATATTTTCAAGTCTTAGCCGACTTAAGAACATCAGTATAAAGGTGGACTAAATAACATGATTTAGGGTTGCGATCATGAGTTTGGGTGTTGCAATCAGAGACAGAGGTAGTATAGTGCGCTAGAGATCAAAGATTATAGTGGATATGTCAGGAAAGCAGTGCCATTCCTAGATCAACTATTTGAGTTTATTTCTCAAGGATAACTCTAATAGGTTAGCAGGTTAAATCCCTTAATAGGGTGGACTTTAACAGGTCTTTTGTATAAATCCTTTAACATGGTGACTTCTTAACTAGAGTTCTAAATCCTCTTGCGAGGTAGATCCTAATAGATCTTTTGGTACTTCTAACAAGGTACTAGTCACTTCTAATCAAATGGACCCTTAACATGATATTGTAAAGTCCTAACTGTTAGAATAACTGAGAGGGGGGTGAATCAGTTATCCATAGTCCCAAATACAAAATGTATATCACAAAACAAATTCAGCTAATTCTGTGGCTCAATAAACATAAAATACTAACTGTCGATTACTTCACCGATTACCAGTTAATTGCTTATAGTGATTACCGACCAAATATAGGATGCAATATGTAAAGTATGATATCCAAAAAATCACAACATAAACACATAACACAAGAGATTTAACATGGAAACCTTGCAAAGGAAAAAACCACCTAGGACCGGTAACCCAAAATATTTTCACTCTTCTGAAGTGAGCTCAGTGAAGAGCCAATCCTGTTAAAGGTTACAAAACACACTGTAAGGTGTGACCTTTTTAGAGGATTTAACACTAAAATTTATCGTCCAACCAACTTTCACTATGGGGTTGACAGGATAACAATGTACATTCTATGAATGACATATAAGACTTTCAAGTCCACTCGGTTAAGAGATTTTATTCTGTTTACAATGGTTAAACTGTAACAACAGGTGATCTGAATACAATACAACTTGATTTGTAGATTATTAGATCTATCTTAAGTCCATACAAATCCTCTGATCAATATTTCTTAGTCAATTCAATCAACATTCAATAACTTACTGTCGCTTGGTAAAGCTCTCTGACGCTCGGTTAACTCTGCAGTTCGGTTCTCCTTCAACCAGTTTGATTAGGAAAGCATGAAGAAATGTTCACATGATATCTCTGTAGTCTCCTTCCTCCGACATTCATTTCACTATGAAACCCTAGTCTCTTAAATAGACAAGTAAACTATTTTCTTTTCATCCATCAAATTTTGCCTCTTAATCTCCTTCGTTGATTTTGTTGCTTAAACCTTCCTCGGCTGATGTGTTAGTAACACGTTTCAATTCTATCCTTTAGATCTTCTGTGAATTTTTTTAGCCATTGATCTCATAACAAACTTTATCTTTCCACCTTGATTATGAGGTATAACTTTCCAGCTCATCAATTTCTGTTAGCTAAACTGATCATTTAGTTCTTTTGTCCATACTCGATTAACAAAGAAATGCATTAATGAACACAAGCTCGGTTGATACTGTCACTCAGTATACACTACACTGGCTCAGTGTATACTGGAATGCTTCATTAACCAACCACACTACTTTGTAACAATTTTCTTCCAACTTGATAACAGATTAATGCAACATAATCAAGTCAACAATATGAAGTCATAGACTCATCAATAAGTTACCAAGAGTATTCCTTATCCTCATCTGTCATATCCATCTTCCTCAATGTAGATATCTCAGTTCTTCATCTTTTCTCCTCCTTTATAGATGTTTAGATATTTGCAACTACCAGGATAAGTACTGTCAAAACTAGTTGACATTAATGACAACATAATGACTAATTCAATTATCTTGCATAACAATTCAGTGCTTGGTGATCTCTAATCACTTGTAGTTCTTCAATCAGGTTCTTAATCAGTTGTAGTTCATCAATCTCTCCCTTTGGGATCGATGGAAACTCAAGAAATATGATTTATACCATACACATGCCAAACATGTATTCTACAACTTTGTAAGAAATGTTGTAAGCTCTCCCTAGCTTAATATGTTTAATCACTACATTGCATGACAACATTACATGTGTAGACTATCTTTTGCAGATATGATCTTTAGCAGCTCTCAGATTCCTTCTATTTATCTCTCCCTTTGTCTTCTCAGATTGTCTCTCCCTTAGATAGATGTTCCAGTGATCTCCTCAGGTATCATATTGTTTATCTCTCCCTTTGATAGCAATGCCAAAGAAACAAATAAACATACAGCTTTGCATTAGCCATGTGACTCTCTATTGTCCGGTTCCTCTTCTTTGCATGCACCAAATGTATCTCTATATACTGATATACAAATCTCGGTGTTCTGACTCCTCAAATCCTCCACAACCTTAGATAGAATCCAAAGTGTGAACTATGTTGCATCAACATGAGTGATCTTTTGATAAGATTAGGCTGATGCAACCTCTAGATCACATTAGTGACCAGTAGATAGGATGGACCCCAAGTATAGTCCTCAAATATTCAAAATTTTCCTTTGGTAGAGGCTTAGTAAATATGTCGGCAAGTTTCTCTTTTGATGTAACATATTCTAATTTAACTTGCATCTCCTCTACTTGTTCTCTTAAGTAGTGATACTTAATAGAGGTGTGCTTGGTATTTGAGTGCATTACAAGATTCTTTGAAATGTTTATTGCACTTGTGTTATCATAGTATATAATCACTAGCTCAGTGATTACCTCATTCATACCTTCCAACACTTGCTTAATATAGGCAATATTTGAACAGTTTGTAGTAACAACAACATACTCTGGTTTGGCAGTAGACTGAGAAATATAAGGTTGTTTCTTACTTATCCAAGTAACAAGTCTTTCACCAAAGTAAAATTCTCCTCTAATGGTACTTTTCCTGTCATCTATATTTCCAGCCCAATCTGTGTTGGTATATACTCTTAGTTCAAACTTCCCTTCCTTAGGATACCATAATCCATAGTATTTAGTTTTCTTCAGGTATCTTAAGATTCTTTTTGTAGAAAGCATGTGTGACTCTCTAGGATTTGCAAAAAATGTAGCAACTAACCCCACAACATGTGAAATGTCTAGTCTACTATGTACTGTATACATCAATTTACCAATCATTGATCGGTATAGTGTCTGGTTCACCTCTATAGTTTTATCTTCCTTAGTCAGTTTGCAGCCTATGACCATTGGTGTTCTAACGAGTTTAGCATCTTCCATGCCAAATGTTCTCAGTATTTCCTTTATGTACTTGGATTGTGTGATGAATATTCCATCATTCTACTGAATAACCTGCAAGCCTAGAAAGAACTTAGTCTCTCCAAACATAGACATTTCGAATTCTTTTCTCATCTCATCAACAAATGATTTACATATATGATCTTGTCCTCTAAAAATAATATCATTCACAAATATTTCAGCAATCAGGATAGTATCATTAGTATCTCCTTTCATATACAGATTGTTGTTCTCACTAGTTCTAGTAAAACCAATACTTAACAAATAAGTATGCAGCCTTTCATACCAGGCTCTGGGTGCTTGCTTTAAACCATATAAAGCTTTATGTAGTCTACATACCATATCTTTCTTGTCTGGATCAACAAACCCTTTTGGTTGTTTGATGTAGACTTCTTCTTCTAGTATCCCATTCAGAAATGAAGACTTGACATCCATTTGATAAACTTTAAATTTTTTATGTGTTGCATAGGCTAGTAACATTCGAACTCCTTCTAGTCTAGCAATAGGTGCACAGGTTTCTCCATAATCTATTCCTTCCTCTTGTGCATACCCCTTGCAAACTAATCTGGTTTTATTCCTTGTAACCACTCCATTTTCATTCAGCTTATTCCTGAAAATTCATTTAGTACTGAGAACATTCTTATCCTTAGGTCTAGGTACTAAGGTCCATGTCTTGTTTTTGTCTATCTGTTCTATCTCTTCATTCATTGAATTTACCCATTCTTAATTCTCCAATGCAACTTTAACATTTTTTTGTTCATATTCACAAACTAAGCATGTACCTTGTCTTGATTTACTTCTTATTTGCATGCCAGCTTGCTTGTCGCCAATGATTTGGTTCTTAGGATGATGGCTTCTAAAAAATCTTGCTAGCACATGATCTCTTCTTTGTTTTTCATCCCATTCAGGTTCATTCACTTGCTCGGTAGCTCCTTCCTGATTATCGGTTTCTCTTTCCTATTCCTCGGTATTATTTTCCTAATGCCCGGTTTGTTGGAGATTTTCCAGCAGGCCAGTACTGACTATATGTTTGTCATTGATGAAAACATATGGAAAGTAGCATGTGTGGAAGTCTTATGTAGTAAGATTTCCATATATGTAGCATGGGCATGATATCAACATGATATCATGGGCCCAGAGGTTAACTATTAGTACATACAGTTATATAGCAGCTTGTGTTAGCAGTGTTCCTGACATAGTAACAGAAAGAGTTATGTGTATGGTTATCCATATAGTTATCATGGAGCCTTGCATGCTTGGATATATGTTGAAGACATGTCAGTGATATTTTAGTCATGGATGCATAGTCTGATAATCAGTATAAGTGAAGTTATGCAGTTGATATTCACCAGTAGCAGTTTCCTATGTTTATTCAGAAGAGCTGACAGAGATTTTATTGGTTCTGGAGTTGCATCTATCATGTGGGTATGCGCCCTTGGATTAAGCTTAGAGGAGAGTTATTGATGTTTAGTTAAGAGCACATGAAGTAATTCAGCTTGAGGAGAAAGATCCAGTTATTTTGGTAGAGCCGACAGTGTGTAACGTGTGTCTACAATTATCCTATTGGACAGATCCCAGAATGTGTTGCGTGCATAGTAGAGCTAACAAAATGTTTATCAAAGTTTTTTATGATTTCTCTAATATGATTTCAAGGAGGTTTTAATAGGCCAAATTGATTATATCATTTAGAGGAAAGATATTTATAGGCAGTCATTTGTGATTTCTTGAGTGTGGTTCATAGTTGATTAAGTAGAGCAGAGTAGAGTGTGTGAAGTGTTGAGCCATCAGAAGAAGGTCTATGTGACCAAGTAAAGTATTTGTGATATACATTGGAACTAATCTAGACAATAGGTCAAAGTGTAGTTCACCAAGATCTAGATATAGTGTATATCTGTTAAGTAGAAGGTTGTAGCCTTCACCCCTTTGAGTAGTGTGCTCTCGGACAGTGCATCCTCTCCCCTAATAGGGACTATTGTAAAAGAATCCTAATAGGGTCTGACCCTTGACTAGGTCTACTATACTAAATATATTGTAAAACAACTCCTAACAGGGTTAAGGATCTTCTAACAAGGATCATAATACACTAGTGCAGAATATCAGTGGGTGTCAATTCCCACTGAGGTTTTTACCTATTTGGGTTTCCCCATAACCAAAATATTGTGTTGAGTTCAAGTTTTCTTTCATTGTGTTTATGCTTTATGTTTAAGTATACTTAATTCGATAAAGAATTGAAACTTGTACATAACTGATTCACCCCCCCTCTCAGTTATCTCTTGGGACTATTCCTAACAATTGGTATTAGAGCCAAGTGCCTCAGAGAGAAAGTTTAATAGCTTGAGGTTGATTAGATGGCATACTTCAGGAAAGAAATTCCTAAGTTTGATGGAGAGAATTATCTTGATTGGAAGAACAAGATGGTGCCCATTTGCAGTGAGTTGCTTTTGAAGTTTTTGTTGTAACTATCAAAGAAATCAAGATCCCTTCCTTGGAAGACTTTGCAAAGGATGATGCTACTGATAAACAAAATGAATTGTTTCATCAGAATGATATAGCTAAAGAAGCTCTTATCAACGCTCTATCTGATGGTGAGTTTTCAGAAATAAAAAAGGTAGATACAACCCACAAAATACAGAAGCACCTAGAAGACATATTTGAAGGAGACAAACAAGCAAAGGATGTACATAGAAAGACATGGAAGAAAAGATACAATGCATTAGAGATGCTACTTGAAGAAAATATCAGAGCTTACAATCAAAGGATAAATGAAGTAGTTGCTGGAATCAGAAACAATGGTGGAGAGTTTTTAGAGGAGGACATTATGGACAAGTTAATGACTACTCTCACTCCTGAATATGAAAGAAAGATCAACATCCTTGATGAGACCATGCAGCTTACATCAAATTTCAAGAGAGAAACCTTGATCAGCAAAATCTCAGCCTTTGAGATTTCAAGATTGAAGATAGAACCTAAAAGTGAGACAACCTTCAAAGCAACAGTTCATGGTAAGAAATCTACAAACACTTTTGGTAATTTTGATGATGATGATGAAGAGAAAACTCTAGCTGATTTCATTGCTATGATTTCCAAAAGAGAAAAGAAATGATAAGGTAAATATGAAGGTCAATTTCCATTTAAGTGCTTTTCATGTAATAAGATCGGTCACTTTGCATCTAAGTGCCCTACTAGAGCTAGAAAATTCAAAAAGGATTACAAGCCTAAGTACTGTAAGGAATGTTACTATGCTAGAGATGGAGTTTCAGATGATGAATCAAGTGAAGAAGAAATTGGATTCATTTCTATTATAGAAAAAATGAATAATAAGACAAATCATAAAGATGATAAAGAGGAACAAGAGCTTGCATTGATTTCACAAGCTGACATAAGGACATACTAGATTATAGATAGTGGTTGTTCACATCACATGACAGGTGATAAAAACATATTTTTTCATCTGGACAAATACAATGGTGGCATGGTTAGATTTGGAGACAACACTCCTAAACCCATAGTTGGTAGAGGAGCCATCACCTTGGATGGAAAGAATAGTACTGATGATGTTCTTTATGTTGATGGTTTGAAACATAACCTTCTTAGTGTTGGACAATTACTTGGTAAAGGCTATCAATTGGAGTTTAAAGATGACAAATGCATCATTAACAAAAAGGATGGTGTTATGATTGCATCAGGCTCAAAGACTAGAGGTAATGTTTTCCAACTCAATTCAGAAGCAAGTTTTTTTGTTGCTAAAGTTGATGATAGTTGGTTATGGCATAAAAGACCATGTCATATCAATTTTGATAACATAGTAAATATAACCAATGTAAAGGAAACAATAGATCTACCTAGCATAGAAAAGCTAGTTGATACTATATGCAGGGAATGTGTGATGGGAAAGCATGTGAGAAATTCATTCAGGAGCAAGCAAAATTCAGCAGAGAACAAGTTGGATCTGATTCATATAGACCTATGTGGTCCAACTCAAACAAGATCATACTATGGTGAAAGGTATTTCATTTTTTTTGTTGATGATTATACTAGGATGATGTGGGTTGTGTTCTTGAAAGATAAGTCAGAAGCATTTGAGAAGTTCAAAATATTCAAAGCTAAGGTTGAGAATGAATCTAGACTAAAGATAAAATGTTTGAGATTGGATAGAGGATGATAATTCACCTCTGACAGATTTTATGAGTACTACGAAGAACATGGCATAAAGAGATAGTTAAGTACACCTAGAACCCCTCAGTAGAATGGAATTGTAGAGAGAAGGAATATGATCATCCTTGATACAGTGCGCACCATCATGATTGTAGGAAAAGTTGCACACACCTATTGGAGAGATGTGGTCAATACAACAGTCTACACCATCAATAGAATTTAGTTGAGGGTAGGCACTACCAAAACACCATATGAGCTATGGTTTGGTAATGTTCCCATAATAAAATACTTCAGAATCTTTGGAAGCAAGTGCTACATCAAGAGGGATGAAGCAGTAGGCAAGTTTGATGCAAGAAGTGATGAAGGTATTTTCCTTGGTTACTCTACTAAAAGTAAAGCTTATAGATGTTTCAATTTAAGATTGAAAAAGATCATTGAAAGTGCTCATGTTAAGATTGATGAAAAGTTTATGGTTCAAGAAAGATATCATGATTACTCACCCATGATTGATGAAGAACCCAGATCCTCCACTAATGAGACAGTTATTGAAGAAATGTTTGACAGTATTGATGTGTTATTCAATGAACCTGAGACAAGTGAAGAAGAAACTCCTAAGGCTGATGAGTCAGCATTACCTAAAGTTCCAAAGTTTACATCTAGAAATCATTCCAAGAGAGACATCATTGGAGATCAAAGAAGAAAAATCTTAACAAGATCACAAGCAAAGAACTCAGCTATCAGTGAAGTGGTATGTTTACTATCTCATATTGAACCTTTAAGTGTTGAAGATACATGTAATGATTCAGATTGGCATGATGCTATGAAAGAAGAACTTGATCAGATTGTTAAGAATGACACTTGGGAACTGGTCCCAAGACCTAGTGATAATAATGTGATTGGAACAAAGTGGATATTAAAAAACAAGATGAATGAAGATGGTATAGTAGTAAGAAATAAAGCAAGGTTAGTATGTAAGGGATATGCGCAATGAGAAGGCATTGATTATTCAGACACATTTGAACTTGTGAGTAGATTAGAAGCTATTAAGTTGTTTCTAGCCTATGCTATAGTAAAAAACTTCAAAGTATATTAGATGGATGTCAAGTCAACATTTCTGAATGGAGATTTGAAAGAAGAAGTATACATTGAGCAGCCAGAAGGATTCACCTTATCAGACAGACCTGATATGGTATGCAGATTGAAGAAGGCCCTCTGTGGACTTAAGCAAGCCCCTAGAGCATGGTATGAGAGACTAGATGGATATCAAACAAAGATTGGATTCAAGAAAGGAGAAACAGATTGTAATCTATTCATTAGAGAGACATTTGAAGGTCTACTACTTGTAGCTATATTTGTTGATGACATTATCTTTGGAGGTAATGACAAACTAAGTGCAGAATTTGCCAAAGAAATGCAGAATGAGTTTGAGATGAGTATGATTGGTCCTATCAGATAATTTTTGGGACTAAATGTGCAGCAAACAAAAAAATGAATTTTTATTAATCAGTCCAAATATGCGAAAGAGATACTGAAGAAATTCAAGATGGATGATTCAAAGCCAGTAGGAACACCTATGATCATTGGATGCAAACTTAAAAAAGAAGATGACTCACTAGTGGTGGATACACCATTGTTCAAGTCTATGATTGGTAAACTCATATATCTTACTCAGACTAGACATGATATTTCCAATGCAGTTGGCATAGTTGGAAGATTTGTAGCAGAACCTAAGCAAAGTCACCTCATGGTAGTAAAGATAATATTCAGATACTTGTAGGACACTATAGATTATGGTCTATGGTATCCTAATTTAGAAAATGTTGAGCTTCATGTATACACTAATGCTGATTGGGTAGGATGCATAGATGATAGAAAGAGTACATCAGGCAGAGTAGTGTTTCTTGGTGATAGACTTGTCACTTGGACAAGCAAGAAACAAAATTGTATTTCTCAGTCAACATCAGAAGTAGAGTATGTTGTAGAAGCCCTGAATTGTTCTACAATTATTTGGATCAAGAAAATGATAAAGGACTTTGGTATTTAAATTGATTATCCTATTGTTATTCACTGTGATAATACTAGCACTATCAATATGTCTAAGAACCCTATGATGCATGCAAAGACAAAACATATTGAGATCAAGTATCACTTCCTAAGAGAGAAAGTGGAAAAGAAAGAAGTCAAGTTGGACTATGTGAGTACTAAAGATTAGTTGGTAGATATATTCACAAAGCCCTTGCCTAAAGATACTTTTGAGTATCTCAAGGAGAAGTTGGGAGTAATTCCCTTCCCTGATTCTTCTTAAAAGAAAGAAGCAAATGCATTAGTCCTTAGGGATTGATGGAATGTTGACTACTCTACCTCAAGAGTAGTACCGGTGCTTAAAATGAATGGCACCCTTTTCCATTGATGTCAAAGGGGGAGTAATATATAGAGTCATGAAAAATAAATGGAGTAGTATACTAAGGGGGAGCAGTATTCAGTCTTGGAGGCAGTTCAGTTGAGGAAATGGAGAATATTGAAGATTAGTGTAGCAATAGGAGGATTCATCTTTGGGGGAGTTTTGAAGAGGAAATGGAGAATGTTATAATAGAAATATTCATTTGGGTTGGTGGTGATTTTTCATTCCACATGTTGCCATCAATGCCAAAGGGGGAGATTGTTGGAGATTTGCCAGCAGGCCAGTACTGACTGTATGTTTGTCATTGATGACAACATATGGAAAGTAGCATGCATGGAAGTCTTATCTAGTAAGATTTTAGTATATGTAGCATGGGCATGATATCAACATGATATCATGGGCGTAGAGGTTAATTGTTAGTACATACAATCATATAGCAGCTTGTGTCAGCAGTGTTCTTGACAGAGTAACAGACAGTGTTCTGTGTATGGTTGTCCGTACAGTTATCATAGAGCCTTGTGCACTTGGATATATGTTGAAGACATGTAAGTGATGTTTTAGTCATGGATGCATAGTTTGATAATTAGTATAAGTGAAGTTATGCAATCACTATTCACCAGTAGCAGTTTCCTGTGTTTAATCAGAAGAGCTGACATAGATTTTATTGGTTTTGGAGTTGCACCTATCATGTGGGTATGTGCCCTTGGATTTAAGCTTAGAGGAGAGTTATTGATGTTTAGTTAAGAGTGCATGAAGTAATTCAGCTTGAGGAGAAAGATCCAATTATTTTAGTAGAGTCGACAGTGTGTAACATGCATCTACAATTATCCTATTGGATAGGTCCCAGAATGTGTTGCGTGCATAGTAGAGCCGACAAAATGTTTATCAAATTTTTTTATGATTTTTCTAATATTATTTCAAGGAGGTTCTAATAGGTCAACTTGATTATATCATTTAGAGGAAATATATTTATAGGCATTCATTTGTGATTGTTTGAGTGTGGTTCATAGTTGATTAAGCAGAGCAGAGTAGAGTGTGTGAAGTGTTGAGCCATCAAAAGAAGGTCTATGTGACCAAGTAAAGTATTTGTGCTATACATTGGAACTGATCCAAACAACAGGTCAAAGCACAGTTCACCAAGATCCAGATATAGTGTATATCTGTTAAGAAGAAGGTTGTAGCCTTCACCCCTTTGATTAGTGTGCTCTCGAACAGTGCGTGCTCTCCCCTAATAGGGAATATTGTAAAAGATTCCTAACAAGGTCTGACCCTTGACCAGGTCTACTGTACTAAATATATTGTAAAGCAACTCCTAACAGGGTTAAGGATCTTCTAATAAGGATCATAATACACTAGTGCAGAATATTAGTGGGTGTCAATTCCCACCAGGGTTTTTACCTATTTGGGTTGCCTCGTAACAAAAATATTGTGTTGATTTCAAGTGTTCTTTCATTGTGTTTATGCTTTATGTTGAAGTATACTTAATTGGATAAAGAATTGAAACTTGTAGATAACTGATTCAACCCCCCTCTCAATTATCTCTTGGGACTATTCCTAACATGGTTGACACAGTATGTGACTTTGGTAGGTGCTTTGGATGTTCAATGTAAGTGAATCTACCATAGTCTTCCATTTCTCTAGTGCTTTCTTCACTGTTCTTAGTATCAAACTCATCAACCTTGACATTAGTACTTTCAATCATTTTGTTAGTAACTTTATTTAGACACTTATATGCTTTGCTTTTAGTGGAATATCCAAGAAATATCCCTTCATCCTCTTTAGAGTCAAACTTTCCATTTCTTTCATCTTTCAAAATAAAGCATTTGCTACCAAAAATTTTGAAGTAACTTACAATAGGTTTTTGACCAAACCACAACTTGTAGGGTGTTTTATTTGTGTCCTTCAATTGTACTCAGTTTAGCACATAGACAGCTGTGCTAATTGCTTCTCTCCAGTATGTCTGAGCCACATTATTTTCTATCATCAGTGTCCTTGCACAATCTACAATTGATCTATTCCTCCTTTCAGCAATTCCATTTTGCTGAGGTGTTCTCGGTGCAGAAACCTATCTTTTAATTGAATGCTCATTACTATAGTTAGTAAATTCATCAGAAATAAATTCACCACCTTTGTCAGATCTCAAGCATTTCAGTTCCTTACTGGTTTCTTTCTCTAATTTTGCTTTATACCATTTAAACATCTTAAATGCTTCTGATTTTTCTTTTAAGAACATTACAGTCATCAATCTAGTATAATCATCAACAAATAAAATGAAGCATCTATCTCCATAATAGCTCTGTGTTCTCATGGGACCACATAGGTTGGTGTGAACTAGCTCCAAATTTTTTTGAGTTGAGTAATATTTTCTCTTAAAACTAGATTTTGTCATCTTACCTTTTTGACATTGATGACACATTACATGATCTGGCTTAGCTAGGCTAGGTAGACCTCTAACCTTTTTCTTTTTACTTATCTTGATCATGTTATCAAAGTTTACATGGCATAATATTTTATGCCACAACCATGGATCCTCATATTTCATCATTAAACAAGAAGACTTATCATTATCAAGATAAAACAAGTTACCTTTTGTTTGTGCTCCTTTTCCAACAAGTTTTCCTCCATCATCAAATATCTTAACCTTTTTGCTCTCAAAAGCTACTCGGTGACCTGAGTTGTTAAGTTGTGCCACACTTAGCAGATTATAATTTAGTCCTTCTACCCAATAAGAATTATCACATCTGATTTTATTTATCATTAAAGTTCCTTTTCCTCTAACCATACAGGGTGTATCATTACCCATTTTTATAGATCCCCATTATATTGCTCAAGAAGATCAAATTTTTCTTCATCACCAGTCATGTGATGGGTACAACCACTATCAATAATCCATGTATCATTTTTATTAACATTAGAAATGAGTGCTGTCTCTACATACCTTTCTTCTTCCTCAAAATCATCCTTCATCGCAACAAAAACTACTTCTACATCATCATCTGTATCGAAATCACTATCATTTTCTTCAGCAATGTAGCATACCTTTTTGCCTTTATCATTGTTGTCTCAGTTATCTCTATTGTAGTGTCAATAATTTCTATTGCCTCTTCTCCCATAGCTTCCTTCACCAGATCGATCCTTGTTTCTATCATCTTCTTTCCCATTTGGACATCTAACAACAATATGACCAACTTCTTTGCAGTTAAAACATGCTAAAGGTAATTTACCTCTATATCTACCTTTACCTTTAGGTAATCTCCTAGCCATAAGAGCTTCAAGCTCATCAAGCTCATCATCAGAATTACTGTCATTATCATCATTATTTCTTTTACTACTAGACTTACAAATCTTCAGAGAAGTCATGAAAGCAGATTCAACAGACGGTACAATACTATTATCAAAATTATCCAATTCAAAGGTTGTTAGCTTACTGATCAGATTGTCAAGAGTGAGAGTACTATTAGGTGTAGAACTCATTTCATGTATTGCAAAAATTTTGATAGCATAAACAAGCAATAAAGTTCTCAAGATTTTTCTTACCACTGTATCTTCTTCAATAACTCCACTAGATCCTTTGATAGCATTGACTACCTCCTTTATTTAGTTTGTGTACTGCACAATGTTTTCTCCTTCTTTCATTTTCATATCATCGAATCTCCCTCTTAAGCTTTGAGCTCTGGCTCTTCTGACATTAGCATCACCACTATAAATTAGCTTAAGCTTATCCCACATGTCCTTAGAATTAAGGCAGTCTTTGACATCTTCAAACTTGGTGTATGATAGAATGACAACAATCTCCATCATAGTAATATTATGCTCATGTCTATCTCTTAATTGATCAAGAGTCAAAGGACCTATAGGTGGTGCAATGTAGCCATTATCCAATAGGGTGAGGGCATAATTCCTAATCCTAGATATATGTAGTCTCATTTGACTTTGCCATATTGTAAAGTTATCCTTATTCAACTTTGGCAGTTCCCTCTTATACATTTTGTGATCTTTATACTGAAGTCCTTAAAACTCTGTTCCAAGAAACCAAGATGCTCTGATACCAATTGTTAGAATAATTGAGAGGTGGGTCAATTAGTTATCCACAATCTCAAATACAAAATGTATATCACAAAATAAATTCAGCTAATTCTGTACCTCGGTAAACATAAAATACTAACTGTCTATGAATTTACCAATTACCAGTTAATTGCTCATAGTGATTATCGACCAAATCTAACATGCAATATGTAAATTATGATATCCAAACAATCACAACATAAACACATAACACAAGAGATTTAACGTGGAAACCCTACAAAGGAAAAAACCACCTGGGACCGGTAACCCAAAATATTTTCACTCTTTAGAAGTGAGCTCGATGAAGAGCCAACCATGTTAAAGGTTAGAAAACACACTGTAAGGCGTGACCTTGTTAGAGGATTTAACACTAATAGTTATCATCCAACCAACATTCACTATGGGGTTGACAGGATAACAATGTACATTCTATGAATGACATATAAGACTTTCAAGTCCACTTGGTTAAGAGATTTTATCTATTTACAATGGTTAAACTGTAACAATAGGTGATCTGAATATAATACAACTTGATTTGTAGATTATCAGATCTATCTTAAGTCCATACAAATCCTCTGATCAATATTTCGTATTTAGTTCAATCAACATTCAATAACTTACTGTCCATTGATAAAGCTCTCTAACACTTGGTTAACTCTGGAGTTTGGTTCTCCTTCAACCAGTTTGATTAGGAAAGCATGAAGCAATGTTCACATGATATCTCTGTAGTCTCCTTCCTCCAACATTAATTTCATTGTGAAACCCTAGTCTCTTAAATAGACAAGTAAACCATTTTCTTTTCATCCATCATATTTTGCCGCTTAATCTCCTTCATTGATTTTGCTACTTAAACCTTCCTCAGTTGATGTGTTAGGAACACATTTCAATTCTATCCTTTAGATCTTCTCTGAATTTTGTTAGCCGTTGATCTCATAACAAACTTTATCTTTCCACCCTGATTACGAGGTACTTTCCATCTCATCAATTTCTTCCAGCTAAACTGATCATTTAGTTCTTTTGTCCATACTTGGTCAACAAAGAAATGCGTCGGTGAGCACAAGCTCAGTTGATACTGTCACTCGGTATACACTATACTAGCTCGATGTATACTGGAATGCTTCATTAAATGACCACACTTCTTTGTAACAATTTTCTTCCAACTTCATAATAGATTAATGCAACATAATCAAGTCAACAATATGAAGTCATAGACTCATCAATAAGTTACCAAGAGTATTCCTTATCCTCATCTGTCATATCCATATTCCTCAATGTAGATATCTCAGTTCTTCATCTTTTCTCCTCTTTTACAGATGTGTAGATATTTGCAACTACCATGATAACTACTATCAAAACTAGTTGACATCAATGACAACATAACGACTGATTCAATTATCCTGCATAACAATTCAGTGCTCGGTGATCTCTAATCACTTGTAGTTCTTCAATTAGGTTCTTAATCAGTTGTAGTTCATCACTAACATGGAAACTTTTTTAATTGTAGTGAAGAGATTCATGGGTATCATCCCCACCATGGTTTTTCCCTCTTACAAGGGTTCCACGATAAAAATAGTGGTGTTATGTGTTATGATTTGTGGATGCTTGAATTGTTCTATTTCTATTGAGTAGTTACACTTGCATGTTTGGTTATTTGGAAGTTATTTAAAAGAATAATCAGATTAGTGGTTGAATTAGTTTATTACCTATTTAGACTAATTCACTCCCCTCTCAGTGTCTCCTATATCTAACAATTGGTATCAAAGCAAAATTTCCTATAAGAAGCCTAACAACTTGGGAAAGATCCTTGAGGAAGACATGAAATCCTATAGAAGGCAACTTGCAGAGGTTGAAGACATGATTGAGAAACTCAAAGAACAATTGAAGAAATCTAGGGTTAAAAGAAAAGAACTAGTTCAACAGATGAATGAAAGTCAAGACCTAATTGAACACATATCTAAAGAAAGTGGATCTGAGGAATAAGAATCAGCCCTAGAAGCCTTGTCTCAAGAGAATGATCAATTATTTAAGGACAACTAAGATATACATAGGGAGATGGACAAGCTGAAGAAAGAAAAGAAAAATATTCAAAGAGAGTTGGAGAAATTTGGAATAAGAATGGGTTAGGAGATGGAAGCAAAGAGAATGGATGATGAAGTCAATAAGGTTTCAGAATATGCTCTCAAATCTAAAGATGACACCTTAAAATCAAAGATGGAAGAACTATTCAGATCTGAACAAGAAGTTTCTATTTTGCATGAACAACTACATGATACAGAACTAGAAAATACCAATATCCTAAGAGAAAATGAGAATTCAAGGAATGCGAATGAAAAGATGAAAAGAGAACTAAAAGAAACCAATGACCTATTGGATGAGTTCAATAAGAGTTCTTCTAAACTTGATGAACAACTCTCAAACCAGAGGAGAAATAGTGAGAAACAATGTTTAGGGTTTTCAAAATTTGAAGTTGGTGAGTCATATATTACTAAGAAGGTTGATGCAAAAGAAGATAAGTCAACATATAAGGTAATCAACACAAAATATGGTAAGATGAATTACAAACCGGTATGTTTTAATTTTCACAAGGAAGGTCATACTGCTAATGTATGTAGGTTTAGACCTATTGGACCTATTAGACCTAATGCACCTATTGCCAGATTTGGAAATTTTTATGGAAGATCTAAAGGTTACAATGATAGACCTAATGTTTTTCATGGTAAATGCTATCATTTCAACAAGTATGGTCATAAGGCTAATGAGTGCAGGGCTAGAATTAACTATTAAAGGTCATATGATCCCAATCGGTTGAGACCTAATCAGAAATGCAACTGATTGGATGTTACTTGTTCTATTTATCAAAATTATGGACATACAACAATCAATTGTAGGATTAGAACTGGTAGATGAAATGATAGACTATGGAGACAAACATGTATGGTGTGTTACTATTGCAACAAGATTGGATATCTTGCTAGATCTTGCAGAGATAAGAATAAATACACTGGAGACCAACTGATGAATAAGTCTGTTAATGATAAAGGAGAGAAGATTGCAGATGTTGAATAAATAAAAAAATAGATGAAGAAAAAATGGACTAAGAAAGGTGAACTCAAATCTTCTGAATTTATAAAGAGCTCCACAACATTACGTAATGTGGAGAATTCATCATCAAATTAAGTCAATGCTATTGGCTTAGGGGGAGAAAATAAAGTAAGATCTATAACCTATCCCCTAAGTTGTGTGCACAGTAAGATTTATCTACATATTTAAATGTCTATTGATGTTTTGGATAAATTTGATGAAGAATTTTGTGTCACATATGATTCTATGAGACCACATAATTAATTTATGGAATAAGTGACCTCTTATGTTTCTAACCGTTACAACCAGTTAATGGTACTATTTGACTATTGCATTGTGTGTAACATTATAAAAGTAGAAAAGTGAAGGTTATTTGTTACATTTCATTCTATGAGATGTGTTAAGCATTTGCTAGTGATTTTAAGATGATTGTGATTGAAAGTTGTGATCTTGTGTCAAGATTGAAGTGGTAATGAAAGAACCCTAATAAAAAAGCAAAGAGGTATTTCCCTATGTTGCAAAGTTTACTTTGTGATTCTTGAAGAAGATAGTCAGTATTATGGGTATTCTTGTATTGGTTGAGATTATTGATGAATGGAGGCTATTATTTAAGTTGTATCTTATGAACATGGTAGAGAATGATCCCACATAAACTTTGTCTTCAATACCCTATGGTGTGTTATTGATCGAGGATATAAGATCATTTATTCATTTAAGATTGAAGATCTTGGTTCCAATGCTATCTCCAATGCATATATCAAACTATGTAATGACTGTGGATTAAGGGGGGAGCACAATAATATGGAAGATAAAGGATTTACCTATATTGTTGACCTACCTGATGATCTTGAATTTGAATGGATCAAAAATGTGTTGAGTTGAGTGCACAATCAATTTATCTAGTTGGATAGGCCATATACGATAACTAAGGATATTATTCATGTAGTGATTGGGTTGTGTGCAACCATTAGTTTACTTGTTTTGAAAATAGTTCTTGCTGATGAGGTTACATGTCTAACAAATTCAAGACAAGATTAGCGAGCCATGAAAATAAATGATATTGAAGATATCAAGGTCAAGTTTTCATCTATGGTGATTGGTTATAGAGTATATCAGTCAAGCTGTTTGAATAGTGTACCTAGTGGTAGTATTCATGTTGCATATCGGATGGTGGAGGATAGTGCACAATATGATCTATGTGAGGTCAGTTCTTTGTCAACATGGATATAATCTAGATGGACAAGAAACAAGTTTTCAAGTATGGTTCAATACTAAATGTAGGTGGTACAACCAAGAACTTCTTGGGCTCTACTGATGGGATATGAGGTAGATGGTGATATCATATCACTCTATGCTGATGAACTATTATACAAAATGATTGATGCTTGTACTCCTAGGTTTGGAACTTATGAAGAAACCTATTTGAGAATTCACTCATAGCTAATGGAACTGGTGACAGAGAGAAGAGTGAGGAAAAGAGTTGATGACCTAGCCAAGAAAAGTAGCATTACCAAAGAAATGATGGATAAGATAAGAAGTTTTTGAATGAAGAAGCCAATACTTCTAGTGCTGCTATAGAATAAATTGAGGTAGAGGTTGTATATTCTACAAGTGGTAAGGCTACAGGAAGAGAAACTAGAAGTTCCACAGTGATAAAGGAGACTCCTTCCCTTGTTACAAGGATACAATCAAAGAGCGAAACATAAAATCATCTTGAAGCATAAGTGGTTAAGGAAAAGAACAAAGAAAAGGAGAAGACACCTGTGACTGAGAAAAGAAATTACAAGAGAAATAAGGGTGTAACACATGGATACAAAGAGTCAAAAATTGAGAGAAAAAAGAAAGATACAGGAGAGGAAGAAGAAGCTATAATTGAATCTAACAAAGAGCAAGCTGAATGGAGGGCTAGTGGTAACAAATCAAAGGTTGTAGGTGTGACAAAAAAGAAATCAGTCAAACCATTGACTAGGATATCCGATACTTTAGATAGAATAGTTGAAGAAGTTAGAGAATATGGAAGCATCACAAAGGTAAGTGGCTAGTATGATAAGTTTAATGATGAGGATAAACTAAAGATTGAAGAAGCTATTATATACAACATGCATAAATTATGCAAAGGGCCTAATGAGTTACATGAAATGATACCTAATACATTATTCAAGAAGATTGATGCTAGATGGAGGTATGCTTTGAAAGTATAAAATGATATGTTGGAACAAGCTTTGGTGGAACTAGAACCTGAATTACTAGTTGAAGTTGTGCATAGTAAAATTGCATCCCTGAGGCCAAAATTTAGAACAAGGAGTAGAGTATTCAAAATAATCATTGGTGAATCTCATGAAGTTTATGATGAGACTCTTGATATCATGAAGAAGGAATTGGAGAAAGAAGATGAACTGGTGGATGATACTGAAGAGGAGAAACAAGCACAAGAGCGTATCATTGAAGAGATAATAGTAGATGAATTATTTCTTGGCAAGTTGACTACACTGGTGTATATGACTTAATATAGTGTTGTCATTATGGCAAAAAAGTCATATAGTGTTTTGGAGTTAGCACACTTTATGAGAAGATCAGAAATTGGCTAAGTGTTGAAGACTGGATAGTGTACAGAGTACCTGAAGATTAGAGCATCAACGCACATGAATACAATAGAATTATAGTATGCACCCTAGAAGTTAAGTTGGTAACATCATATTCATGCTAAGTATAAGAGCACATGATCAAAAGATTTTGTATGAGGAAGATACATAGAGTTCAAGTTGCACAGACAGTAAATGCCAGAGAAGAACAAGCAAGCAACCGCTGTTGGTGTTTTGGTTTGTGGTTATATTATTATTTTGTAAAGGATATGCACCTATTTTAATTAGGTTTCTGACATGTAATTATGTTTGTTTTTAAACATGCTTGAGCCAATTCAATTGGAAGTATTGTATGTAATCGGTTAAAGGGCCGACCTAGTTATTTGTTTTGTATGCACATATAAATATTAGATGCACCCATTGTAATCAGTATGAGAGTTGATATAGAGTTGAGAAAAGTAGAGAAGAAGTGTGCAAAGAGTTGATAAGATGTATTAGATATTTTCAAGAGGTCAAAGCATCAACGCATCAAAGGAATTGATCAAACAAGCAGTGTCACAGTGACAGTTCATCTAGCAGATATAGTGTGTATTTGAGATCAGAAGGTTGTATCCTTCACCACTTGAGGAGTGAGCTCTAGGACAGTGTGTCCACACCCCTAAAAGGGTTTATTGTAAAAGAATCCTAATAGGGTCTGACCCTTGACAAGGTCATTGTACTAAACACATTGTAAAGCAACTCCTTATAGAGTTAAGGATCTTCTAACAAGGATCATAAAACACTAGTATAAAATATTAGTGGGTGTCAATTCCCATTGAGGTTTTTACCTATTTGGGTTTCCCCATAACCATATTAGTGTTATGTGTTAATTTCATGTTTCATGTTTATGTTGATGTTGATTTCAGTATTTAAGTATTCAAGTTCAGTTTAAAGAAAAAAGAAAAAAGAAAAAATACAGTGAACACTGATTCACCCCCCCTCTCAGTGTTCCCATTCCTAACAATTGGTATCAGAGCTTTGGTCCTCAGCAAAGAAGTTTAACCACTTGAGGAGATCATGGACAAAGTAGAAATGAACAATCTGAAAAGAAATCTTAAAGCTACTCTTGAAAACCTGGACAGATTTGAAAAATAAATTGAAGAACTAAAAGAAAAAGTTAGTGATGCTCAAGTAGTCATCAAAAGGCTAAGAAAGGATTTGAAAGAATGCTCTACCAGTGATTTAGGGATAATGATCAAGAAGCTAAATGAAGAAAATTCATCTTTGAAAGAACAGATTGAAGAATTGGATGATAAGATGACTAACAATCAGGAAGTCTATGATGAACAGATCAAAGAGAACCTTCAACTCAATGAAGAATTGAGGCAAGAAAACATGGAAATCTTGGAGCTAAGGAACAACAAAGAAAGCTTGGAATCTGAATTGAAAGAGGCAAATAATCACATTGATAAATTGCACACCAGTTTTGATTTGATAGAATCTCAGTTGTATGCAAGAAGACTTAAAGGAGATACTAGCTACATTGGATACAATGAAGCACAAAATCAGATTGACAACATGCGAGAAAGAATGAAAGCACCAGAAGACACCTCATATACTAAGGAGACCGGAAGTCAGACTAAAGATCATGTTGAACCATCCAAGAATGAGTGCAAGCCAATGGATCAAACTTGTTATGCATGTAACAAGCATGGAAATATAGCAAGGAACTGTACAGAGGCAAGACCTTTCAATGGTTACTGTTATTCATGCAATAAATTTGGTCATAGAGCTATGAATTGTAAGAAAATTTAGAAGAACAAGACTCAGCATAATCAAAGAAATCAGAATCAGCCAAATACAAGAAGTTCATAGAATATTACATGTTAGATATGTAACTATAATTGTCACTCAGCAAGACCATGTAAAATGGTGACCCATGTCAATGCACCAAGGAATATAAGGCCTCCATTCATTTTTCACTCTTGTAACAAGGTTGGACACAACTCAAAGTTTTTTAGATCAAGGATGCAAGGTCAGGAAAGCCCTAAAAAGCTAGAAGAAACAATATTGGATGTCGAAGGAGAAGTCAAGTTTGTGAAAGCTTCAGAGGATGTGAACTTGATTTGGTTAGATAAAAAGAAGGATAAGGTTGATGAGAATGTATTGGATGCATCCATAGTGGATGCACCCTCTACATCTAGATGATTGGCCCTTAGGGTCATAGGGGGAGCTAATTTAGCTCTAAACCCCCACGCGGCCAATATACTCACCCTCAGAGTATGCACCTTTGGAATTAAGCTTTTGGAGACTAGTAGAACCTATGTGCAAGAGTGCACTAGTTTATTGTTAACAAAATGAAAGTTGGAGATTTTCAATAAAAGTCTGGTTTATGCGACAAGCATTAATGGCAGAATTTTCACTTTAAAGTACACAAAAGTTAGTAGATCACTCATTGCATTAGAATTCAGAGAGATCGGAGAGCAGAAGAGTCCTAGCATTTGATTGTGAAGGATTATAGATTGATTCATTAGTGATTAGCAGTGCATTTGATCGGTTGCAAAAACCCTAGTTTGTCATGCCAATTCAGAAGTCTTTAAGATCATTTGAAAAGAGATATACAAGTAAGTAATGGATACTCCCATTATATTTGATGTGCTGGAGAAGAAGAGATATGTATTTAAGATCCATCTAATAAGAGCACACTAAAAGATTACATGACTCTGGAATTAAAGACATTTAGGGTCAAAATGTAGATGAGATATAGGATTCTAGAAAGTATTGTTGAGAAATACAAGGACACAATTTGTTTCATTGTGGAAACTAATAAAACATGCATGGAGGCTATTGAACCAAGAAAAAAGTGGATTAATCCACTTGGATATGAAGTTGAGGAGCCAATCCTAGAAGCATATGCTCAAGTACTATTATCAAAACCTAAAGACCCTAATGAGCCAAGATGGGGAACCTATGAAGAGAAAACAAGAGAAGTTGATGCAGTTTTGAATAGCGCAACAACAAAAAGGAAGGTTGCCAAGGTTACTTAAGAGATTTTGAGAATTCATGGAGTATCACAAGTAGATTTAGACAAAGCAAGTCAAGAGAAGATTGCTTTGGAAATAGAGAGCGAAGCTACAACAAAGACAAAATCTGAGGATCCAAAGATGAAGAAGGTGAAAATAGAGAAATTAGATGACAAGAAGGGTAACATTGATATTAATCCTCTTGCGCCCACAGTAATAGTTGACCTTACTACTCCTCCTGATTATAAGGCAATTCCTAAGAGGAAGAAAGAGATTAGCACTGGTCATCCATCCTTGTGAGTAACAAGGGACAGGAAGAATACTAAAACACCCCCAGAAGTAAGCTTCAAACCCAATCTAAGTGTGTTGAGTACAAGGATCATTGATGAAGGCATGATAGATCAAGTAGGGAAGTTCTATGAAAAGTATAGTGAAATTGACAAGTCAAAAATTCATGGAATGATTGTCAAACATATGCTGAAGTTCAAAAAGATAGTCTTAGAATTGAAAACTATGATTTTAGACAATGTGTGGAACATCCTAGAATTCCAAAAGAGATAGGCCATTGAAGAGGACCTAAGGATAAGGGAAAAGACCTTAGATGAAACCCTCCTAGTATGCTCGCTAGAAGAGAAGAAAATATTTTTAGATCTGGTGAAGCCACATCTTAAAACCAAGTCAAGGACCTTGCATATAATGGACAAGAACTATGAATTGGTGGCTAAGGAAACATAGAAAGCATTTGAGAAGGCCTTCATGAATAGTCACATGTTCCCATCTACTGAGCCTACAACTCAAATGCCCACAAAGGAAGTCTAGGTGGCAGAGCCCACTAATATACTTATTACAGGTCCCAAGGACTCAATGCCTAGAGTTGAAACATATAGAGAGGTAGATAAGTCTACACCCATGACAGAGACACTCAAGGATGACTCAATTTTTATTAACAATGTAAAAGTTACTATGGCAACCACATACATGGATTTGGAAAAGTTTGAAGAAGCCTTTGTAAGCACTCAAGAGGCTGAGAAATTATGTAGTAACACTCCTCTTAATCAACAAGAAATATTGATTGAGGATAAAACTGATGAAAAAGAAGAAAAGGTGATAGAAAAAGAAATAGAAAAAGAAAAGTTAGAAGAAGAGGTAAAAAGATGTGAGCCAACATATAAGCCATCTGTTGAAATGCTAATCAAAGTAAAACAAGAAGTGGAGGACAACACTCCTATCACTCCACTATGCTCAACAACATTGTTGTCAAGTTTGACACCTGACACAACCAGTTTGGATTCATGGGGAGAAGAAGACCTGATCAAGATCAGTGTCTTAGCTATGGAGAAGGCCAAAGAGAAATAGATAATGAGGAATCCCCTATTTGTTGAGTCAGTGAACATATTGAACAACCTATTGTCTTCAGAAAAGAAAGTATCCAAGGTTTGTACAGTTGATGATGTTAGCAACATCTACATAGCCTTTAAAACTAACTTTGCTACCTTGGAAGCATATGCATCTCAAGTTGCAGAAGAGAAGTATAGATAGAAAAGGCTCAGTGAATTGGTCAGTAACTTCTCACTAGACCTTAGTTCACTCAAAGTTGGACAAGCAACTTTGAAAGAGTTTGCAGCAAAAGGAAGAAAAATCATTGCTGACTGTATGGATGAGTACAAGTTAACTGATGCCCATTTCAAGAAGATACAAGAGGTAGAAAATATGATAGAGCAAGTAAAAAAATCATTGAAAGAACCATCCAATAATGTAAATATGTGCAATAATATATATCAAGGACAAATTGACAAGATTGAAAAGATAGAAAAGGAGATGTCAAAATAAGGGCTAGGCAGACTTAGCTTAGAAATGCTCTTGCACCCTCACTAGATATACTTAATCAGAATATCAAGGAGATCGATGCCACCATGGTGACATATGATCATGGTCCTAGCATAGATTTGGAGAAGATGGAGAAGATACAGTATGCACTATGTGCCCATCTCCAGATTGTTAATTCACTGATCACATTTTGGAAGAAAGAGATCCAAAATTTATAGATAGCATATCCAGATGTTCTCTCACTATAAGTATTTGTAGATATAGTTTTGAAGCACCTTTTTCATTAATGTCAAAGGAGGAGTATGTATAGAATATGGGTTATAGATATGTATAAGGGAGATATAAGATATAAGTTTTTGGTATTAAGGGACAGTTAGCAACTTTGCCATATTCCTTTGTTGCCATCAATGAAAAAGGGGGAGATTGTTGGAAATTTGACTACACTGGTGTATATGAATTAATATAGTGTTTTCATTATGGAAACAAAGTCATATAGTGTTTTGGAGTCAACACACTTGATGAAAAGATCAGAAATTGGCTAAGTGTTGAAGACTGGAAATTGTATAGAGTACCTAAAGATCAAAGCATTAGGGCACGTGCATACAATAGAATTATGCTATGCACCCTAGAATTTAAGTTGGTAACATCATATTCATGCTAAGTCTAAGAGCGCATGATCAGAAGATTCAGTATGTGGAAAATATAGAGAGTTCAAGTTGCACAGACAGTAAATGCCAGAGAAGAATAGAGAAAGCAGCAGACCGTTGGTGTTTTGGTTTGCAATTATATTATTATGTTGTAAAGGCTATGCACCTATTGTAATTAGGTTTTCAACATGTATTTATTTTTGTTGTAAACACGCTTGAGCCAATTCAATTTTAAGCATTGTATGTAATCAGTTAAAGGGCCGACCTAGTTATTTGTTTTGTATACGCATATAAATATTAGATACACCCATTGTAATCAGTATAAGAGTTGATATAGAGTTGATACAAGAAGAGAAGAAGTGTGCGAAGATTTAATAAGATTTGTTAGAGCTTTGCAAGAGGTCGAACTATCAACGCATCAAAGGAACTGATCAGATAAGCAGTGTCATAGTGATAGTTCATCCAACAGATATAGTGTGTATATGAGATCATAAGGTTGTAGCCTTCACCACTTGAGGAGTGAGCTCTAGGACAGTGCGTCCACACCCCTAACAGGGTTTATTGTAAAATAATCCTACCAGGGTCTAAACCTTGACAAGGTCACTATACTTAACACATTGTAAAACAACTCCTAATAGGGTTAAGGATCTTCTAAGAAGGATCATAAAACACTAATACATAATATTAGTGGGTGTCAATTCCCATCGGGGTTTTTACCTATTTGGGTTTCCCCATAACCATTTTGTTGTTATGTGTTTATTTCATGTTTCATGTTTATGTTGATGTTCATTTTAGTATTTAAGTATTCAAGTTCAGTTTAAAGAACAAAGGAAAAATATAAAATACAGTGAACACTGATTCACCCCCACCTCTCAGTGTTTCCAATCCTAACATTAGTTACTACTAATCAAGTTATTGAAGGAATCATCAGTGATATACCTTATGATACTCCACAAAAAGTTCCTATTGTTGAAGTTGAGGATGTGCAAGAGAAGAGTGTGCACATAAGGTTTAGACAACAAAGGTTGAGGTACCTATTGTAACTACTATAGTTGAGTAGAAGAAGGATGAAGTTGTTGTAGAGGTTGCAATTGTGAATATGCAAAGAAAGATGAGACTCATGAAGTGGATGTTGCAACACATTTAGTAAAGAGAAAATTGGACCTAGGTAGAAGATCAAGTTAAAAGACCAAGACAAAATAAATTGATATTCCTGAGGAATAATTTGAAGATGATCTTAGTACTAAGGATGTTGAGGTCATTCAAGGACATATTGATGTTACTAAAATAAGTCCCAATGAACTGATGCCAATGTCAAAGATACTGAAGTTGAAATCTAAGAGGGACAAGCTTAGAGATGAGAAGAACCAAGAATTACTTCTATCAATCAAAGATTTTCTAGCAGATCTTGTACCTAAAATTGATCATGATCCAAATGCTACACCGATTGAGCATATGGATACTTTGATAATGTTAGATAATTGGGAGGGGGGGTGAATCAGTTAAGTATAGTTATCCTATAGTCGAAAATACTCTCAGATGTATAAAACCAACTTCAAAAATTAAACTAAATAGCTTCGTAAAAACTTGTCTATGCCTCTTTGTTCATTAAACAATTAGAAGTAAAATTAACTAGTATATATACCGATCAAACCAATAATTATAATGTGTAAAGTAAAATAACAAATCATCACATGCATACACATTTAAATCTTGATTTTTAATGTGGAAACCCTATTAGGGTAAAAACCACATGGGTTTGGTATTCGAAATAACTTCACTCTTCTAAAGTGAGCTTGGTTAAGAGCCAACCCTATTAAAGGTTACAAAACACAATGTAAGGTGTGACCTTGTTAGAGGATTTATCACTAATAGTTCTCTGTGACCAAACAATCACTTGGGGTTAACAAGAAAGCAATCAACATTAATTGAATGTCATAATGAAAAAAAAAAAAGACTGTTAAGTCCCACTTGGTTAAGAGATTTTGTCTGTAGAAATGGTTAGAATGTAATAGCAAATGATATAATTCAAATTACAACTTCCGTTGCAGATTTTTAGATCCATGCTAAGCTCAAAATACCTATGACCATCATAATCTCTTCAATTCCTTATATCCTCCAACTCTGTTATGCTCGGTTATCTCCTTTCTCTGATGCTTCGTGTAGTCTATAGAATTGCTCAGATCTCACTTCAACCTATCTGACCATCTTTGTGTTGGTTTCTGAAATGGATTTTACACCCAAAGAGACACCAATATACCTAAGACTGATTTTGAGAATGGTTAGTTCCAAATATGGGGAAATCTGTAGGTAACTGGACCAACTATAGGGACAAGACTAACCTCTACACTTCTGGGTCTGCGGAACCAAGGTGGGTGCACCTAATCCAGTAACATATAACTCTTTTACAACTTTAAACTGGATTTAGAAAAGAAGATAATGATAAGAAGATACCAGATGACAACCACTCCTCTGTTGATCCTCGATTATCATGAAATAACTGATGCCCAAAAACATAAAACTAAAAGGATTGAAAGGATTTTGATTTATCTTTGCAGAATATAACATATCCCAACCAAACATGTATTAGCATAAAACATACTTATTTCAGACTAGTGCCTTATCCATTGGGGAAATCATCTAGTGCACTATAGCATACAAAGACTGATTACTATCATTTCATCAAAGATCCAAATCATAAAAAAAAAAACCCAGAAGCATACTACTTACAGTAATCCCTGTGCAAACCCCATGAATTTGTGTATCATCTAGAGCATCATTTAATCCGATTTTAAACTAGAACTAAAGATAGACAAAACATGCATAGATAAACTCCATACAAAGAATTAGGACATTCAAAACCCATAAAACTTGACATAGATGGAGAGAAATGGAACTAAAAACTTGCATTAAGAATGAGGACCTAAGCCCCTGTATATACCTTGCTTGAAGATTGAAAGCCACTAAGATAATATGAAAAAGATCTGCAACTTTCTACTTTGTTTTGATACAAACTGGACATAACATGTCCTATTCCTTGATTGATAGTTCAAGATGCAACCTTTTGAACCAGAGAACCCAACAACCTCTGTAAATGGTCTTGGAAATCCTTATTTAGGATTGCAACAAGTTTAGAACCATTTAGGGCATAATTAGGGCAACACAGTCAACCCTAAGACTATCAAAAATATCAGAGACAAATCTGATATCATTTACATTAGAAAACAAAATCTACAAAATATCTTCATCCTTACCTAAATCTGAACTCAAGATGCAAATTTCATTAGTGCTCCTTCCCACTTGAGAAAATATGATTTCTATCACCACTATTGCAATCCTCATCTTTTTCCATTTTTGAAAACATATAATATGCCTATGTTTGGACAAAAATGAAGTCTCCAGGCATTATCTTTACTAATAGATACAATCATTTAAATTTTTGAATTTCTGCATATAGTCTAACTTTATAATCCGTTTTAATTCCTTTCTGCACTGACCTCTGAATTTAAAGTGGGCCCTATGTGCCACATGGCACTACCTGATTGGGTTGACTGACCACATTACTGCCTTGTTGGACTACTTGCACATCACCTTGGCCACTTGTCAATCTTTGATTGGTTTGTCTTTTTGACTGGGCATCTATCTTCAATATCTCTGCCAGCTCGCTAGTCGACACATGGCAGCCTATCGCACCCTGTGAAGGCTAACCCACTTTCCACATCATCATCCACATCACTGCCAACTTGACTCCTTGGTTTCCATGCTCACGTGAGAGGGATCTTGTCTGAACGTCCACACTTGGACACCAATGCATTGTGCTTGCTACCTTATGAATTTCTCATTTCTTCCTTACACGGGCAATGTGGGATAATCCTGTATGAATTAATTAAATTTTTCTTCAGAAGTATCCTTTAGTGCACATCCAACTGGCTGGTACTAGCTAGGACCACTCCACAAAGCCCTCCTCTTTTATCTTCTTAACAACATACATGGGCACAATTTCTTATAAATATTTGATGCATATGTAGCAGGCCAAATGTGGGATAAATCCCAGTAAATAGCCCTTTGTTTTAGCCACCACCATGGCCTAGTTTGTAGACACTTTCATTTTGTTTTTTCCAAACTACCATGTTTTACATGTACACAACATGTTCATGGCGATTGCCCCCATCTAAAATGTGCATAGTCAATGGCATGGTGCATGAAAACCTTTAATAAGGTCTGCAAAATTTATTGATTTTATTATGGCTTGTAATGTTGGCACACACTGGGTATGCATTTAGCAACTTCCCCCTGACTGTACGCCCTCCCTGGAAACCCACACACCACTTCTTGGAGGTGAATGCATGCACAACATTCACATGGTACACACAAACTTCTACTTGGTGCATATCATGCTTGTTTATGCACCCAACATTAAAATAAAAACATCTAGCACTTTGCATTTGTTGCGTATGGAGGGGAATGGTGGCATTAAGCCATCTTGTATGCAACAGATGTGGTATAATTTGAATAGTGTACCCCACATATATAAACATGTGTGCAACCTTTATACACTTAATGTTCATTTATTCATTTCTTACCCTGCATAAAGCATAATGCTGGTGTCCTCACACAGCATGCCCCTGGCAGGCCCTTCTAAAATAGCAACCTCCTCTTTTGTAACATACACATGCTCCAACACTTTATGCACATAGTCAACACTAAAGGAAGATGGGCACACACTAAGAAAAGCATGGCATTTTAATGAAGATATGCACCTCATTTCAAAGGGGTATATTTAGCACTGAATGGGGTGCGTACAACATTTTATGTTTCTCCCTGCCTGCAAATTTAGTGCGCAACACTCATAAACTTGATGCGCTTATTCTTATTTTGGTGCATACACTTCTTTGAAACATGAATACAACAGGGTTGGAACAATACAGATCAAGAAGAAAATAAAATGAAGGCTTCATGTTTTTAGTAATTCACTAAGAGAAATCAAACTGTATATCCGCTTAGGACTTAAGTGTTCAATAATAACATATTTTAACAAGTCAATACTTTTGTGTTCATGAGAGCCCCAATGTATTCCTCTGTGAAAGGTTGATATGTAGAAGAGGGTATCAACATACTGTTTGTCCTCTCAAAGCTTGAATTTGAAAATTTAAAAGAAGTGTATTTTCTTTCAAATCTTCCTCTACTAAAAAGATCATTTTCAATTGCAAATAATGAAGATGACATGGCCTTTAAAATAATGAGGCAGGTCGGGCCCCAAGTGGGTCCGGCCTAATTTTTTTTTGATTTTAATCAATTGAGCCTAAAAAATGATCCAAATGACAGGCATCTACAATTGGATTTGATCTAGACAACACCAGATGTTTATAAAAACTTGACTTTCAACAACCTTCGCCATGTCACCAAAATTGATTAAACTTCCTCCAGTCGCGCCTTTAAAAGACTTTTCAAAATTCATCACTAGACATTGAAACTCAACAAACATGAGCTTTGTGCTATAGAGAATCACCCTATTAGACGGATTCACCTAAGGATGAACAAGATGAAATATTTTAAAACTTGAGAATATCTGTTCATATTCATTTTGTAAGCGCAAACCGAAATCACTGGAAACAACCTCCGAAGAAGATGTACCAAAAATATCGAATGAAGAGCTGAGGGTGAGCCACTAAATTTGGCATAAGACTCATAGGCAAGGGATGCAAAAAAATAACCCTCAACTGGAGACAAGCATTTGCGAAAAAGCTATGAATTTTAGAAAACTGTCACTTGTGAAGTTTATTCTATCTGCACTATTCATTAGCGTAAAATGCATTTTGTCTGACCTTGCAATCAAATCAAATGGAAACCTCATAGCTTGAAACCTTGGATGAATGATGTCCCTTATGCATATAAAACAAGGTTGTAATCAGATTCAATAAACGATCAACTGGCTATCAAGGATTAATCTTCAAAGTCACGCCTCCACAACATCCTAAATTGAAAGACAGTGAAACTTATAGAAATTTCATTTGGATTTGATTGAGAAAAGTGATCAATCGGATTGGTCACAGTCTAAAATTTATTAGGGGGAATCAATTCCATGTCTATAGTATAAATCAACCTTCAATTCCTCCTGATGATTGATTGGATGCAATTTGCATGATCTGAAGTTAGGCTACTTCAAATTCTGCATTTCCACATTCAGGAAAACTGAATAAAATGCAAACAGAAGGGGCCTGGTAAACTGATCATACAAAATCTTGAGAATCTTAAAATGGGCACAAAGACACACTCTCATGCCTAAAATAAACTAAAACAACCCTTTCATCATGACTAACCAAGTGTTAGATAGAAACCTCCAAAGTAGGTCACTTGGTAAAAACTGAGTAGAATGCAAAGTGCAGATTTGTGGAATGATCTCCAAATGGGTATCTCTGAAACTTATTAGAATTGAATTCTGGGAGTTGAAACCAGCTGTAGATGCTAAATGAAATGTGACGAACACATCCAAAGTGACATCTCATGAAAATCATCAGGCCTACCTTTATATGCACTTGAACTTGGGTTCTTAAAAATGGTCATTGAAGCACAAAACTTAGCCTGATGGAAAACTTTTCTGAATATGGACTCTAAAATCAATCCAAATTTTAGAGTACTAATAGTGGCTCTAGTTGGGGATGCCCGCCTCTTGTGGGTGTGTAGAGAGTCAAGAATCTTTGGTACAATAGACCACCCACCAGTCACAAAAATGAAAACAAACTTCTTGCTCTCATAAAAAATAGAGATCCTTATTGAAAGAAACACACAACTGAAAGGAAAAATTTGTACAATATATACATTTTTTGCATAGGCCCAAAGCCTCAAAACTAGAACCACTTCTTGCCTATCGTATATATGATTGTCATCCATATATGAGACCAGCCACTTAAAAAACTTTTGACAAACATGCTACCAACATATACAAAAATATTTGGGGTGGAAGGTAATTCTGTATTTGCCACAACCCAAATTCTTCTTCTAGTCACAACCATCCTTATGTTCATATGCCAAAAAATATAGAGCATATTTTATCCCATCTTGATGCTGACTGAAAGCATAAGGTCTATCTAGTAATGCATCAAAATATACACTGCAATGATCATCTGACATTACTAAAAAATCTTCTGGCTGAGAATGAACTGGATTCCCCAATTTATCTTTGTGAGATGTTTTAGCCACTGACTGACTTGGTTCCTCAAGCATGTATTCACAATCTAAATTGTGAACCAAGTGTAAATTCTTTTCACAAACATTGTGACACAAGGACAACTAGTCCATACCATCATTTGTATCAATAAATTCACCGTCCTCAACACTATCACAATCATCATCATATTCATCCAAAGAAAGAAAAGAAACTGAAGAAGAAACTTGTTCATCATTAGAATCTTCATGATAGGACAACATATTGTTATGGTCTTCTTTATATTTGTTAACCAACTAAGAAGAAAAATATTGTAATTCAATCTAGCGGCTCTAAAATTTAGCCTCTAAGAGATCTGAGATTTCATCACTGCTTAGTGTGCATTGGATTTCACTTTCATTCTCTTTGGCTTCATGCTTGTTGCTGCAAACTTCTTCCTTGTTTGGAACATGAATTACAAACTTTTAGTTCATATCATCTTGATACTCACTGAATTCACTATCAGCTTCATAATTAGCATCATTAACACAAAAGGAAACAACATCATCATTTTTAGTTGCATAGAGCTGCTCATAAGAGAACCTTTCTTTCATATCCTCATAATCTGATTTTGGATCACTAGAAGAACACACTTCTTTATCCGACACAAAATCATAACCAATGTAAAATTTGGAATCATAAAAAATGTTGTCCCTATTTTTCAGCACTGTATATGGAAAAAAATCAACACCTTCATTGTCTGTAGGCATTTGGGAATTACCAAAATACCGAAAGTTTTGATGGTTGTGTAACACAAGACTATCAAACTCTTTCAAACTTTCAACCAGCAAAGGAAAAAGAGATTCTGACTTTGCAATACAACTGGAAACATGCTGACCCACTTCAATACATGTTTGAACATCAAAAGGGAAGCTCTGAAGTTCAACCGTATGCATATCAAATAAGTGTTCAATAAAATCATTTTGAAGTGCAAATTGTGGCTTTAAATTAAATTCATTCTAGGAGATATCATCATGCTGGATTGGAAAAGTGAAAGATGCATTTTCTGCTTAGTAACTGATATGTCTTTGTTGGCTTGTTTTAATGTCTTTTAAAAATGGAGCACCAACACTCTTTACATCCAAATCTTGGAGGAAAGAACATACCTTTGGCTGAAACAAACAGTCTGATATAAAATTTGAAATATTATTCAACTTTTTATGAAATGTTTCAAATTGTGGCTCAAACAAATCAGTAGGTAGCCCATTGTACATGTCCTTCATTTGGCATATGTTTCCTTGACATAATTCCTTGTTGCAGGATTGATTGTCAGCATTATTAAATTCTTCTTGATAAGATAATGATTTCATATTATTAACAATATCAAAATCTTCAATATCCATATCAAATTGGCTGATTTCTATTTCTAGTTTAAGGGCAAACCGAGCTAATATGGTTTCATATTTGGCTCATAGAAGCCTTCATTTATCATATAATTAATAAATTCACATGGTGAATCCAAAGATGAAAACATACAAAATAAAAAATTAGTTTCATCATCATTGTTATCTAAAACAAAAGAATTCATTATTGCTCCAGTCATATCAGCTTCTTCACAATCATTTTCAACACATGATAACTGCTCATCCTCTTCACAAGGCTGTCCATAAACCATTACATTGTCTTCAAGAAGACCAGGATAATTCTGGTTCCTTGAATCTTCTTCACTATCAACATCACTGAAATATGATAGAATTTCATCACTTGGGGATTTATCATCATCTGATGAATGATCTGCCCCTTCTTCATTTTCAATACTTGACTGCAAACAATAAGTTTCTACAGCCTAACAACTAGAAGAACTAGTTTTAGATCTACTTGGTGTATAACTCTTGTATATATCTATCTATGCATCAAGAAAATGTTGCGATTCTTCACTAACCATGTTAACCCCCACATGAGGGATATCCATTGCTTGTTGTGAACATTCTTTATTTTCATTTTGTTTAGAAGTACAATCTAAAACATGATTAGTAAGATCGGCAGAGATAGAAACACTTTGATATTGAGTTTCATTTGTTGATCTACACCTATTTTCTTCGATTGGAACATTATGACAATGAACTCCAGCAGATAAAAACCCTTTGGCAATTCCATATTTCAAATTATTTTCAATATCCATTGCTATCATAAAAGCCTGATGTAAATTACTTGGCTCTTTATTTGTTAACAGGAAGCTCATATTTTTATCGAAAACACCCAGATAAATTACTAAACATACTTGATCATTGGGTCTGTAACTCTTTGGAATATCACTTAATGTTTTCACAAATATGATGTTGAATGATTGGAATAACTCATCTTCTTTAATTCCAATCTCCATCAATTTGTTTAGCACAATGCTCACATCTACTCTTTCAGCAAACTATTCCATGAAAGCTGAATTGTAGTCCTCCCATGAAGAAAAAGAATTTGCTGGAAAGGAATAAAACTAGACCCTGGCATCATCTTTCAATGTTTGAACCAACAACTTCATGACAAATTTTGAAGTCTCCCATCAAATCAAAAAAATATTGTAAATGTTCACACGCTGAATCTGATCGTTTCCCTTTAAACTCTTGCAAATGTTTCCTAATATCAGTAGGAATCTCATTTGGGAAACCATGTATGCCATCAAAACATAATGGCACATACCTTTGTATAGAAATACTTCCTCTCAAATCCATTATGGGCTGCACTTCCTCTTAATGAGACTTTCAAATTTTTATTACAAATAACTTATGCATCCATAAAGATTATCAAATAATACATATTTCTCCAAAGATACAACCCATATTTTTTTAACAAATCCAGAGAAATATACAGACCAACAATTCCAAAATCCTTTCTATATGGTGACCTTTTCACCCAATAAGGATTATACAAATACAAAAAATTCAATGAGAAATACCTAGTATATTTTTTGATGCTGCTATTTTTCTTTGGCTGGAAACAATGGAAAATTTCAGAGCTCACCTCATGGCTGCATCAGGTTCTTTTTATAGAGTTGCCATCTCCTTGAAGAGGAAAATTACTTTATCTCAATTTTTGTATACTCCTTCCAGCCAACATGAAACTTCACCAGAATTTCAAATACTATTTATCAGAGCTGGATACATCATATCCTTTGTTCTAAACTTGCACTGATCAAACAAAGAAACTCAAAGTCACCACTCACAACCTGGTGAGATGATTTGAAACTTTTAAAATTGACTCTTATATACTTCAATGGAAACCACTAGATAAATAAATAAGCAAGCTAGGAGTCTAACTCTACTCGTACTCACATTATTTAAGCTTTTCTTAACATATCCCCAGCAGAGTCACCATTTTGTTGGTTCTTGAAATGGATTTTACACTCAAAGAGACACCAATATACCTAAGACTGATTTTGAGAATGGTTAGTTCCAAATATACTGGACCAACTATAGGGATAAGACTTCCCTCTACACTTCTGGCTCTACAGAACCAAGGTGGGTGCACCTAATCCAGTAACATATAACTCTTTTACAACTTTAAATTGGATTCAACAAAGCAGATAATGATAAGAAGATACTAGATGGAAACCACTCATTTGTTGATCCTCGATTATCATGAAATAATTGATACCCAAAAACATAAAACTAAAAGGATTGAAAGGATTTTGATTTATCTTTGCAGAATATAACATATCCCAACCAGAAATGTATTAGCATAAAGAATACTTGTTTCAGATCAGTGCCTTATCCATTGGGAAAATCATCTAGTGAAATGTAGAATACAAAGATTGATTACTATCATTCCATCAAAGATCCAAGTCATAAATACAAATACCCAAAACCATACTACTTACAGTAATCCCTGTGCAAACCCCATAAATTTGTGTATCATCTAGAGCATCATTTAATCCGATTTTAAACCAGAACTAAAGATAGACAACACATGCATAGATAAACTCCATACAAAGAATAGAAACATTCAAAACCCATAAAACTTGACATAGATGGAGAGAAATGGAACTAAAAACTTGCATTAAGAATTAGGACCTAAGCCCCTATATACACCTTTCTTGAAGATTCAAAGCCATTGAGACAATATGAAAAAGATCTGCAACTTTCTACTTTATTTTGATACAAACTAGACATAACATGTCCTATTTCTTGACTGATGGTTCATGATGCAACCTTTTGAACTAGAGAACCCAACAACCTCTATAAATGGTTTTGGAAATCCTCATATAGGATTGCAACAAGCTTAGAACCATTTAGGGCATAATTAGGGAAACACACTCAACCCTAAGACTATCAAAAATATTCGAGACAAATCTAATTTCATTTACATTAGAAAACAAAATTTGCAAAATATCTTCTTCCTTACCTAAATCTAGACTCGAGATGCAAATGTCATTACTGCTCCTTCCCACGTAAGTAAACTAATTTCTATCACCGCCATTGCAATCCTTATCTTCTGCCATTTCTGAAAACATATAATATGCCTATGTTTGGACAAAAATGAAGTCTCCAGGCATTATCTTTACAAGCAGATACAATCATTTAAATTTTTGAATTTTTGCATATAGTCTAACTTTATAATCCATTTTAATTCCTTTCTGCACAGACCTTTGAATTTAAAGTGGGCCCTATGTGCCACATGGCACTACCTGATTGGGTCCACTGACCATGTTACCACCTTGTTGGACTGCTTGTACATCACCTTGGCCACTTGTCAATCTCTGATTGGTTCATCTTTTTGACTAGGCATCTATCTTCAATATCTCTGCTAGCTTGATGGTTGACACATGGAAGCCTATCGCAACTTATCCATCATATTTGTTTGACACCTGGCACAACCAATTTGGATTCATGGGGAGAAGAAGACCTAATCAAGGTCAGTGTCTTAGCTATGGAGAAGGCCAAGGGGAAATAGGTAATGAGGAATCCCCTATTTGTTGAGTCAGTGAACATATTGAACAACTTGTTGTCTTCAGAAAAGAAAGTGTCGAAGGTCAGTACAGTTTATGATGTTAGCAACATCCTCACAGCCATTAAAACTAACTTTGCTAGCTTGGAAGCATCTGCATCTCAAGTTGTAGAAGAGAAGTATAGAGAGTAAAGGCTCAGTGAATTGGTCAGTAACTTCTCACTAGACCTTAGTTCAATCAAAGTTGGACAAGCAACTTTGAAAGAGTTTGCGGCAAAAGGAAGTAAAATCATTGCTGACTCTATGGATGAGGACAAGTTAACTGATGACCATTTCAAGAAGATACAATAGGTAGAAGCTATGATAGAGAAAGTAAAGAAATCATTGAAAGACCCATCCACTGATATAAATATGTGCAATAATATATATCAAGGACAAACTGACAAGATTGGAAAGGCAAAAAAGGAGATGTCAAAATAAGGGCTAGGTAGACTCAACTTAGAAATGCTCTTGCACCCTCACTAGATATACTTAATCAGAATATCAAGGAGATTGATGCCACCATGGTGACATATGATCATGGTCCTAGCACAGATTTGGAGAAGATGGAGAAGCTATAGTATGCACTATGCGCCCATCTCCAGATTGTTAATTCACTGATCACATTTTGGAAGAAAGAGATCCAAAACTTATAGATAGCATATCTAGATGTTCTCTCACTGCAAGTATTTGTAGATATAGTTTTGAAGCACCTTTTTCATTAATATCAAAGGAGGATTATGTATAGAATATGGGTTATAGATATGTATAAGGGAGATATAAGATAGAAGTTTTTGGTATTAAGGGACAGTTAGCAACTTTGCCATATTCCTTTGTTGCCATCAATGAAAAAGGGGGAGATTGTTGGAAATTTGACTAAACTAGTGTATATAAATTAATATAGTGTTTTCATTATGGCAAAAAAGTCATATAGTGTTTTGGAGTCAGTGCACTTGATGAGAAGATCGAAAATTGGCTAAGTGTTGAAGACTGGACAGTGTACAAAGTATCTGAAGATCAGAGCATCATCGCATGTGCATATAATAGAATTATGGTATGCACCCTAGAAGTGAAGTTGGTAACATCATATTCATGCTAAGTCTAAGAGTGCATGATCAGAAGATTCCGTATGTGGAAGATACAAAGAGTTCAAGTTGCACAGACAGTAAATGCCAGAGAAGAATAGAGAAAGTAGCCGACTGTTGGTGTTTTGGTTTGTGGTTATATTATTATGTTGTAAAGGCTATGCACCTATTGTAATTAGGTTTCTGATATGTAATTATATTTTTTTGTAAACATGCTTGAGCCAATTCAATTGGAAGTGTTGTATGTAATTAGTTAAAGGGCCGACCTAGTTATTTATTTTGTATACGCATATAAATATTAGATGTACCCATTGTAATCAGTATGAGAGTTGATATAGAGTTGAGAAAAGTAGAGAAAAAGTGTGTGAAGAGTTGATAAGATATATTAGAGCTTTTCGAGAGGTCAAAGCATCAGCACATCAAAGGAACTGATCAGACAAGCAGTGTCACAGTGACAATTCATCCAGTAGATATAGTGTGTATCTGAGATCAGAAGGTTGTATCCTTCACCACTTGAGGAGTGAGCTCTAGGATAGTGCGTCCACACCCCTAATAGGGTTTATTGTAAAAGACTCCTAACAGGGTCTGACCCTTGACAAGGTCACTATACTAAACACATTGTAAAACAACTCCTAACACGGTTAAGGATCTTCTAACAAGGATCATAAAACACTATGTCATGCCCAATTTTTTTTGGGCAAGAACTCAACTACCATAGAATAAGTTTTTCTTTCTTAACATCTTGCTAATGTCAAGTTAAAACTTACTAATGTTTTCAATCACATTTTACAACAGCAAACACAAATTTACTACTTTTTTTTTATTTTAGAAGTTGCATTACAAACATGTACAGAAGTTATCAACATATATTACACATAAATCATTTTACACTCATACTCAAATGAGATTCATCATTAGATTACATTACATAGTCAAATAACTTTAAATACAACAAGTAGCTTCTTTGCATGTTCTTCTACAAAACAAACTAGGAAACACCTCATTACTCTTTTCTTCAAGAGGGTTGCAACCGGATTCTTGCAACTAAAAACTTATTTCTACTTAGCCAAAAACTTGCATATCAAAAAAAAAGCAATCCATGGAATACTCTCCTCCCTACCATATGGCATCATGAGACCTCATAGGTCCTAGCCAACCCCCAAGCAAGGGGAGCCAAGATAACTAGGGAATACACATGCAACCCTCAAATATTGCGTATACAACACAAAATTTTCATGAAACAACATATACAAGACACTACTATAACCATTTAACATGAAAACCCCTAAGGGAAGAAAATAGGGACAGCAAGTCATTCTTGCCTTCACACAAGGCTTTGCATCATAAATTTTACTTACGTGGCCATTTACAAACCAGATCTACTAAGACCCACCCAACAAGAATGAAAATAAGAACTCCCATTAAAACAACCATAAAAAAGAAACACTACAAGAAAAACCTTCATTTACACATTTCATGTATGCACAACTCTCATACTATTATCTTGATAGCATTCATGTAAACAATAACAAGGAGTTGAGGAGTCGCCAACCTAAATACCAAGGAAAGAAAGTTGTGTGATGAGCTCTCATTATAACCAGTCCCTTTTCCTTCCATCCTCTTCCTTAGCTCTCCTCATCTCCAAAATTGGAGAGTGGGTGTTAGCCCTCTAAGTTTTTGGGGATCCTTCTAAAAAGGCTCTCCTCACACTTCCCAATTCAAGGCATGGGTTCCCATTGGTTGTCCTTCCCCATTCTTAAATGATGTCTCCCAAAATGGTACCCAAGGAGGTGACTAGGGAATGGGGAGAAAAGTACTAGCCAATCAAAGGAAGATTGCTATCCCAAGGAAATCTTCCAAAAAGTTGATTTTCGTCCATCTTGAGAAGCCAACTTTTGAAAGGACTATAAAGTCATAAATAGGGTGTCCTATAGTCAAAAAATACCCCTTACCCAATGGTCTATCAAGGGGACTTGTCATTTTTGTGCTAAAGACTACCCAATGTGTCCACATGAGTCTTCAAAACACCCTTCTAAGCTACCCTATAGATTTGATATGGATGTGACTCTTCTTGGGAAGGAAAACTAGGTGACCCTTCAAGCTCCCCATGTGACATGCCAACACATTACACTAGCACATGTAAGAACATTTCACAACACACTTGACATGTCACATATAAATTCACAAGATATAAAAAGAAGAAACAAATTAAAGTACACACACACACACACACACATTCACTTCACAAAATAAAAGACATCCAAAATGAGCTCTTGTCTCCCTCTAGACATGACCTTGGTGTCATGGGAGACACAATACATGTTAGCTTGACTCCCCCTAAATTCCATGGTTTTATCCCTGCACACTCGAGATAATATCAGTAATTCCAATAATATGTCATGTATATAATCCAATTAAAGCATCATATAAACCCATTTGTACATATACAACAATTAAGTCTACATCCACATCACCTCATTCTTATATATAAATCTACATTTCTCCAAATCCAAAATTGATCAAACTATATATATAGTAATTGAAAATACCTCCTAACCAAGTTTCATAACTCAATTCCACATAGTCCATATTCCTTTATACTCTCTAACTCTAAATCATATCATAATTTTCATTTATTTAAATTACCTCAATTTATCTATGTCAAGTCGCACATATTAATATAAGATCCAAGATCTTAGTTCTATATCCTTTCATTTAGCTCATAACTATAAGCAAGTAAAACATAACCCAAATAAGATGTAGTACCAATGCACCAGGGCCTTCCATCAAATCAGGTTAGAATGTATCATCTTGTAATAACATTATCTCAATTTAACACATGGTACTTAATCATTAGGTTCATATCCTAGAATACACAATGCTATCTTAAAACAATGTGGTCCTTAACCCATGATAAACATCGATGCTAAAAACATAATTACCTACTATGAAATCATCCCATAATAAAATTTGTCTTGGATCCCTTCTTTATTAATTTTGAGTATGTTCCAAGAAGACAAGTCACGAAGATGGTTGTCTCAAGGCTATTTCTAATCCACACTAGTACAAAATATTAGTGGGTGTCAATTCCCATCGGGGGTTTTACCTATTTGGGTTTCCCCGTAACCATTTTGGTGTTATGTGTTGATTTCATGTTTCATGTTTATGTTGATGTTCATTTCAGTATTTAAGTATTCAAGTTCAGTTTAAAGAACAAAGAAAAAATATAAAATACAATGAACACTGATTCACCCCCCCCTCTCAGCGTTCCCATTCCTAACATTAGTTAATACTGATCAAGTTATTGAAGGAATCATCAGTGATATACCTTATGAAAGTCCACAAAAAGTTCCTATTGTTGAAGTTGAGGATGTGCAAGAGAAGAGTGTGCACATAAGGTTTAGACAACAAAGTTTGAGGTACCTGTTGTAACTACTATAGTTGAGCAGAAGAAGGATGAAGTTGTTGTAGAGGTTGCAATTGTGAATATGCAAAGAAAGATGAGACTCATGAAGTGGATGTTGCAACACATTTAGTAAAGATAAAATTGGACCTAGGTAGAAATTCGAGTTAAAAGACCAAGAAAAAAGAAATTGATATTCTTGAGGAATAAATTGAAGATGATCTTAGTACTAAGGATGTTGAGGTCATTCAAGGATCTATTGATGTTACTAAAATAAGTCCCAATGAACTGATGAGAATGTCAAAGATACTAAAGTTGAAATCTAAGAGGGATAAGCTTAGAGATGAGAAGAAATAAGTACTTCTACCAACCAAAGATATTCTAGCAGATCTTGTACCTAAAGTTTACCATGATCCAAATGCTACATCGATTGAGCATATGGATACTTTGATAATGTTAGATAATTGAGGGGGGGGGGGGGGGGGGGGTGGGCTAAATCAGTTAAGTCTAGTTATCCTATAGTCCCAAATACTCTCAGATGTATAAAACCAACTTCAACAATTAAACTAAATAGCTTGGTAAAAACTTGTCTATGCCTTTTTGTTCATTAACCAATTACAAGTAAAATTAACTAGTATATATACCAATCAAACCGATAATTGTAATGTGTAGAGTAAAATAACAAATCATCACATGCATAAACATTTAAATCTTGATTTTTAATGTGGAAACCCTGTTAGGGTAAAAACCACATGGGTTCAGTACTCGAAATAACTTCACTCTTTTGAAGTGAGCTCAGTTAAGAGCCAACCCTATTAAAGGTTACAAAACACAATGTAAGGTGTGACCTTGTTAGAGGATTTATCACTAATAGTTCTCTATGACCAAACACTCACTTGGGGTCAACAAGAAAGCAATCAACATTAATTGAATGTCATAATGCAATAAATAAAGACTGTTAAGTCCCACTTGGTTAAGATATTTTGTCTGTAGAAATGGTTAGAATGCAATAGTAAATGATCTAATTCAAATTAGAACTTCCTTTGCAGATTTTCAGATCTATGCTAAGCTCAAAATACCTATGACCATCATAATCTCTTTAGTTCCTTCTATCCTCCAACTCTGTTATGCTGAGTTATCTCCTTTCTCTAACACTTGGTGTAGTCTACAGAATTGCTCAGATCTCACTTCAACCTGTCTGAACAACTTCATGTTGGTTCCTGAAATGGATTTTACACTCAAAGAGACACCAATATAGCTAAGACTGATTTTGAGAATGGTTAGTTCAAAATATGGGGAAATCTATAGGTAACTAGACCAACTATACGGACAAGACTTTCCTCTACACTTTTGGGTCTGCAGAAACAAGGTAGGTGCACCTAATCCAGTAACATATAACTCTTTTACAACTTTAAACTAGACTCAGAAAAGAAGATAATGATAAGAAGATACCGGATGAAAACCACTCATCTGTTGATCCTCGATTATCATGAAATAACTGATGCCCAAAAACATAAAACTAAAAGGATTGAAAGGATTTTGATTTATCTTTGCAGAATATAACATATCCCAACTAGACATGTATTAGTATAAAACATACTTGTTTCAAATCAGTGCCTTATCCATTGGGCAAATCATCTACTGCACTATAGAATACAAAGACTGATTACTATCATTTCATCAAAGATCCAAGTCATAAATACAAATACCCAGAACCATACTACTTACAGTAATCCATGTGCAAACCCCATGAATTTGCGTATCATCTAGGGCATCATTTAATATGATTTTAAACCAGAACTAAAGATAGACAACACATGCATAGATAAACTCCATACAAAGATTCAGAACATTCAAAACCCATAAAACTTAACACAAATGGAGAGAAACAAAACTGAAAACTTGCATTAAGAATGAGGACCTAAGCCCTTGTATACACCTTGCTTGAAGATTCAAAGCCACTAAGACAATATGAAAAAGATCTGCAACTTTCTACTTTTTATTGATACAAATTGGACATAACATGTCCTATTCCTTGACTGATGGTTCAGGATGCAACCTTTTGAACCAGAGAACCCAACAACCTCTATAAATGGTCTTGGAAATCCTTATATAGGATTGCAACAAGCTTAGAACCATTTAGGGCATAATTAGGGCAACACAGTCAACCCTAAGATTATCAAAAATATCAGAGACAAATCTGATATCATTTACATTAGAAAACAAAATCTGCAAAATATCTTCATCCTTACCTAAATCTGAACTCGAGATGCAAATGTCATTACTGCTCCTTCCCACTCAAGAAAATATGATTTCTATCACCACCATTGGAATCCGTATCTTCTACCATTTCCAAAAACATATAATATGCCTATGTTTGGACAAAAATGAAGTCTCCAGGCATTATCTTTATGAGTAGATACAATCATTTAAATTTTTGAATTTCTACATATAGTCTAACTTTATAATCTGTTTTAATTCCTTTCTGCACTAACCTTTGAATTTAAAGTGGGCCCTATGTGGCATGTGGCACTACCTGATTGGGCTGAATGACCACATTACCACCTTGTTGGACTACCTGGACATCACCTTGGCCACTTGTCAATCTCTGATTGGTTCATCTTTTTGACTGGGCATCTATCTTCAATATCTTTGCTAGCTCACCGATCGACACATGGTAGCCTGTTGCAACCCCATGAAGGCTAACCTACTTGCCATGTCATCATCCACATCATTGCCAACTTGACTCCTTGGTTTCCATGCTCGCATGAGAGGGCTCTTGTTTGAACATCCACTCTTGGACACCAATGCATTGTTCTTGCTGCCTTATGAATTTCTCATTTCTTCCTTACACGGGCAATGTGGGATAATCCTGTATGAATTAATTAATTTTTGCTTCAAAAGTATCCTTCAGTGCACGTCGAGCTGGATGGTACTAGTTAGGCCCACTCCATAAAGCCCTCCTCTTTTCTCTTCTTAACAAAATACATGGGCACAATTTCTTATAAATATTTGATGCATATGTAGCGGGCCAAATGTGGGATAAATCCTAGTACATAGCCCTTTGTTTTAGCCACTGCCATGGTCTAGTCTGTAGACACTTTCATTTTGTTTTGTTTAGACTGCCATGTTTAACATGTACACAATGTGTTCATGGTGATTTCCCCCATCTGAAACATGCACAATGAATGGAATGGTGCATGAAAACCTTTAATAAGGCCTCCAAAATTTCTTTATTTTATTATGGCTTGCAATGTTGGCACACACCAGTTATGCATTTGGAAACTTCTCCTTGACTGTACACCCTCCCTGGAAGCCCACACACCACTCGTTGGAGGTGAATGCATGCACAACATTCACATGGTACACACAAACTTCTTCTTGGTTCGTATCATGCTTGTTTATGCACCCAACATGAAAACAAAAACATCTAGTGCTTTGCATTTGTTGTGTATGGAGGGGAATGGTGGCATTAAGCCATCTTGTATGCAATAGATGTGGTATAATTTGAATAGTGTGCCCCACATATATAAACATGTGTGAAACCTTTATACACTTAGTGTTCTTTTATTCATTTCTTACCATGCATAAAGCATAATGCTGGTGTCCTCACATAGCATGCCCCTGGTAGCCCCTTCTAACATAGCAACCTCCTCTTTTTGTAACATACACACGCTCTAGCACTTTGTGCGCACAGTCAGCACTAAAGGAAGATGGGCACACACTACGGAAAGCGTGGAATTTTAATAAAGATATGCACCTCATTTCAAAGGGGTATATTCAACACTGAATGGGGTGTGTACAACATTTTATGTTTCTCCCTACCTGCAAATTTAGTATGCAACACTCATAAACTTGATGCGCCTATTCTTATTTTGGTGCATACACTCCTTTGAAACATGAATACAACAGGGTTGGAACAATATAGATCAAGAAGAAAAGAAAATGAAGGCTTCATGTTTTTAGTAATTCACCAAGAGCAATCAAACTGTATATCCGCTTAGGACTCAAGTGTTCAATAATAACATATTTGAACAAGTCAATACTTTTGTGTTCATGAGAGCCCCGATGTATTCATCTGTGAAAGGTTGATCTATAGAAGAGGGTATCAACATACTGTTTGTCCTCTCAAAGCTTGAATTTGAAAATTTAAAAGAAGTGTATTTTCTTTCAAATCTTCCTCTACTGAAAAGATCATTTTCAATTGCAAATAATGAAGATGGCATGGCCTTTAAAATAATGAGGCAGGTCAGGCCCCAAGTGGGTTCGGCCTAATTTTTTTTTAATTTTAATCAACTGAGCCTAAGAACTGATCGAAATGAATGGCATCTACAAATGGATCTGATCTGGACAACGCCAGACGTTTAAAAAAACTTGTCTTTCAACAACCTTTGCCAAGTCGCCAAAATTGATTAAACTGCCTCTAGTCGCGCCTTTAAAAGATTTTTCAAAACTCATCACTAGACGTTGAAACTCAGTGAACATGAAGTTTATGCTATAGAGAATCACCCTATCAGATGGATTTTCCTAAGGATGAACATGATGAAAGATTTTAAAACTTGAAAACACCAGTTCAGATTTGTTCTGTAAGCGCAAACTGGAATCACTGGAAACAACCTCCGAAGAAGATGCACCAAAAATATGGAATGAAGAGCTAAGGGTGAGCCACTGAATTTGGAAGAAGACTCATATGCAAGGGACGCAAAAAAAAAACCCTCAACTGGAGACAAGCATTTGTCAAAAAGCTATGAATTTCAGAAAATGGTCACTTGTGAAGTTTATTCTATCCGCACTATTCATAAACATAAAATGCATTTTGTCTGACCTTGCAATCAAATCAAATGGAAACCTCATAGCTTGAAACCTTGGATGAATGATCTCTCTCATACATAGAAAAAAAGGTTGTAATAAGATTCAACAAATGATCAACTAGCTATCAAGGATTAATCTTCAAAGTCATGCCTCCACAACATCCTGAACTGAAAGACAGTGAAACTTATAGAAATTACATTTGGATTTGATTGAGCAAAGTGATTAATTGGATTGGTAACAGTCTGAAATTTATCAGGGGGAATCAATTTCATTTCTACAGTATAAATCAACCTTCAATTCCTCCTGATCACTAATTGGATGCAATTTTCATGATCTCAAAGTAGGCTACTTCAAATTCTACATTTCCACATTCAGGAAAATTGAATAAAATGCAAACGGAAGAGGCCTGGTAAACTGATCATACAAACTCTTAAGAATCTTAAAATGGGCACAGAGACACCCTCTTATGCCTTAAATATGGTACACCAACCATTTCATCATGACTATCAACCAAGTGTTATATAGAAACCTCCAAAGTAGGTCACTTTGTAAAAACTGAGCATAATGCAAAGTATAGATTCGTGGAATGATCTCCAAATGGCTATCTCTGAAACTTATCAGAACTGAATTCTGGGAGTTGAAACCAACTATAGATGCTAAATGAAATGCGAGGAACACATATCCCAAGCAGCATCTCATGAAAATCATCAAGCCTACCTTTATATGCACTTGAACTTGGGTTCTTAAAAATGGTCATTTTAGCACAAAACTTAGCCTTATGGAAAACTTTTCTGAATATGGACTCTAAAAATCAATCCGGATTTTAGAGTACTAACACTTTGCATGAAGGCAATTCCCTTCTCACGTGCATTAACTCATTTTGAATCTCTTGTCTCCTTAAATATACATGATACACCATTTTCTTCTTAGTCATAGAGTTTTCCTCTTAATCTCCATTGTTGATTTTCCTTCTTCAACCTTCCTCAGAACTTGTACCTCAAACACGTTTCAATCTTCATCATCCAATCATCCTTGAATTTTTTTAGCTGTTGATCTTTATAAAAAAAATTACCTTTAACCTTAGAATCATCCATATTTGTCCATCTCATCATCTTTAGTCGTCAATCATTTGGTCAGAAATCACATGTTCCATATTATTATTTCACTTGGTCAATACCATGATGTGTTGGTGACTTATTACTTGGTTAAAATTGTACTTGGTATACACTACACTTTCTTGGTGTACACTATATCAACTCAGTGTATACTAAGTTTTTCATTTACTGACCACATAAACTTGTACATTCTCGATCTTTAATTCATAAAAGAATCATGTAATACAATCAAATCACTATCATAATATCATAGACTCATCAATAAGTTACCCAATGAATACCATACTCATAACTTGTTCATACATCTCATCTTCATGTTAATATCTCATTTCTTCACCATTATTACCTTATTCAGATGTTTGCAACTATCATGATAAGTACAGTCAAAACTAGTTGACATCAATGACAATGTAATAACTAATTTGATGTCTCACATATACTTTTGTAGCTCAGTGATCATCTTCACATTAGTCGATTAGTTAGTCAATCAGTTGTAGTATGTCAATCTCTCCCTTTGGCATTGATAGAAACACAAACACAAACACAATGTGAAATATGCCATATAATACTGAACATCTTAAGTGTCTATAACTCAACATATATGTCGTGACTTGGTAAAACATTTAATATGTTTAATCACTACACAACATCAATTGAATAGACTCTGCCTTTCAGTTATCTTTACTTCTAACTGATATTGTCATGTAACCATCTCTCCTTTTCTAAATATTTCATGATTCTCTCCCTATGAATCTCAATGAGGACATTTCATGTAATCTTCTCTCCCTTTGACAAAAATGCCAAAAGTAATCAGTTCTTTAGTATCTAAATTAGTATAACTATTGTTCAATTCAGATTCTTGTACCTTGCATGTACAAATATGCAATATCAGTTTGTCATCCATCTTCTTCTTCTTCTTCTTCTTCTTCTTCACAACCTTAGGAATCCCAAAGTGTGAACAGCATGCATCAACATCATTAGATCTTCTGATAAAGTATAGGTTGATGCAACCCCATATCACCTTAGTGAATATTAGATAGGGGATGAACCCCTAGTCTACTTCTCAAGTATTCAAATGCATCCTTCGGTAAGGGTTTTGTGAATATATCAGCAAGTTGCTCTTGTGATTTCACATATTCTAATCTGACTTGTTTTTCTTAAACTTTCTTCCTCAAGTAGTGATACTTAATAGATATGTATTTTGTCTTTGTGTGCATGACTAGATTATTTGAAATTTTAATAGAACTTGTGCTGTCATAATAGATTATCACTGGATCAATGATCTCTTCATTCATACCTTCCAAAAATTTCTTTATCCATGGAATATTTGAATAATTAGAAACAACATCTACATATTATGCTTCAACAATGGACTGAGAAATGCATCCTTGTTTCTTACTTATCCATGTTACCAATCTTTCTCCTAAGAAAAATATTCCACCTGTAGTACTTTTTCTATCATCAATATTTTCAGCTCAATCAGCATCAATGTAAACTCTTAGTTCAAAATTTCCTTCTAATACCATAATCCATAATTTTTAGTGTTCTTCAAGTATCTCAAAATTCTTTTCACATTAGTCATGTGTGACTCTTTAGGATTAGCAAAAAATATAGCCACAACTCCAACAACATGTGCAATATTTCATCTACTATGCACAACATACATCAACTTGCCAATCATTGTTCTGTATAAGGTTTGATTTACCTCTTTTGACTTATCATCCTTGGTCAAATTGCATTTGGTTACCATAGGTGTACCAACTAGTTTTGAAACTTCCATACCGAATGTCTTCAAGACTTCTTTGATGTACTTTTCTTGTGTGATATAGATGCCTTCCTTTAGTTTTTGTATTTGCAAACCAAGAAAGAATTTGATCTCTCCAAACATTGACATTTCAAATTATTTCCTCATTTCATTAGCAAAAGACTTACATATGTTACCATGACCTCTAAATATTATATCATCAACAAAAAATTCAGCAATAAGAATCTTATCATTTGTTTCATATTTCAAATATAAATTGTTGTTGTCACTTGTTCTAACATATCCAATTCTTAGGAGATAAGAATGCAGTCTTTCATACCATGCTCTCGGTGCTTGCTCCTATCCATATAATGCCTTGTGCAACTTACATACCATGTTCTTCTAATTAAGATCAACAAAACCTTCAGGTTATTCAATGTATACATCTTCTTCAAGTATCCCATTCAGAAATGTATATTTCACATCCATCTGATATACCTTAAATCCTTTGTAAGTAGCATATGCAAGTAGTATTCTCACTCCTTCAAGTCTAGCAATGGGTGCAAAAGTTTCTCCATAGACAATTCCTTCTTCTTGTGCATAACCTTTGCAAACTAGTCTTGCTTTGTTTTTTGTTACATTTCCATTCTCATTCAAATTATTTCTGAATATCCATTTTGTGCCAATCATATTTTTGTCATTAGGTCTTGGTACCAATGTCCATGACCTATTTTTCTGTATTTTCTCAATTTCTTCATTCATTGCCTTGATCCAATCATCATTTTCCAATTCATATTTTATAGCTTTAGGATCAAATTCACAAACTAAACATGTGTTATTCCTTAACTTACTTCTAGTCATCATTCTTGTTCCTTTGTCTCCAATTATCTGATCTTGTGGATGGTGTCTTCTTACATACTTTGCAAGTACAAGTTCAGATCTCTTTTCTTCAATGTGTTCTCCACTCGGTGCATGATCATCATTTTCTTCAGTAACTATTTGTCGTTGCTCAGTTTGTGAGGATTGTTTCTCGGTAGCAATATTTTGTTGCTCAGTGACTCTAGACTGTTGCTCAGGTAGAGTTTTAGGATTTTTAATACAAACAAATCTACCATAGTCTTCTAGCTCTTTCTTGCATTCCTCATCATTCTTTTTTGCAAACTCATCAACTCTCACATTTTCACTTTCAATCATATTGTTAGTAGCATTTTTCAAACATTTATAGGCCTTACTTTTAGTAGAATAACCTATAAATATGCCCTCATCACCTTTTGAATCAAAATTTCCATTTCTAACATGTTTCAAAATGTAACATATACTTCCAAATATTTTGAAATAACTCACATTAGGTGTGTAACCATACCATAGTTCATAAGGTATCTTGTTTGATTCTTTTTTTAGTTTTATTTGGTTCATTGTGTAAACAACAATACTAACAACTTCTCTCTAGTAAATTTGTGCAACACCCTTTTCAATCATCAAGGTTCTAGCACAATCAACAATTGATATATTCCTCCTTTCAACAATTCCATTCTACTGGGGTGTCCTCTGTGCAGATACCTGTCTCTTTAGTCCTTGCTCATTAAAAAAATTAGTAAATTCATTAGAAATGAATTCACCACCTCTATCTGACCGCAAGCATTTTAGTTCCTTACCACATTCTTTTTCCACTTTTGCTTTCTAGCATTTAAATATTTTAAAAGCTTATGACTTTTCTTTTAGGAATATGACAGGCATCATCCTAGAGAAATCATCAACAAAAAAGATAAAATATCTATCTCCATAATAACTTTGAGTTCTCATTGGATCACATAAGTTAGTTTGAACTAACTCAAGAATGACATTAGATGAGTAATGTTTTCTCTTGAAACTAGATTTTGACATTTTACCCATTTGACATTGCTTGCACATTACATGGTCAAGTTTGGATATAATTGGTAATCCTCTAAGTTTACTTTTATTACTGATCTTAACCATGTTTTCAAAGTTCACATGACATAACCTCTTGTGCCATAACCAAACATCTTCATTTTTATCCAACAAACAAGAAGTTTCAACATTGTCCAGATAGAATAAGTTACCTTTTGATTGTTCATTAGTACCGATCATTTTTCTAGCCTCATCATAGATTTTCACCTTTCTTTTCTCAAATGTAACTCGGTGACTAGTGTTATTCAGTTGTGCTACACTCAAAAAATTATAGTTAAGTCCTTTCACCCAATATGCATTTTCACATGTGATCTTATTATTCAAAAGTATAGTTCCTTTACCTTTTACTTGATAAGGTGTATCATTTCCAATTTTCACAGATCCACCATTATAATGTTCAAAATATTCAAATTTTTCTTCATTACCAGTAATATGATGTGTCAAACCACTATCAATAATCCAAGTATCATTCTTTCTAACCTTAGAAATAAGTGCTTTTTCAACATACCTATCTTCTTCTTCAAAGTCTTCCTTCAATGCAACAAATACCACTTCTATGTCTTCATCAATTTCAGTCTTGATGTCATCATCTTCATCTTCAACTAGATAACATGTCTTCTTACCTTTATCCATGTAGTCTCGGTTGTCTCTATTACCTCTCTTCTGATTACTTCTATAATCTCGATAATCTCTTCTGTCATTCTTCCTTTCATTTGATCTTTCATCCTCTTACTTGTCAGGACATATTACAACAATACGATCGATCTCTTTGCATTTAAAACATACCAAGGGTAGCTTAAGCCTTACCCTTATATCTTCCTTTGCCTTTCGGTAACCTTCTAGCCATTAATGCTTCAAGTTCATCAAGCTCATCTTCCTCAGCTTCACTTTCACTTTCATTTCTTATCTTATGTCTACTGCTTGATCTTCCAATATTTAGAAATCACATAAATGTAGATTCTACCATAGGTAAAATACTATTATCATAGTTGTTAAGCTCAAATGCAGTCAATCTTCTAGTCAAACTATCAAGAGAAATATTATTACCAAGATTTTCTCTCATTTCATGTATTGCTGATACTCTAATAGCATAGGTAGACAACAATGTTCTTATAATTTTACTTACCATAGTGTCTTGTTCAATAGTTCCACCTGCTCCTCAAATAGAATTTACCACTTCCTTGACTCGATTGTTGTATTGAGTGATGTTCTCACCTTCTTTCATCTTCATATCATCAAACTTTCCTCCCAAGATTTATGATTTTTTCCTAAGCATATTCACATCTCCTCCATGAACTAGTGTAAGATTGTCCCACATCTATTTTGCACTTGTACAGGTCTTAATATCTTCAAATTCAACATCTAATAGAGAAGAAGCAATCTCAATCATCATAGCATTATGTTCTTGTCTTTCTTTCATCCGTGTAACAATCAAAGGACTAGTGGGAGTTATAAACTCATTTTCCAAATAGTAAAGTGCAGAATCTCCAATGCTTGATAGATACAACTTCATCATGCTTTTCCATGTTGAGAAACTATCTTTGTTCAGCTTCGACACCTCTCTCTTATACATCTTGTGATCTTTAAATTAAGTCCTTGAAACTTTTTCCTTCAAGCACTCTTGCTCTAATACCAATTGTTAGATAATTGAGAGGGGGGGTGAATCAGTTAAGTCCAGTTATCCTACAGTCCCAAATAATCTCAGATGTATAAAAACAACTTCAACAATCAAACTAAATAGCTCGGTAAAAAAATTTCTGTGCCTTTTTGTTCATTAATCAATTACCAGTAAAATTAACTAGTATGTATACCGATCAAACCAATAATTGTAATGTGTAAAGTAAAATAAAAATCATTAGATGCATACACATTTAACTCTTTATTTTTAACTTGGAAACCCTATTAGGGGAAAAACCACCTAGGATCGGTACTCAAAATAATTTCTCTCTTCTGAAGTGAGCTCGGTTAAGAGCCAACCTTGTTAAAGGTCACAAAACACACTGTAAGGTGTGACCTTGTTAGAGGATTTATCACTCATGGTTTGACCAAACACTCACTTGGGGTCAACAAGAAAAAAAGAAACATTCATTGAATGTCATAATGAAATAAATAAAGATTTTTAAGTCCCACTTGGTTAAGAGATTTTTTTTGTAGCAATGGTTAGAATGCAACAGTAAATGATATGATTCAAATTAAAACTTCCTTTGCAGATTTTCAGATCTATGCTAAGCTCACAATACCTCTGGCCATCATAATCTCTTCAATTCCTTCTATCCTCCAACTTTGTTATGCTCGGTTATCTCCTTTCTCTGAATGCTTGATGTAGTCTGCAGAATTGATCAGTTCTCACTTCAACCTGTCTAACCAGCTTCGTATGAATACAATTTCCTTGTCATGTGCATTAACTCATTTTGAATCTCTTGTCTCCTTAAATAGACATGATAAACCATTTTCTTTTCATCCATATATTTTTCCTCTTAATCTCCATTGTTGATTTTTCCACTTCAGCATTCCTCAGAACTTGTACCTTAAACACGTTTCAATCTTCATCATCCAATCATCCTTGAATTTTGTCAACCGTTGATCTTCATAACAAAATTTATCTTTAATCTCAGAATCATCCATATTTGTCCAGCTCATCATGTTTAGTCGACAATCACATGCTCCATATTATTCTTTCACTCAGTCAATAAAATGATGTGTTGGTGACTTCTTACATGGTCAACACTATACTCGATATACACTACACTTTCTCAGTGTACATTGTATCAACTTGGTGTATACCAAGTTCTTCATTTACCGACCACATAACTTGTACATTCTTGATCTTCAATTCATAACATAATCATGTAATACAATCAAATCACTATTATAATGTCATAGAATCATCAATAAGTTACCCAATGAATACCATACTCATAAATTGTTCATAAATCTCATCTTCATGTTAATATCTCATTCCTTCACCATTATTACCTTCTTCAAATATTTGCAACTATCATGACAAGTATAATCAAAACTAGTTGACATCAATGACAATATAATAACTAATTTGATGTCTCACATATAACCTTGTAGCTTGGTGATCATCTTCACATTGGTTAATCAATTAGTTGATTAGTTGTAGTCTTTCAGATAAGTGCTATCTATGAGGAACTTACTAGTTTGGAGGAAGCTGCTAAGTATAGAGAAAAGGTGACTTATGAAAAGAAGAGGAATGATAAGTTAATGGAGTCTATTGTAATAGAAAAATGGTTACTTACTGATCAAGTAAACAAGGTGAAGGGAAAATTGAAGGAAGTTGGTACTTTACTTGCCAAAATTTTTGAATTTTCTTTGTTTAATACAGATTTAGAGATGAAAAGGAATGAAGCTCAATAGGAGCTTAAGTCATTGATTTCTAGTTTTGATCATATTACACAATCAACAAACACTTATGGATCACAATTGAAAATGATTAATCACAATTTGAAGACTATTCAAGAAGAACAAGACAAAATGATAACTACATTGTTGGAGTTGCACACCTAATTGCTACCTATGGTACAAGTTATGCAACAAAATGTCAAATAATATAAAGTGACTCTTGGATACCTAATATGAGAACTCTTGACGCTATGAAGGAGTTAGCTTCTATTATACATGAGAAAATTCATGCTATGGAGCACTTGTAAAAGTCATGGGAGAGTTCTTTTAAGTCATCCAAATTCAATTTCAAAGATGTTTTTGAAAGGCTATGATCAATGAGATGATTTCATTTTTTAGATTCACTTTTGTACCTTTCCTATTGCTTTCAAAGGGGGAGTGATCGGTGTAGTGAAAATGATCTAAGGATAGTAGTTTGGTTATTTTCACTATGTCTTGCCATCAATGCCAAAGGGGGAGATTGTTGGAATTATGATGGAGTTTTGGGTTGAGATGTAGAGTAATGATGTTTACAAGTTTTTCATTGATGGAAACTCTATCAACTCTATCAATTCTATCAAATTTTTTGAATAGGTTGCAAATACCAATCAAATGGCTGGATAGGTAAAGGCATAATATGCTAAGTGTTTTGACCAGTGAACAAGAAGGCAATAAAAAAGAATATTTTGCATGGAAATTGAGATGGATGACACTTTAGAAGGTGCAATTATTCCTGGTGGCTTATCAAGGTCAAATAACTTCAATTCTACTTTTGATTTTTTGTAGCATTGGTCAGATAAATAATACTGACTATATGATTATTATGAGATCAAAGAGATCAATGCATTTGGAAAACACAGACAACATAGAAGTGTGATTACATTTGCTGTGATCTTAAACTTAACATGGTATCAAAGCCAAACTGAAAATGTAGAAATACAGATCATATAAAATTGTGACAATAAACATACAAGGAAGAAATCAAAAGATGTCTGGAATAATGAGAAATGAAAATGAATATCAATCGATATTCCCATGAAACAAAAAGATAGAGATTGATAGATATAATCCGATACATTATCTTTAATGTTAGAAGATATCATGGGTCCCAAAGGCTAATATAGCAAGCCACGTTATGAAGTGGTACCCGATTCTAGAAAGCTCAATGTGGGGGCTCTATAATTTACTCTTTTCAACAATGCAAAGACACAAACATTGATACTCACTTGCATAGTAGAGAATGCCACCTTCTCAACAATGTTCACAGACTCCCGTCCATCACAACCTTTGATTTACACACAACTCCCAGAAAGAGAAGAAAACCATTTCACAATAGCGATGTAGATAATTTAGATTCCCATGAAATTGCCCAAGAAATTGAGGAAGGTGCCAGGCTCATGCATTTAGCGAGAATCCATGTCGGTGAAACCATAGAATATGATGGTGAGAACCCATGTCGGTGAAGCCATTAAGCAAGGTGGTCTTCCTCTATTGTGGTGTAAAAAGCATTGAATTCTATTGGGAAAGTAGACAAATCCTACCATCTGTTTATAGCATCATTGGAGGTTGTGACAAAGATTGTGAACGTCAGGCACATATATTAGAGCTCGCGTGCAAATATCATGTACATTCATCAAAGGTCATGGCATTATATATATAAACTATTTTTAAAATACAATACTAGGAACATGAATTGGAATGTATCCAATTCATTCCGACCACCACCATCTCACGTGGATTTGAAAGCATCACAGGGAAGAAATATGATTTAGAAATAAAGGAAAGAATACCAATGGGTACAACAAAGGTAAAAGTGGACCCGACTCGTAGGTATGATATATTCTATGTTTTATTTCAATATTATAAATTAATTAGTTCATACTATATGTGATATGGTATGAAAAGTATATGTAGAAAGTTACAAATTGATAATATGTTAATCCATTAATAATGACATTATGTTCTTTAAGACATATAAAGTTATAGTAAATCACTATAACTTTCTAATAAACAATTGTTTTCAATTACAATATTAAGTCTAATGGAATGAAAGATTAAACAAAAGGATATTGATATGCAAATAAGTATTCTTTATCCTTGAGTACTTTATTTATCTAATCACTATAGTCTCTCTCTTATTCGTATTTCTATAACATACTATAAGAACTATTTACCTTGATCTTTTCTGAGGATGCTCTTGTAGGAAAAGGAGGATTGCTATCAGATTGAGAGGGAGTCTGAAACTTTATCCGAGGTAACATTGGATGAGGAGCTCTAAAGATTGACATTCAGAGGGAGTCTGAAAATTCATGTGTGTGACTGCATGTTTTTAAATGATTTAATCCAAATGATTATCACTTGTATTTGTAGAAGTTATTGGAAGGTGATGATCTTACAATAAATTAAATCATGATATACATTATTTATAATGTTGAAACAAATTGTGATGGATTAAATCAATAACTAAGTGTTAGATGTCATTAAATTGATGGTCTATGAGTTGTTTGTCAAGATATATCTTGTAAATCAACAAATAAGTGTTAGATGTCATTAAATTGATGGTCTATGAGTTATTTGTATAGATATATGATAGGTATTTGGTGAATATCATGTGTTGATATTTTGTAGGCCAGTACCTTATTGAGTGCTTGGTGAATATCATATGTTGATGTTCTAATAGGCCAATACTCAGAGTATTTGGTGAATGTCATGTGTTGACATTCTGATAGGCCAATAATCAAGATATCAAATGGATAGAATCACCAATGGAGGCAATCCACCTGAGAACTTGTGGATAGAATTGCCGATGGAGGAAATCCACCTGGGAACTTATGGAAAGAATCGCCGATGGAGGAAATCCACTTGAGAACTTGTGGATAGAATCCCCGATGGACAAAATCCATCTGAGAACTTGTGGACAAAATCATTGATGGAGGCAATCCATTTGAGAACTTGTGGATAGAATCACCGATGGAGGAAATCCACTTGAGAAATTATGGATAGAATCATCGATGGAGGAAATCCACATATTGAGACCATGTTTCTATTGATTACATATTGAGGATGATGCCTTTATTTATTACATCATATGATTGATGTTTTCAAGTGTCTTAAGTGTTGACATTGGATTGATTTATCCTCCCTAGCTAAGAGGGAGTGTTGATGTTTGTAGCATTAGTCAGATAAATAATACTGACTATATGATTATTATGAGAAATAATTTATTGTATATATACATATATATCAATATATAAAATAATTGATATTACTATATATATATAAAGTTAAATTATAATTACTCTCATAATAACTAAATAGTTAAATTGATAAAATAAATTAATGAATAGACATTCCCCATGAAGGGATATGTCTCTTCTTATCCTTGTCATGTATAAATAAAAAGAGATTGATGCATTTGGAACATACATACAACATAGTAGTGTGATTACATTTGCAACAATCTTAAACTTAACATCTACAACTGCAACCATTAACTCAACGTTTGGGGTATGTTTGGTGTGGTTTTCCATAAGTTCAATCAATATTGTGGAGAAAATTATAAAATATTTTCAAGTCTTAGTCAACTTAAGACCATGAGTATATAGGTGGACTAAATCACATGATTTAGGGTTGCAATCATGAGTTTGGGTGTTGCGATTAGAGATAAAAGTAGTACAGTGCACCATAGATAAGAGATTATAGTGGATATGTCAGGAAAGCAGTGCCATTCATAGATCAACTATTTGAGTTTATTGCTCAAGGATAAATCTAATAGGTTAGAAAGTTAAATCCCTTAATAGGGTGGACTTTAACAGGTCTTTTGTAAAAATCCTTTAACATGGTGATTTATTAACGAGAGTTCTAAATCCTATTGCGAGGTAGATCCTAATAGATGTTTTGGTACTTCTAATAAGGTTCTATTCACTTCTAATCAGGTGAACCCTTGATAGGATATTGTAAGCTCCTAACAAGGAAACTCTTTTAAATACAATGAAGAGATTCATGGGTGTCATCCCCACCACGATTTTCTCCCTCTTAAAAGGGTTTCCATGATAAAAATAGTGGTTTTATGTGTTATGCTTTGTGGATGCTTGAATTTTTTTATTTCTATTGCATAAATACAATTGCATGTTTGGTTATTTGGAAGTTGTTTAAAAGTATAATCAGATTAGTGTTTGAATTGGTTTATTACCCATTTACACTTATTCACTCCCCCCTCTCAGTATCTCCTATATCTAACAGGAAAAAGTGCCTCTCACTGGAGTTCATATCTTGACATGGCTCATCATTCTTCGCCTCTTCATCAATGTCCTACTCTTGGTCATCTAATTCCATAGTCAAATTTTTTATTTTAGTCTCTTTCCTTATTTTCTTTAGATTAGATGGGCTTGGTCTTCTGCTTGCCACCTTATGCTTCTCAGGGGTAGCTTTCAATAACTTAGCTTCCAGGGTCTTTTTTACCAAGCTAGTCTTGGCCGCTTTGAATTTTTTCTTGGGAGTAGGCTTAATATTTTTGGGGAGGGCATCTCTCTCAAATCAATTCAATCCTAATAGAACTTCAAGGTTTTTCTTGCAGATTGTTAGTGGTATACTCTGGTTAAGAGATGAATAGGCTTATGAAAGGAGATCGATCAAAATCAAATTTAAAGAGGACAAACATAAGGCCTTGATGTCCAAAGACCCTTTCAAAATGTTGTTGTAGAGGCATCTAAATAGGAAAAAAAAGATGTCACTTATCTCTCCATGCCTAGTGTGGTTTATAGTTGGGAAGTGATAACCATGGACCACTATATATCTACTTTCCAAAGTAAGATATTTCATGTCATGATAAATTATTATAGCATAAGGGGGAGGGGGAGGGGTAAGAGAGAATGATCATACCCATTTTTCAAAATGATAAAATTTTCTGCCATCTCAAAAAATTTCTTGATGTATATTTTGTAATCACAAGAGCTATTTTTTTCCACCTTATCACCTTCACACTTCAATCTAGTGGCTTCCATTATCAATTGTGGAGTCATCATAAATTTTATGCTCCCAATTGTAACTATACCCCTTTTCCAAGATTTGTGGAATTTGGTTGAGAGAGACTTGTTGTAACCCTGATCACTAGGTAGCATGGCATGAGCTCCTCTTTAGTAAAGAGGTCCTAGAGATCATCATTAAACATGAGATCCTTACAATCCTTGGGCTCTAATATATTGAGGGAACCCCCATCATTTTTATCTTCTCAAAATCAAACAAGATATGATAATTTATTATTTTAACAGGCCCACAAAATAGTTATTTGCTAGAGATAGAAATCACCTCTTTCCTTTTAGCTTCAATAATAAAATCCAAAGACTTCTTCTTAGGGCTAATAATATGACTTTTTAATAATTTCCATTTCTTGATATTATGACCTAATAAAATGACAACAATACTTTTAATCATAACCAAGATAGTGGAATGGTTATCAAAATGATAAACTAACCCTTTCCAAGGATTCATACAAGTTGTGACCTCAACCAGAGTCATGCCCACATGTTTCACCATTAAGATATAATCCCTACACTAAACAAAATATGTCTTTTCACTTCATCAAAAACCCAATTTATATGGATATGCAAATATTTTCTTTTATTTGTGTCATACCATTTGTTAATAAGGGAATCATTAATTTCCTTTCTCACCATTAAGTTTTTCTCCATCCTTGTGTCAAATCTAGGATTAAAAAAAAAGCAAGTTATTTTGTTTTGTAGCACCACTCTTCTCAATGAAGCCATATGAAATAAGTGACCTTGTTTTAGACACCCTCTTTATATTTTACTACTTCCCTCTTTCACACCTAATTTAAAATGTGAATATTATAAGGAGAAAAACTCCAACCGTGTGAGAATTTTGAAAATTCACCAAGGTCTCAATAGATTCCTTTGCAATCCTCTGACCCCTCCAATAGAGCCAAAAGAGGATAGAAAAAATATAATTTTAATACTTAAGAACCTTATTCCCCATAGCTAGGAAGATTTTAATGTCTCTTGAAAAACCATCTATTTCCTCTTATTAGCAAGGATCTCCTTTAGACTATGAGGACATTGAAGGTAGGAAATATAGCTCCAATATTTGGAATTCAGCCCCATGTCATTAGCCTTGTGATCCATAATTTTGTTCCCTTTGCAAAGAGTGTGTTGAATTTTGTATTGGTCAAAGATCATAAGCATATTTGTATAGTCCTCCATTAAAATGACTAAGTCCCTATGTGCAACCAACCCTCCCATTAAGATGGCCCACTATCAATTTAGAGTCCCCTTCCAAGATAATTTTTTGACAATTCAAATATTTAAGACGCTTGATGCCTTTCCAAGTAGCCACTACTTCAAATCTATTTTTTTATCCCACTCCCAAGTTCTTGTTGTATGAGTGGTTGTAAGAAGTTGAGTCTCACTTTTGGGCAAAAGGTGGAAGTGTTTCCCCCATTTTTCAAAATTTCTCTTAATTGATGTAAAAAATTGAGGAACTTAAAGATTGAATATCAAAAACATTTTGTAATAGGAAATGTAGTGCTCATAATCTAATTTTCAAATATGTAATTTATTTCAATACCAAGATGCTAGAAATTTCTTTTTATTAGGCATGTGTAAAAACCACTTTTTCAAAATGCTTGTTTCAAGACCATACCACACACATGGATGACCACCATATTTTGACCTAAATAAAAACAATTTTGTAAATCATTTTGGAGAAAGATACCTAAGACACCAAAGATTGATGAACATATTTTCTTATTTTTTTATTGAATATTTTATTTTTTATTAATTTTTTAGTTATTGTAAAACATATTTTGGAATTCTTTGGCGTACAACCGCCATAAATTGATCTAAAATTATCCTTTTTTATAATTTTTTTAATCTTGAAGGAAATATTATGTGTAGATTGATGTCATATAATGTTTTTTTCCAAAAAATAAAAAATAAAAAAAATTTAAAATTTTTGGACAAACTCGTTATTATAAGTTTATATACCAGTTTGGTTAATGAATAATAAAAAATATTAAAATTAATCAAATCACCACAAAAATACATGTTTGAATTTTGTATAGTAAAAAGTCCAATGGGTTTTCGTTTCATAAAAAAATTCAATCAGAAAGGCCTTCAAAAAATTATGGCAAGGCAGAAATTTGGGATTCCAATGTCTTAGCCATTAATTTGTAGGTCCAAAGCAAATGCTTGGTCTTACTAAGCTTGTCCCGACTCGAAAATCAAAGTGTAGGCATGGTTTCCAATACAAAATTTAAAAATAGGTACAAATTATTTAAAATTTAAATAACACGTACAAATTTCTTTTATTACCGTTAAATTGGAAATGTGAACCCATTTTAAAATGCGTACGCATTTTGTTTAAATAATGTGTACACATTTCTAATATTGTTGTTACTATCAAATTTGACCAAAAAGGAAAAAGTGCAATGATTATTCAATCATTCTCAATTGATGTGCAATAATAGATTGAATGTTTCCCTAGTTATGATTCTCATTAGTCAAATTATTCCACTTTCTTGTCTTTTATGAATTTTGGCATGAGTAAAATTCATTTGAATTCAAAATTTGGCAAACATTGGAGTATTTTTAATTTGATTAACTATGGGATTGAAGCAATGTAGAAAGAGGTAAAGGAATATTTTGACACTTGAGGAGGTTGCAAAAAATAGAGAGGAGGCAAAATGAAAATGAGAAAGAAGAGCAAGAATTCGAGAACTAAATAATGTTGGACCATCAAGTTCCACAATCATCTTAGAAGAGGAGAACATTGAGGAAACCATGATGGATGTAGATGTGGAAGAATTAAATACAAAAGAAGCAAATCTAGGTATATCTTCTAATCTAGTTTTGGATATAGGTATGTCTTCATAGCCACATGCTTTTTCTGATATACAAATTGGTGATTTTCTACAAGCATGACACTCTTTGAATGATATATACCATTTAATATAAATTGAACATCAAATGCTAAATGGTAGTAATAATGACCCTAAAGATAGATAAATAGAAATTGAAAATCAAACACCAATTAAAATTAATAATGTGGATAAAGACATAGAAACACAAATTGAGAAAGAAACCCTATTGACTAATAATGAAAATAATGAACATTTTCAAATTGAAAGTAATGTGTTGGAAAATATTCATGGTTTGGCTTTGTGGATATAGATTAGGATACATGCAAATAGATTGTTTAGACTATTTTTTATAATAAAAAAATTAGGTTTCAATGTCAACTAATGTTACAATTAATGAAAATGATAAAAAATGCAAAAAGTGATGAAGAGGCTAGACATTTATTTCAAACCCCCAAAAAAGGATGAGTCTTTAAAAATTATTGTATCAATTATTGCTAGCCTTTAATACAATAAAAAAGAAAAGTCATTCTAAAGATAGGAATATGACACAATGAGCAAGAACAACTTTAGTAAAAAATTAAATTTTAATTATGTGTTACCTTATTGGGACTAACCTAGGAATCTACTTGAGATGGCTCCTACGGCTAGGGTTTCCTCCTGTGCGGGAATACCTGGTTCATACAACTTTGATTTTCCTTCTTGTAATGCTAGTTTGTCATCATCTCTTCTGAATGGAAAGGTTGTTGGTGTGGTGAGTGTTGTCCCGTATGTGGATCCCAGTCTGTGATTGGGCCTTCTCCTAATTCTACAGTGGTGCCCTCTGCTTCTCCTGCATTGACACATGTTATTTCTTTTGTGTTTTTTGCTCGACCATCTCCTTTGGCTAAGGTGGATGGGGATGCTTCTAATAGGGTCTTAGCTCCTATGATTGATACTCACTCTTTTCACTCTTTGTTTGCTGCTTTGAATGGGATGATATCCCTTAGTGTGGTGGTGCCCTCTACCCCTTCCCCTATGGCTGAGGATGCCTCTGCTAAGGTATCTTCTGGGGTGGCAGTTGGTGTAAAGTGACACAACATGGTCATTGCTTCTCCTATAGATGTTGGTGTTGGTCTATTTGATGCTAGGGTTGTAAGTGTTTTTAGGCCTAGCCTAGGGAATAGTTACTTGTTGAAGAAGCTGCATGCTGAGAGAGGGCCTTTCCCTATCTCAAAGTCCATTTCCATTATGTTGGAAATGGAGATGGAGGAGGAAATCGATCATAATGTCTTTGTTTTATCTACCCATGGTGTGATCTATCAGTTCAGGGGTTTTTGGACAAGCCTCCTGGAGCTGCATGATTGGATCTCACAACATTGGGAGCCCCTCCTTATTGGTACTATGCACATTTACTCTATGACCAAGGGTTTTTTTATTTATAAATATGGGAATGCTCTGGACTGAAATAAAATTTTGTGTGATCATTTTTTTAGCTAGGAGGATAAGTTTTTGCTTATGGTAAAACCCTAGCACTCCAAGTTTAACCCTTCTACTGAAATGTTCAATAAGATCCCAATTTGGGTTCAACTAACTTACCTCCCCCTTCATCTATGGGTTGATTCTATTTTAGAAGAAGTGGGAGATGCACTTGGGGATTTTTTGATGGTGGATGATGAATCATCTAATATTCTTCATTCCACCTTTTCCCGTATTTTGGTGGATGTGGATATTTATAAGGGGCTACCTGCAGAGATCTTAATCAAATCTTCTAAGGGTAGATGGATCCAATCTTTGGACTATGAAGGGATTCCCTTTAGGTGTAGAAGATGTTTTAAAAATGGGTATGTGGTGGCTCAATGTGGATTAGAGAAAAATAAATCTCTGATTTCATGGTGGAAAGGTGCTTCAGTTTAACATTATACGGTTGAGAATAAATATGATAACCAAAGGAGTTTCTCCTAGGTGGTTGTGCAAGATACTTTGTTCCATGTGACTTATTCTTAGGAGGTTCTAGATACTAATGGTGGGATTTCTGAGGCCAGTGTGCCTCAGGATTCTATTGTGGTTTATTCTTAGGATGATTCTGTTACTTATGGAGTGGTTGTTGAGGTTGGACATAAGTCTCATGTCCCTCCTATTATTTCTTTGAATGAGTGTGGGAGTAGGCCTTGGTGTCTACATTCTCTAATAGTTCCAAGGCTATCAATTTTGGTAACACCCCTAATAATTCTATGCCTGCAGGGAAAAAATGTGACATTGCCTCTGTGTTGGTGGGTGCTGCTGGCTTTCTTCCTTAGGTTGGGGATGTTTCATTGATATGTTCCTTGGATTCATAGGATGTTGCTACTAAGGTGGAAGCTGGTTGGATTACTATTAAAGGAACTAAAAGAAAATCTTGATGATTCTTTGTTGTGGGTGTTGGGGCTAGAATTTCTCTAGTCCTCTCTTTGGTTTTAGGCTTGACTTTTTGTGGAGATTTTGTTTCAGGTTGTGGGAGCCTTTTGGTAAAACCCATATTGTGGTATTAGTTTCTTTCTTTCTTGTTCCATGGGGTTTTCAAGGTATATATTTTGTTTTCCTTTTTGTAAAGGTTTTTGGGTCCCTTTAAAACCTATTTTTTCCTTAATAAAAAATAACTTCTAATGAAATACTGATGACTAACATAAGTGGATATCTTAATATCCATTAGAAAACTTTGAAAAGAGCTATAAAGAGAAGAGTTAACTTTGAAAATGATCTGACATACCAATTGAGGATTTTTAGTGGAAGATTCCCAAGGTATGACGTGAAACTTAATGGTGAAGTCAAAACTTTGATTGAAATTTTTTGGCATGATAATACAAGGGTATCACCTAATGCAAGATATTTTTTGAAATTAAGATCTAGGTCAAAAAAAATTGATCCACATCCAAAAATTTTTTTGGAAAGGACTCAAACTAAATTATATAAAAAAAAATTGGATGATAAGGAGTTATCAAATATTAACACTATTAAGAGATCTCTTGAAAAATGAAAACCCTAGTATGTAAAAATTAACAAGGAAAGAATCTCGTACTGTTGCAAAAATCATGTTTATTTTTGTTACCATTATTATGTATGCATTCTACGATAAATGCTAAAAAAATATTACAGGAATGTGGTATAAATATACCACCTCAAACTATAAAGGAGTTTATATCAGGTTTGATTTGTAAACCACTTAATGAATAATTATTTATTTTTAATGCATGTGTTTATGGTGTATGTGATATATGTAGAAATCTTGCATTGTTTGTGAATATTTGCATGATAATATTTCAACTGATTTTGGAAAGAAATTAGTTGATGTAAAAATATTTTAAAATGTTGAGTATCTATTAAAGGATGGAAAGGTTGGAAAATAGTGCAATCTAATTATTAAAAAAGTTAGTGTTCATGGATTTATCAATGAATTTAAGAGTAAGATCGTACCCAAATATGTGAAACACTCCCAAAATGATCAATGGCTTGATGGACAATTCTACATATGAAAGAATAAATTTCTAGTTGGTAGTATACTTTCTATCATTATCTTTATAGAGAACTATATGCTTGCACCATAAGAAGATATCTAATTAGAGTATTATAATTTAGTGCAAGTAACAATTTTCATTCATATTGTCTATAGGCATGCATTTGATATTACATAAGAGAATCAATTTTTTTTGAGGGAGTACCATTTCTCTTTGATTGATAATAAATTACACTCATCATAGTTTTTTAGTAATGTTTTAAGGCCTTTTATGAAAATTTAAGGGAAAGAGAAATTCAGATAAGACAACATCTAATATGGTCATATAATTGCATAGGGAAATTCAAGAATGATAGAATATTTTATTGGTTGAGTAGGAAAAAAAACTAAACTAATATCCAACATATGTGGAGATTTTATGAGGTTGGACATGGGAAAAGATAGAAAGATGGAGATGGTGCATGAGTTAAGAGAGCCCTTTGTAGAGATAAACTCAAATTAGAGGATAAATCCTTTTTTAAAGATGCATGTGCAATTGTGGAATGGTGTAATTTAATCTTGTCTAGAGGATTTGTTAGTATTATCAAGTGAAATTTTTCATAAACCATTCAAAAAATTGCATCAATTAACATCCATTACATGAATAAATAAACTACTAAAGATAAACATCCATAACCATGCAACACAATAACACCAATATTTTTCTTGTGGAAACCCAACTGGAAAAAACCACGTGTGGGGATGGCACCCACAAATAAATCTACACTCTTCTGAAGTACACCCAGTTAAGAACTTAGCCCTATTAAAAGCTTACAAATGCCTGGTTAAGAGAAAGACCCTGTTAGGAACCACCTAGTTAATTGATTTACCTCTAGCCTTTTTGGGAGCTTTACCTTATTAGGAGTAACCATGTTAAGGGATTTCAAACCCTAGTTAAAGAGTCACCTTGTTAAAGGATTTACAAATCAAACATGTTAGAGTCTACCTGGTTACGAGATTTATTTTGATGAAACTATGAAGAATCAACAAGTGAAAGTGATATGAGAAAGTGGCATTCATCCTCTGCTAGTACAAATCTAGTTCAAGCTCTAATAATACATCAAAAAGATATAAATATGTATTCAAGATCTTTCTCTTCCACACACATCTCATAATACATCAAAAAGATATAAATATATTATCACTAAATAGGTAGGTCATGACCTAATAAATTTGAATTTAATCTTTACAATTCATTCCCACTCAATTGTTGAACCCTAAAACATGTTACCAATTATCATTTACAATCTAAATTTCGTGTCGGCCTCCAAATCCATCACACAATCAATTTGAAAAAGTAAATTCAAACCACATCACACTTTCCAATGTTATTTCACAACTTCAAGAAATTCAATCATAACGATCATGAAAATTCCAATTCATCATTCCACATCCATTTTCCATGTCACTACAATCCTTGGAGCACATAATCACTTATCACAACACGATACAATATTACTATTTGAGGATTTGACTGATTGTTCTAAGAACTTTATTTAATTTTCACGGAGTGATATTTTTTCTTTTGAAATTTTTATCTTGTGGTCACCAATCATGATGTAGGCACAATGGAAACCCCATAAAATAGTCAAGATAACATATCCTAAATTGCAACACTTGAATCCAAACCTATTTGACATAATCATCAAATCATTCCTCCTTAGATTCATCCTGTTCTTCCCATTAACCTATCAACCTTCAATCGATCATAAGTCACAACATACATATGCTAAAATTATGTGGTCATAGATATATCATCTAGATACATCACATAGTCTTCCATTATGATCACACACTCCAAATCTTAACACATCTTTGGATCCAACCTTTTGAACATACATCATCATAAAAGGCACATTGTCAACCAACAATCACTAAGTTGACATCAATGAAAATGTCATAAATGATCAACCTAACATCAAATCTTCATTAAAAACATACCATAACATTCTCAACTTATCTCTTCATTGGTTATGGAAATAGGATCAAGTCAAAAGTCCAGGATCAAATGCTTCTTCTGATAAACTACAACTGATTGAATATCTTGAGGGAAAGTTTGACAATAGAATGGATATTTGAAAGACAGTGATTGATGATCACCGAGCTACTAAAGTGTATATAAGACATTAAATCAGTTAATGTATTATCATTGATGTCAACTATTTTTTACTGTACTTATGATGCAAACCAAGGTAGGGAGGATCCAATTAAGGACAGTCCAACCTTGCAGCTTCAAAATTACACAATAGAAAACTCAACACAACAAGATGTTTTAACTCAATTTTCATTAACATGCCCGGCTGTAAGGCCTTTCGGGTTAGGGCCAATTACAATCAGAAGTAATTCTACAAGATCAAGAAGATCAATACAACTCTAGCTAGTTCAGCTCTAAAAACTATTAGTAACTGATGAAAACCCTAAGGCAGATCTAAACTTGAGCTCGCAAGCCTCCAAGAAATCTCCTTGTTTCCAAGCCTCAACCACTAGCTCTGCTACAAATAAACTATCAGAAATCAATCTGATCTACAAGATCATGCAAGATCTTTTCCACAACTTTGCCACTCAAATATGCTATCAGAATCTCCTATCTAATTATCCAGATCTTACTTTTAGAACCTCCGATCTGACTCCCTAAAACAACTACCCAAACATCTCTTAAATACTAATCATCAACCACAAGTCAGCTGGATGAAACCATTAATTCTTCCTAACAAATATTAAATGCAATACAAGTCAGCTCTTAAATAGCCTTACAATAATTAAATCCAACATGCTGGCTTGAAACAAAAACTACCAACAATAAGTGCACCAAGTCGGCCCAAAAAATCACACAGAACTCCAGTCAGTAAACTGAAACTACTGAGCACCAGTGAAATAACCAAGCATGCCAGGCATTTCTGAGCACCAGTATTGACCGAGCACCACATGCATCATTGAGTAACACTTTCACCAAGTGCCAGAGATTATCGAGTTCCTTCAGCGACCAAGCTAGCTACAATGACTGAGGCCGTCGGTCAAGGCTGCAATCGAGTAACACCGGCGAAACACACACCTCCCATGTAGATTCACTGAGTACCCTAGAATGCCCCTGCATTAGACACCCCAGGTTTGAAAAGATGTTCATATGTGAGAAGAACATCTTCCAGGATTCAACACATAAACCTCGAACTAGTTCTTCACATACAAGCCCTCCACCCTTTCATTTTGCATACTCTTCCACTTCAACTTTCTCTATCTCTTCAAGTCTTTCCTCAACAACATACAGGTCTTTCCTTCACACTGATCAACCACACCTTCAGGATCCACCAAATCAACTCGGCTACCAATACTCAGGCTTCTCCTACCGAGTGTTGTATCTAGCAAAGGCATCAGGGAACACTTCCTATCATCCTTCTCAATAGTAAAAACAATTCTGACATAGTCATACATAGATTTGCAATCATATTGCCAAGGTCTACCAAGAAATACATCACAACTATTCATCTTCACAATGTCACATAACACAAGATCCTTATACTGGCCAATCTGAACATCAGCAAAGAATTGTTCTCTTACTTCTAGAGAATGAACATCTTGCAACCAACCAATCCTATAAGGACAAGGATGCTTCATTCTATTCAACCCAAGTTTTTGAACCATGTCCTCAGCAACAAGGTTATCAATACTACCACTATCAACAATAACATCACAGAGTTTACCTCCAAACTTACATCAGGTCCTAAACATGTTACTCCTCTGACAAGGTTCCTCCTTTGTACTGAGCAATGTTCACTGAAGTAGCAAGTTCTCAGATTTAGGTTCATTCTCATTCACCACAACAGTTCATCGGTCACCAAGCTTCTTCTATGTACACTCAAAAGAATGGTGTCCTTCTTCTCAATAGTTATAGCAAGTACCCTTAAAGATAACTCTACCTATCTTCTTCTTAGGTTCCATAGGTTTCTGTTCATCTTCTACATCAGTTGGTTTATCCTTCACCGAGTGATCAATCTTTTCCTTCCCTCGGGACTTACCATGTTGTTTCCTCTTTAACTTATCTTTTGCCTTCAGAGCATATTGATAAGCATCTCAACATAATCAATCTTCAGTATACCAAGCTCATCCTGAATATTGAATCTCAAAACATTCACATACTGAGCTACCTTTTCATTACCAAGCTCTCAGTGTCCAGACCAAATAGTAAGTTTGTAGAACTCCTTGGTATAATCTTCAACAGATAAATCCTTCTATTTCAGATTTTGCAACTTCTTAAAAAAGTCAAGCTCATAGTCCACCAGTATGAACTTAGATTTTAGTTTTGTCACCATCAACCGCCACCAATTGATCTTCATTTCACCTTCATCTTCTCTATCTCTTTGTAGTTCTTTCCACCAAAGAGTAGCATGTCCTTTCACTTTGTCTGTACTAATCTCACCCAAAGAGGATCTTTAATTTCTTTCACCTCAAAGAAATCTTCAACTTCACCAATCTAATCAATCAAATTCTCGGGCTTAAAAGTACCAGAGAAAGTAGAAACTTCCATTCGGTAACCACTACTCAACTAAGCTCTAGATCTAGGCAACCAAGTAGTTCTGTCTTCACCAGATCTATCCCTTCAATCATCACCACTAGATCTAGTAGGTTCAAAGTCTTCAACAGCTTCCTCATAACGATCTTCAGTACCAACATTCTGGGGTACACCAGTAACAACTCTCATGATTTCGGCAACCATGTCATTCTTCATCAACTCTATCTCAGATCTGAAATCTGATTTCACCTTCTTTGTAATCCTAGATTCCATAGTATCACAGAGGCCAGCAATCACTCTAGGGTCCAATCTTCTCAGAGGAATCCTTAAAGATAAGAGAAACCCTCTACAACAAAACCCTACACTGACCACCTTGTGACAATCTCCAAGTTGTATGCAAGTCAGATCAACCTACCATCTTGCACAAACAACTAGGGAAAGATCCACAAGTTCAATGCTCCGGATCTGCAACCCAGATCATAGGATCTCTTCACCAACAAGATCAACTTCATAAGATCAGCCTTGCTAGGTCAACCTTCACTCCACAAGATCAACTCAGCTTTGATACCACCTGACACAGAGAAAGGTAGGGAGGATCCAATTAAGGATAGTCCAACCTTGCAGCTTTAGAATTACATAGCAAAAAACTCAACACAACAAGATGTTTTAACTCAATTTTCATTAACATGCCCAGCTGTAAGGCCTTCTGGGTTAGGGCCAATTAAAATTAGAAGTAATTCTGCAAGATCAACAAGATCAATACAACTCTAGCTAGTTCAGCTCTGAAAACTATCAAGAACTGATGAAAACCCTAAGGCAAATCTAAACTTGAGCTTGCAAGCCTCAAAGCAATCTCCTTGTTTCCAAGCCTTAACCATTAGCTCTTCTATAAACAAACTATTAGAAAGCAATTTGATGTGCAAGATCATGCAAGATATTTTCCACAACTTCACCACTCAAATTTTCTATCAGAATCTCCTATATGATCAGCTAGATCTTACTTTCAGAACCTCTGATCTGAATCCCTAAAAAAACTACCCAAACATCCCTTAAATATTAATCATCAACCACAAGTCAGCTAGATGAAACCATTAATTCTTCTTAACAGATATTAAATGTAATACAAGTCACCTCTCAAATAGACTTACAATAATTAAATCCAACATGTTGGCCTGAAACAACAACTACCAACAATAAATGCACTAAGTCGGCCCAACAAATCACACAAAACTCTAGTCGGTAAATCAGAACTATCGAGCACAAGTGAAATAATCGAGCATGCTAGGCATCACCAAGCACCAGTGTCGACCGAGCACCACAGACATTTCTGAGTAACACTTACACTGAGTGCCAAAGATTACCAAGTTCCTTTAGTGACTGAGCTTCGTACAATGACCAAAGCCATCGGTCAAGGCTACAACCGAGTAACACTAGACAAACACACACCTCCCATGCAGATTCACTGAGTACCCTAGAATGCCCCTGCATCAACTTATCATGATGGTTACAAACATCTTGAGAAGGAAAAATGGTAAAGGAATGAGATATCTACTTGAAGATGAGATGGATGAGAAAGATATGGATATAGTATTCATTAGGTAACTTATTGATGAGTCTACGATATTATGTTAGTTATTTTATTGTATTACATGAATCTATTATGTATTGCAGATCAATAATTAACAAGTTTATGTGGTCGGTAAATGAAAAATTCTATATACACTGAGCAAGTGCAGTGTATGCCGAGTATAGTGTTAAACGAGTGAGTTATCACCAATGCATTTTTGTATTGAGTAAGTGAAAGAAATAAATGGAACTTATGACTGCTGACTAAAGATGATGAGCTAGACAATTGTTTATGATTCCAAGGTAAATGATAATATTTGTTATGATGATGAAACAACTGAAAAAATTCAAGGATGATCAGATGAAGGAGAATGAAACATGTTATTGACACAACTACTGAGGAAGGTTAAAGTGGAAAAATCAACAGTGAAGATTAAGAGGCAAAATCTATGGATGGAAATGAAATGGTTTATGACGTCTATATAAAGAGACATGAGATTCATTATTGAGTCTATTGCAGGAGAATTCATGTGAAAATATTGACTTCATGCAACACTGATCAAATTGGTTGAAGACAAAATTGAAAAAATTTGTAGACAACACCGAGTGACAGAGAAAGCAATTATCAAGTAGAACAAAGTTGGAGGAAACAAAGATATTGAATTGATTATTTCTCAGAGGTATTTTTGATCTTAGCATAGATCTGAAAACCTATAAATCAAGTTGTATTTGAATCAGATCATTACTGTATCAGTTTAACCATTACTAAAGATAAATCTCTTAACCGAGTGGGACTTAATAGTCTTTATATTTCAATATGACATTCAATGAATGTTGATTGTTTTCTTGTTGACCCCATAGTGAATTTTTGGTCAAGGGAGAACTGTTAGTGTTAAATCCTCTAACTAGGTCACACCTCATAGTGTGTTTTGTAACCTTTAACAGGGTTGGCTCCTAACCGAGCTCACTTTAGAAGAGTGAATTATTTTGGGTTACCGATCCCAGGTGGTTTTTCCCCTAACAAGGTTTCCATGTTAAAAATCTATGTGTTATATGTGTATGGATCTGTTGAATTGTTATTTTAATTTACACATGATTATAACTGGATTGATCTGTAAACACAATGCTTAATTTACTGGTAATCGGTATATGAAGAAAAAGGCACAGTTGATATTTTACTGAGTTGATTAATTGATTTGATAGTTTTGTTATATACATCTGGGAGTATTTGGGACTGTAGGATAACTAGACTTAACTGATTCACCCCCCCCCTCAGTTATCTAACATCTTCTAGATAGTTGAAGAACATAGTATCCTTTCAAGATATGTTTGTGATACAATCAATGGGTCAACTAAATGAAATTCATTCAAGAGTTCTAATTCTAACACTTCGACTATATGGAATAGGGATCTTGCATATTTTTGTTAATTTTTTGTTGCAGGTGATTGGGAAGCATTTGAGAATTAGTAATGGGTTGAAGAGTGACAAAAACAATTCTTAACACCTATTGAGACACAAGATCAAGATGATACAAAAAATGAAGAGCTAGCTCATGCATTTACATTAGAAGACTATGATCATGTTTCAGACCTCATACACCTAC